>MU225217.1:3918004-3961064 GCA_018584345.1 Thuja plicata | reverse complement strand
TTTTTTTGTATCATTTTCTTATCCTTGGTCATCATCCTTTTGTCCTTGACCAGATATTTTTCCCTAGTATCAAATAGTGAACCATCCCCACAAGTTGGTTTAGGATCTATTTTATTTTCAAGGGGTTTCCCATGCCGGCCCTCGGTTGGATTCCTTGAAGATAATTCTTGTGTAATAGTAACAATGGGTGATGGAATGGGTTGAAGGAGGTGAGTATTTCCAATAGATGCAAATTTCTTGTCATTTCTACCAAATTTGGAATTATGTAGATCAAATCTTTCTCTAGAAGAAGGATATCCATTCCATGAATCTTACTTTAAAAAGAGGCATGTCCCTATTAATAATCTCCCAACTAAAATGACTAATAATGATGATTCTATATGATGAAATTCCATATGTGCAAACCAAATGAAAGATTCATGTATGTATGTATGTATGTATGTATGCATGCATGTATGTATGTATGTATGTATGTATTTATGTTTGTATGTATGTATTTATGTATGCATGTATGTTTGTTTGTAAGTGAAAGATCTAAATGTATGTATGCATGTGTGGGTGTGTATATATAGACACACACATATACATACATAAATATTCACACACACACACACATGCACTTACACACACATATATATACACATATACATACACACATGCATATATATGTATGTACATGTATATATACATGTAAATATATAGGTATATGTATACATACACACACATGTATATAAATATAGATATACATATATAAACATAAATACACATACATATATGCATACACACGCACCCAAGAGTTGTCGTGTCTATGGATATGTCCAAACATGCACCAAGAAGCATAGTAGCTCACAAATAGATTTTTAACAATTATTTGAGCTCAATAACATTTAGAAATTTGAGTTACAACCTATTAAACATGAAGAAATATACAGTACATGAGGAAGAATTTCAACAATGATTCCAAATTTGAATATTTATACAAATCACTGACATTGAATACAAGTGAGATACTAATCTCTCCTTCATAATATTTATAGAAATCACTGACATTGAATACAATTGAGATATTAATGGCCTCTAGAAAGTCAACTTCGTAGGCATTAGATAAAAAATTCCTTAAGATCATACATGGACCTATCTTCTTCCATTTTAATTTATTACAGGCTCTTAGGTGTTTGAAAGCGTTAGGAGTTTTTATTTTTCAAAGCATTTAGATCTTTCACATATTCCTCTAGCTCCACTTGCTCCTAAGCATCATCTTCATGGTTTGATATATATACAAATAGTTACCTCATTGTACATTGGTAACCTAATTACTAGATGAGTAACTACAATACCCTAGTTTGCATTATTAGATGATCTTGTTTAATTTGTGTTCATTTCGTGAAAAGATACATGTAAAGGAAGATAAATTTCTGCATCTAAAGATTACATGTATATACTATATATATGCCAAATAACTTATATATACTATACAAGGAAAGGAACTGAAATATAAAATCATTTGGGCTGCTATGAGCATAGCCAACTATTAGAAGAATATGCAAGAGTACAAGAATACATAAGAGGATGAAAATAAATAATAAGGGTAACAGACACTGCCTGAAGTGATGAATTTTTGACCCAAGTATGAATCCAGTGTGCTCCTGTATGATCCAGAACTTGCAAAGAAAAGAGAGATGGGGGTTAGATCAAGAAGATATAAGAAATGAATGACATCCTATTACTGATCCTCATCTACAACTATGCATGTGCATAGTCAAGCCATACACTTCTGAAAGAAAAACCATGCTACAGGACATGTGCACTCAGAAGAATGCTGTAGAAAGGAAAGAAGATACCATGTTTTTCCTCATGAAATTATCATAAACGGGGAGTACCACATAGTGAATATCAACAAAAAAACAAATAAAGAGATATCAAACACTTCATAGAATGTCTAGAAGGTAATAGCAACGATGCTCTAGCTCTCAAAGCTTGCGGGTCATCAAGCATTCCAAATGCAAAGATGTAAATGAATGGCAGTATTAAACAGTGAGCTCATAAACAATGCATGATGCCCTACCTTGAATCCCACGAGCCATCAAGATATTTCCTCATGAAATGATCATAAACGGGGAGTACCACATAGTGAATATCAACAACAAAACAAATAAAGAGAGATCAAATACTTCACACAATGTCTTGAAGGTAATAGAAACGATGCCCTAGCTCTCAAAGCTCGCGAGTCATCAAGCATTCCATATGCAAAGATGTAAACAATGCCAGTATTAAACATTGAGCTAATAAACAATGCATGATGCCCTAGCTTGTAGCCCGAGAGCCATCAAGACATTTCCTCATGAAATGATCATCAATAGGGAGTACCACATAGTGAATATCAATAGAAAAACAAATAAAGAGAGATCAAATACTTCACACAATGCCTTGAAGGTAATAGCAACGATGCCCTAGCTCTCAAAGCTCGCGGGTCATCAAGCATTCAAAATGCAAAGATGTAAACAATGCTAGTATTAAACAATGAGCTCATAAACAATGTATGATGCCCTAACTTGCAGCCCGCAAGCCATCAAGACATTTCCTCATGAAATGATCATAAATGGGGAGTACCACATAGTGAATATCAACAACAAAAAAATAAAGAGAGATCAAACACTTCACACAATGCCTTGAAGGTAATAGCAGTGATGCGCTAGCTCTCAAAGCTCGCGGGTCATCAAGCATTCAAAATGCAAAGATGTAAACAATGCCAATATTAAACAATGAGCTCATAAACAATGCATGATGCCCTAGCTTGCAGCCCGTGATCCATCAAGACATTTCCAGTATTAAAAATGCCAGTATTAACATTCATATTGTGCCATTAAATCAACAAATGCCATCAAAATGAAGTTGAGTTAATGAGAATATAAAGCTTGAATTCCTACGTGATCAAGTTGTGGCTACCATATACCAAGATTCCAATCTGCCACAGTTAGGCCCTCTTCGCGCACGACGGTATGCATTCATGCTAATTAGAAATGAGCCTTTCTTTTTTTTTTTTTTTTATAATCACGCAGGTGTCGCAATTCCGACAGTACCGTCACTATTATGATAACATCGGGGGCACTTGAAAAAAAAACACAAAAAATACACACAAATGGTAGTGCCATCGCAAATTGGTGTCGAAATTCAACCCCAAATGTTGTAGTGAATTGACCAAAAAATTTATTGCTCACTACTGTCATAACATCGAACGCAAGGTGAACATCAAGGACCTCTGCGACATTAAACAAAAAGATGGAGAATCCTTTGTTAAATTCTTACAAAGGTGGAGGAACACTACCAATAGAATAATGTATGATGTGCCCGAACAAGACCTCATAGTCATGTTCATTGACAATTTGATCCCATATATGTCATTCACCACAGAATTGCAGCTCGCTCCAAACTTCAAGCAACTCATCGAACGAGGAGTTTGATGTGGAAAAAACTTGGTCAAGAGAGGTATCCTTGTAGACCCTACCCAAACAAACACGAACAAAATGGAACAGATAAATCCAAATGGTGGAATAAGAACAAAATTGTCACCAATGATGACATTTTGTTTGTTGTCTTCAAGTGATTATTAGGCTGTTCGATTCACGTCGGGTTCACCAAAATGTGTAGGTTGTGTTCTGTACGCTCAATTACGAGGGTTAATAGCACCGATTTACAATGAGGGAAAGAAATAAAAAATACTAAGAATAAATCCACGGACAATAAAATAACAAGCAAAGATAGAGGAAAACAAATAAATGCAAACCACAGTGCTTGAGGCTTCTATTGTCTCTCTCCACTCCTTTTGTAATACTATGTGTGTAGTGCTCAATATTAGTATCGACAACGTCTATGACTTGGGAGTGTTGAGAAAATGATATTTATTATGATCACAAGAATGCTTTGATGCTTCATATGAGAATCCTACAGAGTAAGGGTGCACAAAAGCTTGAAATCCTGGATCCTTCAAATGGCTGTGAAGGGTTGATTATATAGAATATGGAAAATAATTTGAATGGTTGAGATTGATCTCATAGATTAGAGAATGAATGGTTGAGATCAACATAAACTAGAGAAGCAATCAGTAAACTCAACCTCTTCAACTAGGAGAGAAGAGGTGATGTTTTAGTTAACCGAGGAGCAACTAGTAAACTTCACCCCTTCAATCTTGGAGAGAAGAGATAATGTTTTAGTTTAACTGAGGAGCAACCAGTAAACTCCACCTCTTCAACTTGGAGAGAAGAGATAATGTTTTAGTAAACTGAGAAGCAACTAGTAAACTCCACCTCTGCAACTTTGAGAGAAGAGGTAATGTTTAGTTAACTAAAAAGTTGATCATGAGTTACCTTTTTGAATTTGAGAAAGGATTATTTGAATATTTAATTAATTTTTGTAATTAAAGTAGTCAAACATGTGATAATTGAATTCTTTTTTATTTAGAATTGAATTATTGAGTGAAATTAAATTAATTTAATTAGAAGAATTGATTAATAAGTTTAAATATTTAAATTTAAACTTTAGGAAATTGAATTGAATTAATTAATAAAGATTACTTAATTAAGGTTAATTAATTAAATAAAATTAATTCTTTAATTAATTGTGGGAAAATGATTAAAATGATTTGGGGAATGGATTTAGAAGAAATAGATGATTAATTAATGATTAAAAAACCATTAATTAATAGATAGTGTTTTAATGTAAGGTTGCAAGTATGTCCATTTTAGGGTGTCTACAATTATAATACCTTCCGCAATGGATATACTCGAGGAGAAACCACTATGTTCTTCTAAGATAATTTTATTGATTACTTTATTCCATCTATTCACACTTACCTTGGTTATAATCTTGTATGCAATATTGCATAATGTAATGGGTCGGTAATCATTCATACATTGAGCTTCTTTCTTATTGGGCACAAGTGCCATAAAGGTATGATTGAAGGCACTAGGAATTGTGGTTTTTCTTTTGGATTCTTTTACTGCCAAGAGGAAGTCCCTTTTCAATATATGGACCAAAAAGCCTAAAAGAATTTGGTTGTGAAACCGTCAAGCCCTGGGGCCTTGTTTGGTCCCATTTGAAATGTTGCAACTCTTATTTCTTCTTCTGAAACCTTTTTAATTAACTCTGTGTTCTCCTCCTCGGTAATCAACCTTGGGATTTTGCTTAAAAAACCTCTCCCTTGCTTCATTATCAAGTTTTGTGTTTATGTTCAATATATTTTGGAAGTATCTAACATCCTCCTCACCAGTTTCCTCCATTGTCTATGTAACCAATCCGTCTTCCTTGAGCATCTCACCTAGTCTCTTCAAGTTTATATTGGCCATTACTATTTTACGGAAGTCTTTGCTATTTTTATCCCCTCCTTCAGCCAAACTTCCTTAGACTTTTGTCTCCAAAAGCATTCTTTCCTAGCAAGTAATTGTGACAATTTGGATTTAGTGCTTTTTTTTTCTTTTTTGAAATCTATCCCACTCATTCCATTTGTTATGGCTATTTTTTTTAATACCTTGAGCTCAACCTCCAACCTAGCTCTTTCCTCAAATATGTTCTTGAAGTGGTTCCTATTCCACTCTTTGAGTTTTTCTTTAATATTTGTCAACGTTTTATGAAAGCAATATAGTTTGGACTGATTACAAAATCTTAGTTCATTCCACCACTCACTAATAAGTTCATAAATCTTTGGGTCTCTAAGCCGTGTATTTTCAAATTTGAAAGAGGCTCCTCCCTTTCATTCTTCCTTCAAAATGCTGAGTTGGACAGGGAAGTGGTCCGACCTAGTGAATGGAAGGATTGTTGTCTCACATACATTGACTCCATGCTCCTAATCTCCATACAAGAAAAAATGATCTAGTTTCTTTGCAATGTTTGTGAACCCCTGTCTTCTATTGGTCCAAGTGTATCTACCATTCTTAGTGAGCACTTCCCTCAAATTCTTTTCAACACAACCTAAAAATATTGATAATATTTTTTTAAGTATTTAAACAACATCCAATTTATAATATTTGAAAACTACTTAGTTTATAATTTTTTTAAAGAAAAAAGATAATATCTATCACAATTGTGAATATTAATCTCTCTCTCTCTCTCTCTCTAGACATCTCTCTATCCATCTATTTCTCTCTTCCTTTCTCCCTCTCCCTTTTCCTAGACCTTTATATCTATATTTCTTTGCCTCTCTATCTCCATCTCTCCATATTTCATCTTTTATCTCTCGCTCTGCCATTATCTCAATATCTCTCCACCCTTATATGTCTCCCTCTATCTACCCTTATATCTCTCTCTACCGCTTGACCTCATGTACATCACAAGTTGCAAAAGCTACCTCAATTGCTTTTCCTAAATGAGCTTTGACACCTCTTCGATGTACTAATTCCATACCATGATAAAATTAGTAATTATTACAATTACAAAAATTATCAATCTCAACTAAACAATATTTAATTTAAATAAATTTAATTTATACTTGAAATAATCATATTTATAATTAATTAACCTAAAATTATTTAACAAAAAATTACTTCGACTAACACAACTCTATTTATTCTTACACTATAAGTTAAATAATTGATCAAGACTGATTTTACTCTATAACCATAATGATAAAGTCAAAACCAAAAACCTAAAATAATTGATTAAAACAAATATTTTGGTTAACACAACTCTATTTATTCTTGCAAAATAAATTAAAATAATTGATAAGGATTGATTTTACTCTATAACCATAATCACAAAGTCCAAACCCAAATTACTGAAAAATAATCTTCTTAAAACCTCCATAATAAAAGTCCGTAAAGGGCTTTGCACAACCTTAAGAACGGACGTGTATTTAATTTTATTAAAACAAATAAGACAGCGGTGAATATCTAAATAAGAGTTGTTTTTGTGCTCTATAAAAGGTGGATAAGAAGTCGCCCACTATACATATAATAAAAATACCAAATAAATAAAGAATAACCCCGTTTAAGGGGTCTCCTTTTTTCTTGACACATTGTCCACCAGTTGGAACATATTGGGTAATAAAGCCTCCAGCTGATCACTGAGTAGACGCTCTGATTGAATTCACGTTCCGTAGATTCGAACTTGCGACGTTTGTGACCAGTTCCCTAGGCTTTTTTATATAGGTAGGTGACATTCACCATGGACAACGACAGAGATAACGCACAAACCTCAGCTCAGACAGATGCAAATTCAAGTGAAGAAAATTCCACTCAGGTATCATATAAAAATAGAATAGAATTACTTTTAATCTCCATAATAGATAAAATCCATAGTTATGATTTTCGAGGGTTTTTTCATGTTTTATACAGTCGATTTGGTCAAGTAATTGCTGTAATAATGTTCCTTTTCAATAACTGAAATTTGTATCAGATGCAAATTTTTTTTTTTAATCGCGATGAAAGTTTTGTGGTTTTATGATGGATGGAATTGTGCTTTACTTTATATTAGCCAATCGACAATCGCCGTAGTAATGTTCCTATTCAAATACTGGAATTTCTTTCAGATGCAGATATATGTTTTAGGGATTTTTACTACTCTGTAATTGGAAAGCTGAGTTTATTAATTAATTGCTACAGCAATGTCACAGTTCAATGCCCGAATGCACTTTTACTTAAGTTATATGTAAGAAAGAAAGAAAGAAAGAAAATTTTAACGTCTACGAGGCTAAAGATAGCCTATGGGACAGACCATCTCACACGCTGAAATCTTCATTTCCACCCTTTTCTTGTGAAGCTTGATGATGAGTGCCCCCAACTGCTCAACCGTCCCCTCATTGAAAAGATCAAACCACGAATTCTCGGTCAAAAGTGTGTTAAGACTGTCCCTACTGTCTTTGAAGGCGTCACATTCTAGAATGAAATGTTTTTCTGTTTCTACCTTGCCGGAAGTGCAGAAAATACAAATTCTTTCTTCCCAAGTTTCTTTAGGCCTTTTCCAACGCCCGGTTTCACAACGAAGTTGATGCGAAGTGGTCCTTAATTGGGCAATGAGAATCTTGGCTCTCCAAGGAATATTAACCCCAATGTATGCTTATTGATGGAAGTTGCGAGTGGGGTTAAACTCCACAGTATAATATTCTTTCTTTCTAGTTACGCCCTTATCCCAAGAATGCTTGTGAAACTTACTCATAACATACGCCTTTATTTCTTTACTATTAGTGGGGCAAGAATTCAAGTGAATATCCCATTTATTGAACCACTTGCTGTTTTGGCGCATCCACGTCTTCTTTCTTTGGCACAAAGTGTCCCTGAAGACAACTTTAGGCAATCTGTCCTCATCCATTTGTTCTATTCTTTTTAAGTATCTTATAAGACGTACCATAGCAATTGCTTCGATGGGACCAGCTCCAACCTCACTCAACATGATATCATAAGGAACGGAGTTTTTTAGTTTGAAAGTATTTATGTAAAGTATTTATGCATATAAATACTTTACATATCCATACATACATTCATAGGTCATCTTCTTCCTTCTTTCTTACCAGCCTCATATATACACACACGTAAGACATAGTTTATTCACAGGTAATAGAGAATGCTACTGGATATAACTGTTTAACAGTTTATAATTATAAAAAGTATACATATGTAATGTACTTATACTATATACACATGTATGCATGACTACATACACATTTTAGATCTTTGCACAGTTCATGATAGCAATAGAGTGTTTTTAGATATGTCTGCGTGGCAGTTTTGGCATCAATGTTTTGGTTCACACTCTGTGATCTATCTAATAGGAAGAGGAGAATAGAGTTAGACTGCAGAAGTTTGCTATTAAAAAAGAAGAGAAGGGGAGGGAGAGGGAGAAACTTTCGGCAATCTATACTTTCTTTCACCTCTTCTTGTGGATGGATCACACAGTGCGATCGGGAAAATTGATATAAAAACTGCTTCATATTTATATTTGTACAACTAATTGCAGAATGGAACAATCTGTTGAAGAATCTGCAAGACCAGAAGAAATGAGATGATTGTGAAATAGTGATCTTTGCCAGTAGAAAATTCAAAGGCATAATAAGGAATTGGTTCATGTTGATACTAAATTAAGGTCTCTATGCACTAGTATTGATATTCTTGCATCACCTATAATGACTAATTAATCCTCAATATAGAAAAACAATTAGAGACACCTTGAGAGCTCTAATGTATCTCAGGCTCTGTGAACTTTTAAAGTCTGATGCTCATGTAACCCAATATGAGAAACACTTATACATATTGGGACGGCAAGAGCTTCCTATTGTGATAACCATTTCTGGAGAATCTGCCCTACTTGGTGAGTGAAAAGGTTCTCAACATGTACGACATCTAGAAAGAGATCACCAGTGAAGCTCATTGGTAAAAGGTGTTTGGTAAATGCAGAATCTGCATCGCAGATCTTTACTTATCAACAAAACAGATTTCCAGAATAGAGAAGGGCGAATTCAAGTCAAGTGACTGCTCCTGTTTTGATGAATATGCCAACATTGGGTGTCAGGGAAGCCAATCCCATAAAATCGGGATTTAAGAGTTCAAACTGAGAAGATTGTCGGATAGAAGTCTCAGCGAGCAATACTTAAGGAAGCCTAAAGTCTTGTCTGTAAAAAGAAAGGGAACTTTGCCAATAAGATTCATCGAAAGGAAGTAAACACCAAATTTCTATTAAGATATTGTTACGAAAAACTTCCTTTGGACTACTACAAGTTGCTTAGTGACGGAGACAACTTTGATAAAGAGTCAGAAGTGGTTTTGAGAGAACTATGGGAAGAATTGCTTCCAGAAAAAAGCATGCAGCAATCCCAGAAAATATAAAGGAACAATGGTTTGCAATTATAAAAGGACACTTGAGGAGATGTGTTTCTCAGTTGCAGGACCAAAGCCTCTGATTATCACATCAATAAGGCCAAGTATCTCATCATATTAAAGATTGTTAATGTTACCTATACACAAGGTGCCTTTGCAACTGATAATTATAATAAAATAAATCTACACTTTTTGATGGATTCAGGGTGTAGCAGAAATCTGGCTAAAAGGTCCATATTTCACCAAGGCTTCTGAAAAATCTGAGTGGTATCTCATGGGAGCTACAATCTGTTAGACCAGTCTACCCTATGTGAATAATATTCTCCATACATACCCTATGTGAATAATATTCTCCATATATCCCTGCATAATTTATGGAAACTACCTTCCTGGTTGGCTTCTATCATATCCTGGGATAAATGAAGATGTAATATTAAGGCAACAGTTTTTAACAGGACTAGATAAGTACTCTGTAACAGAGAGAAGTAAAATTTATAGGACAAAAATTGACTATTCCACTCCTTCCAAGTTTGTAAAAGCTAGTGTTCCACAGTCCAAGATCCTGTCCTCCATGAGGACATTCCTGCAATATGAGCCTTTTATAAAGAAGAGACTATTGGAAAGGAGAAGAGAAAAATCTGACTTGCTACATAATTACTCTAAAGTTAGGCACCACAAAGACGAGCTACTGCGATTTCTTCTCTCAGGACAGAATGTTGTAGCCTAAACCTCCAGTAGCTTTGGATTATATCTGTGGAGGAATTTGCATAGAAACAATCCTTGGAGCTTAAGTCTATGAGAAGCCCTGTCCTGCTTCTCATATATAAACTGATATGGAATAGAAATAATAGCTCTTAGATCTCAACTTAATAGATCCTGCTACATCACCATTGTCCTGTTCAACATTCATTGTGAGTAAGCACTCCAAACGAAAAGGGGCAAAGAGTGAATGGTTATAAACTATGTTGTCCTCAACCATCCCCTTTGGTTATCCCATACCTCATAACGATCATTTGATCCAAAGAATATCAAACAGTGAGTGGTGAAGCAAATTTGATTGCAAATCAGGGTTCTACTAGTTGAGAACTGCTGAAGATCATATTGAGAAGACAACTTTCTAACATTCCAACAGTGGCTAGTGATGCCATATGGGCTCATAAATTCACCCATCTACTTTTAGAGATGGATGGACTCGATTTTCTGAAATTTCTATGATTTTATTGTATCATGTGTTGATAACATTCTAGTATTCAATGAAACCAGGGAAGAACACGATCTCCATCTCCAGATATTGTATGAATGTGAAAACGAATGTTAATTACCTCTACCCGTCCAAAATAGGAACCCACTCCAACAATGTCAACTTCTTATGGATGCAGATATTTGATGGTAAGGTGTGGCCCCAGCCTCACCTGGTTGAATTTCTCAATATGTTCCAAGGACCCAGACAAAGTTACAGGTACCAAGCAGCTGCAAAGGTTGCTCAGCAACATTAACCTTTTGGCTCTGTTCACGAAGTATTTGTCAAAGTATAAACCCCTACCTACAATAGGCTGAGAATGCAAAACCTTGGTTAGCAACACACATTGAAGCCACAAGAGACATCAAATAAGCATGTAAGAATCTATTGGTGTTCCCATCCTTGGCAAAGGGACACTTATAGTCCAAATAAATGGTTTAGATAATTCATGGAGAGCTTTCCTTATAGAGAAACATGTCATAACCCTGCTAGAAATCACAGTTTTAATAATAAAGGAATCTTAGGTGAAGAAATAAAATAAATTGTATGAGGCTGACCTATATCACATGAATTGAAATGGTAGCATAGAAATCCATTATATGAATAATGTTGAAGATATGTCATGAATGCCATTCAAATGGAAAGCGAGCTTGCAGATCGGTAACAAGAACAACAACTAATTAGAAGCAAACACAGCATAAGGCGTATTGTTGTCTGACAACAAAAGTATGGCAGAAGTGCCCGATCAAATGAAGATGTTGATGGGCATAAACTAATGGTTGATTAAATGGCATGATAGGTTTATGCTGCGATTAATGTATATGATAGGTGGTAGCAATGAAAACAAATTAATACTGATTAAAGGCAGCAATAGTAACAAACCAATGGTAAGTTTCACTTGATGTGATGTAATGGAGGATGTGATTTCCTTATGAAGTGGCTTAGTTTATGTTTTCATTAAAAAAGTTAATTAGTAAAAGCTGATTTCTTTTTAAGGGTTGCCTCTCTTGGAGAAGGCACATCATTTGTGAAATGGTATGTCTTTCCAAGACAATCATACTCCTTGGGAGGCATAAAAGGAGTTGGTAAATGGGGGATGGGAAGTAGACATCGATCAAGGAAAAAGATCTGATCTAAGTGAAATACAATTCAGGTCAGACAGCCATTGTACAAAATAAAGTAATTGGTATGGAACTAAGTATATTATCCAACAATCCACTATATGTATTCTTGGGCCTTGTTTCTAGTATGCGCATCCTTGAATTATATGTCTTTAAGAAATAGATCATATATATATTCATTTATAATTACCCCATAATCAATCAAATATGAGTTGGGGGAAATAAGTTAGGGAGATGCAGTTTACCGGCTTCCCCAAACTAAGTAGGCCACCCCAAGGGATAGAACTTGGATGTTCTTGCCCCATGTGGGCCAAGAGGCAAGTAAATTACCCCAAGGGATGGAACTGTTCATAGTTGGATGTTCCTGCCACTTGTGCAATAAGAGGCGAGTTGCCATGATTGGATGATTGCACACTCTCAAGCTTAGTTGAGTTGGGCATTTTACTGGCACCCTTTCAAGTATTCTACTGAACTAAGTTATGATCAGTTATAGGATAGTTAGTTATAATGCTTATCAGGCTTACTCCACTAACCTATGTACTTGTACATTATCTTTTAAATTATTGATGGTTAAATGAGTTTACTTTAGTAGGTTATTGTGAAAGAATAAATTATATTGTTGGAATTGTTAATTTTGGGCACAAACTGGTTAATTTCAATTTGGGGACATTCAAATGAGCCTGAAGCTATAGTAAAGTATGCTAATGGCATATTTTTGAAGCCCATAGAAGAAAGAAACACTCACATATATGAGCTTTAAGGTAAAATTTTGTTGTTAGATTGGACTCTAAAGATTTAAAAGGGTTGTTTGCATACTAAACTTGATCCTCCCATAGCTAGAGGAAGAATATTTAGGTTGCAAAAATCCATCTAGATAATCTTTTTGTGGAGCATATCCCAAGTAAGTTAAATTCATTGGCCGATTCTCTTTCTAGAGCATTTGGCATGATGTATGAAGAAGTCCATGCCAATTGGCATGACCTTGCATCGAAAAATTCTAAGATTTTTCTTCCAGTTATTCAAACTTATTTTGATAAGCCATGTATCCTCATGTTTGGTGATTCCCAAGATTCTAAGGAAGCTAAGCAAGGATATGCAAGAGGAAGAAAAATATAAATGAACTAGATATGCATAGAAGTCAAAATTAGGCATACACACTTAAAAAGGGTTAGGTGAAACTCATATGTTTTAGGTGCATATGGCTCTCTCCAAGTCCTCTAGGGTTTGAACTTGGATTGGTGGCATGGTCAGTGCATTTTTGATTTTGCTTCCTAGGAAAAGCATTTTGATTCTCCACCCAGATGTTGGGGTGGGGTAGGGGAAGTTGCAGTCAAATGCCCTCAATAACGAAGCGGGTCCTCTCCAATAAATATCAGTTGAGTGCAAGCAAAGTAAGAAATGTGAGGGGTTTTTGATGTTTCAATTCAGTTACTCAAATTAAGAGCATCCTTTTGATTCTGAGGAAGGATAGGGGGACCTTATAAAACACTTGTAAAACACATTTGAAGATTTGGCCTTTAATTGTAACATTCATTCCACGTTCATTTTTACTGTTGTAAGTGCCTGCACAAGGGGTTTCAAGGTGCAAAGGTTTGTTGCAGGTATTTTGAGCTTGTGCTAATTGTACTTGTATTGGACTAGAAATTAGTTGTCACCCTTTTGGAGTTTTCTTTCCTTTTGAGGTGTAAAACTTCTGATTGTAGTTTTATTTTTGAATTGTTTGATTCAGATTAAAGATTATTTTACTTCAGATAGGGGAATGCATAGAAATGTGCAGTGTGCTGTGTTAGTATTTTCCAGATTTTAACAAGGAATATATCAATCTATAGAGGTCTAACAAAACTAAGGACAGGATATAAATGAGAAACCACAAGGAGAGATAGTAACCGAATTGTGTTCTGAAATCAGACTTTAGAGACTTCAAATCTGAACCTTTGGATCTACCTTTGAGTTTCCCTTCGATCAGTCAGATCTATCCTTCGATATGCTAACAATTTCTCTTTAATTTTTCCACCTAATTAGCACTTTGATATTAGGTCTGATCCAAATTCGCTGAGTTCTGTCCTAAAATTTGCACCTTGCTGATGCACTATAATTATGCTAATTAGCACATTGCTGATCCAATACATAAGGCTCGTACTTGAATTGCAGATGTAATTCACTCTAACTTTGAGTTGCATGCGATCTGATATTTGTGCAAATTCAGTACCTAAATTTGCTACACCTTGATTGCCTTAAATTGCTATAATAGTTCGCTTGGAATGAGGGTTTATATGCCTGCTATAATTTGCATATGAAATCTGATAATTTCCCAACAATACTCACTCCTTAATGAGAGAATAAATTCGCTCATTCCAATCACATATTCATCTCCAGCAAGAGTTAGAGTTTGACCCTAGATTGAAGAAGAAAATCGCAGACTAATATAAAATAACTTAGATGCAAGAACATTACATCATTGGTGTGTAATTTTTGTGCTATTGTGAATAGTCAGTGTATCCTATCATAAAATCTTTAGAACCTATTTCTTTTTTTTGTAAGAAAGAGTAGTGAAGATGGTTTTCAAAGTTAAAACATGGCTCTTTGGTGACAATGAGTCAAAAGACGTTTCTGTTGTTAATTGTTTTCTCCTAAACACTATACCATTTTTTGGCTCAAGATTTATCTTATTTAAGATGATACTGGTTGCAAGAAGCGATTGACTCAGCACAACTGTTGATCTATGTTCACATAGTTCTGTTTAGTGTGATAATCTGTTAACAGATCCGTTCTCTAAGAGTAGAATTTATATACATTTTTGTTAATTATGTTCTTAATGGCGGTTGATGCAGATGGAGGGCTCACTTCCATCATTGGCATTTAAGGGACCTGTTTCCCAGGCAATTGTAGCAACAAAGATGTCTATGAAGATTTTGTTTGTCTACATTGAAGGTATGTTTTGTTGAATCTTTTTGGACATTTTTGTCTATTTTTGAAGAACATTATTCAGACAAATTGATAAGTTTCATCTTATGAAATAGCATCTGTTTACAAGAAAGCAATTTTCGTCCACCAGTTTATTAAGACTCTCTGTCTTCTTCTGCAAAGTCTTGAAAATATTGCAGTCTTTATTCATGATAAGTACATGTATGTGCTATTAGTTATAGACCTACATTCTACACATAGTTGAATAAATTAATGTGTAGCTGCAGATAAGTATACATTTTAAAATTTATTATATTTTGCCTAAGTAAGATGCCTTTACTTCATTTGTAACATCTTTCTGCTTTTGTAGATCATTCTGTCTTTCTACATGATAACTTCTCCAGTTGGCACTTAAGTAGTATCATCTTAAACAACAAATGATATTGAGGTGTCAGCAGGAATATATAGCAGGTTTACTTTGTTATCAATAGATCAAAGCTGTTCTTTTTGCAACAAAACCCTAAATAGAAACTTGTGGGTCAAAAACGTTTCCTAATTAACGAATGTTTATCAGATATTGTTAAGTTTGGTTTAATGCACGCTCATGGGGTCCTTCAAATTTGGCATCCTCTTTTAACTTTGTTCTAAGAGTCTAATAGTTTATTTTTTTGTTGGAAGAAGTTATACTTGATTAAAAATTTTTAGTACCATCTTAAGATTTATGATTTCTTAAAAATGTTGCCACAAGTCAATTGTACACCTTGAAAATGTTGTTTTCTATTTGGATGAAAATGGGTAAAATCCCCCCCTCTACAAATTGGAACAATATCTGGAATCCAAAATTGACTCCTAAGATTAGCTATTTTTGGACTACTGCTCACTCCAGGATTCTTACATTGGACAACCTCTAATAAAGGGGTTTTCAACTTTCAAATAGATGTGTCCTGTGCTATTCCTATGAGGAGATGGTGGACCACATTTTCTTCAACCTCCCTTTTGTTTGGGACATTTGGACTGCAGTTCTGAAAAATGCAGAGTTAGCTAAGTTTCCCGCCTAGAGCTAGACAGGAGCAGGGGTTGCTACTGCCCCCCCTTTGCTAATTCTTTAATAAAGGGGTTGTGGAACCAAACTTGACCTCACATTTTCTTGGCTATTTGGAAAGAAAGAAACAACCACATTTTTATAAACAAAAAGAGAATCTCTTTGGAGGTTATTACTTATTAGTATCTTACTAAATGTTGGGAATGTGAAAAAGTGGCTAAAATAAAAAATGCTACTGCCCTCCCTCTTCATTGTTGGAATCTAGAGTAGTGAGAAAATGGGAGCTGAGAAAAGATTTCAATATGGCGGGTGAGTTTATTATAACAGGGCCTAAGAAAAGCTACAACGAGTACAATACAGCAAGTTTGTGTTCATATCCCCTTCATTAAAATGATGAAATCCCTTATTCGTCTCATGCAATCCAGCTTAGCTTTGTACTAGTATGTGTGCAGCTATGATTAATCAACTTGATCAGTTGTACAACAGTTTGAGTAACTCGTCACATGGGGAGGTATTCATTTTGTCAATGGGCCTTGCATTTTCATTTCACTTTGCTTCTTTTCAGTCATCGAAAGGGTTTGGCCTATTGACTTGTATTCCACTGCTCAGAGGTTCTAGTGACAACTAACTATTCTTTTTTGCTACATTTGGTTGGTAGATTTATGGCCGCAGATCAGGTTTGTGTGGAGCACACCTCTTGTGATATTCTCAGAAGCAGCAAAGACTTGCAGTGGATCTTTCATAGGGGAATTGCTTGCTATTTTGAGAGTTTGAAGGGGCATGATCTTGCCCTGTTGGTTCAATTTGCAAAATCATGGAATAATGGGCAGGTTATTATCGTAAGTGTCCAAATTGCCATCAGTCTGCAGAAGGAAGGACTTAAGATGAAGAGAGCTGGCAAGTCCCAGCACAAAAGTGCAATGAATATTTTCCTTCGTAACGATGAGAAGGTGGCATGATTTAAAATGGTTATAGAAGGGCGAACCTACTTAAATTGTTCGAGGCAGTGAGTATGCAATTGATTTAGTATATTACTATGGAGGGCAGGTATAGTTGCATCTTTTCTTACCTTCTGAATCATTTTAAACACGAATTGCTTTTTAGTTTTCTGCATTTTTTGTTAAGTTCCTTCAACAATTAAATGGAAATTTCCATCCACCAAGGCCTGATATTCCATCTATTATCCTATCCATCCGTGCAACTCACCCACCCTTACTGTGAGTGTCCCTAATAGCCCCCCACGAATGAGGAAGGCCCTTCTTCTTCCCCTGTTAAGCCTGAAAGTGCAAAGGGAATTGCTTCCTGTAGCAAGGTTTTGGCTTGTTCCCCTCCCACTGATTGTAAGAAAGTTTTGTGGTTCAGACAGTCCATCCAAAACTTGGAAATAAACTCTTTGTCAAGAAAATTTGACCCTGACTATTAATTGTTGCTCCCTTTGTTCTGCCAATAAGTTTAAGCCCTCAATTCCTATCACTTGTTCTTCACAATCTTCTCAATCTAATGATAGGTTCTCTGATTCTTCCTTTCCCAAGGAAGATAATTCTGATGATTCTTTAGGTGGAGACTTGAGAGTTTCTTACTAGGTTGACCTTGCCACCTCAAACTCCAAACGGTTCAAGATAATGATCCCAAGTTGGCAAGTGTCTGCCCAACAAGATGCTTTGGACAAAAACTCACTCCTCCCTTCTATTGGTAAGACTAATCCCCAAGACCTGACCCTGACTCTGGGTATGCTGCTGTCCCCCATTGCTGCCCTTGCTGATGCTCAAGTTGTTCACATGGGTATCTTGAGTAGAAAGAATGTCTTCCCTCCCCACCATTCAGGTAGTGACAAAGTCCACCTCCAGGCCTCAGTCTGACCATTTGAGTTGTGGTGCTGATATGGAGCTGTTTGCCTCTTTCTGCTCTTTGAACAATATGCTTGTTGATGTTCAGACCTCCTTGCGTGTTTTGAGAGACATGATTGATAAACTGAAGACTAACATAAATAGCATTGTTAGTAATCAAGATAGTACTGTGGCTTCACTCTCTTTGATTATTGCCTTTATCAAACAGGTGATGTGGAGCTCTGTGACCAACATTATTAAGTTCCAGTGAGAGATAAAGAAAATCAAGAAATAGAATCAGTCTCTGCCTTCTTTTGATAGACTGAAAGGCAAAGCAATTCTGGGTCAGCTACATAAGTTTTTGGAAAAGGTGGAAACTCCAGAGAAGGTGAACTTGATGAACTGACTTCTGCCCGCTATTCTCAAATCTAGAATCCTTGACAGCTCCATCATCCTAATCTTCTGACATCCTCAAAATCTTCCTCGGCACCACCTGTTAGGGTTCATTCCTACTAGCCTCCTGAGCTGCAATCAAACAATCATCCATTTCTGTGAATGGACCAAACATGAACCTAACATCTTCGAAGAGGAACACTTAGTACCATGTGTCCAAGCTTCTTGTGATGGAAGCATCTAAAAGGTAACCCTTCAAAATCCACAAGCTCAATCCTGGCTCCTTGAGCAGACAAAATGGAGATGGAATGAGTAACAGGTCTGGTAACATCTACATGAACACAGATCCAAATGTAGAAGTCCTTTACCCCATCTATCTCAGGATCAATCATACAAATTTGCTCACCTTCTCAGCCAACAACTAGATCAGATTAGCATTTCTACAGGCCAGTGGAATATTGTAAAAATAAATTCATGGTGAAAACCTTGCAATAGCTTCTGCCTCAGGGTCAAGGAAGGGCTTCCAGAGGCACAAAAACAAACCAATTCTGCCATGAAACCAAGGACCTTTCTGCCTCACTGTTATGGTCCTCTTCCATCTGAAAATCTAATAGGAAGAAAACTTTGGAAAGCAGAAACAAAGAAGAACACTCAATCTCACTCCATGAAAACTCCATCCACAAGATGATCTATTCAAACTTCAGCCTTTTGCTCAAAATTTTATAGATGTGGGAGTTGTCTCTGGTTATTTGGAAGAACCAGCTTTGAGAGATCTTATTCCAAACAATGGTGAATTCCCCAAGGAGAGGGAAACAGGCTGAATGCTGTCAGTAAAGGGTGGATTTTCTTTCAGCACAGTGTTGCTTCATTCCTATTCTCCTAGCTACTTCCATGCTCACTATCCAAAGGAATGCCAGTGATGCATTCTGTTTCCTGTAAAAGTCTCCATAGGTGTGGAAAGGATTCAGAGCATTCCTGCATTCTGGAAAAATATTGCCTTCCTCTGTCCTAGACTGCTGCTGCTGCTGCATCTTTTCCTTGCTGACGCTATTTGGCTGGGATGATTGATTGAAGCCCTGATGAGAGATATTCCATGCCTTAGCTGTGCCCTCTAGACCAGCTTTCAGCAGTTAATATTCTAGATTAAAGAGAACTTTTGTTTGACAGCACTTCTTGGTTACCACATTTTATGATATTCAAAGATATTCCATGCCTTAGCCGTGCCCTCTAGACCAGCTTTCAGCAGTTAATATTCTAGATTAAAGAAAACTTTTGTTTGACAGCATTTCTTGGTTACCACATTTTATGATATTCAAGCTTTCTTTGTGCTAGCTCACTCAATGGGAAAACAATTGTGAGGGTTTGCATCCAGGTTGATATGGATGTGCTTAAGTTAATCCAGGATATTGATGTTTTGCTTTCATGGCAAGTTGTGTTTCCTTGAGCTAGCAGAAATTGTTATGTATCCATTTCTATTCAGGACCAGTGGCCTCTTAGTTATACCAGTCAGCAGCTGGAGGTATTGAATTTGGATACCTCTCAATGCCTGTGAGGTCCATGTAAAGATGAATCTGTGCTAGTGGCATTTGCAATCCACAAAATGTCAAAAATATAAATTGAGTCAAAGTATGCATTTGGTCCACAACATTCATAGAGCATATTGGAATCAAATTTTAGAGCATGTGGGTATTGTATGTTGGTAAAGCATTTTCTTTCTTGAGGTTGGGTACATGTATGCAAAAAATATATAAGAATCATAAAAATACACACATTTGCACCCTAGAAAGAGGAATCATTCACAATACCACATATTATGCATATGCTAAACAAAAGTACCACAACTCCCCTAAGTTTTGGGGACAGGGACGGCAGGGGATACTGGGATGTGCTACCAGTGTGATGGTACTTTTGGTCTATTTTTTAGGCGACAGCAGGGAACAGCTGTTAAAAAATAGGGAATATTTTGAAAATATAGAGAAATTTCAAATATTCATATCATAACATCGATAAAGCATTCATCATAGACATTGTAAAAGCAGAATTGAGAAACAAATTAATGAAATTCAAATGCTTTCATTGTCAAAGTGCATACATACTAAATAAGAATTATAACAAAATGCCTAAAGTCTCCAAGCGCCAACTATAAAATGACATAAACATAGAAAAATAGGGCTGCCCTAATCAGCAGATGCAACTGGTAGGTCTAAATCAAAATCGGAACTCACGTTTGAGTCACTACCAGTATAAAGGGTCGCCTCAGGCAATGGAACCCCAACCAAACCCTCTTGTGTCTCCTCATCGATCTGTATAGCGTCTCTGGGAACAACTTCCCAAAGTAAGGCTGGATTTTGACAATAATCAGGAGTCTGTCGACCCTGTAGCCACAAAGCACTGTGTACAGCGCCGAGACCTCCCCTTTAGGGAATGAGGCTAAAAGCATAGGGGGCACTTCTCTTGGGAGCATGGGAAAATACTAATTCGATATCAATTTGTCGAACTTAAATGTCGTGATAGATATTCATTGGTCTATATTAAATAATACAATCAATAATCAGTGTTATATGGGTCATCATCGACATCAAGACAACATTATATTACTCAATGTTTTCGTAGCCATCATAGGTTAGCTTAAGTTTTAGTTTATTATCATTATCTAAAAGTTACAATTCATTGTCTATATTTATGCTTCTGTTTTTGGGCTGACAAGCCAAAAGAGATCAATGATTCAATACATGTCAAAGTCAAGGTACAAAAGGATGACGGCAGCAGCACTTGAAGATGATTTTTTTCAGGTCAAGGAGAGGTCCCATTGTTTAGCTTATTTTTATGCGCCTAACTTTGCTATACTTATTACCTATGGAAGAATGATGCTGGTTGTAGTTTTCTGGATTAAGAAACATGGTTATCTTTTACGAGTCATTAGATATAAGTTGTAACCCTATATTAGGTCACTCACTATGAAAGGGGCTGGTTCAAGCAGCAAGAGGGCAGAGATGTTGATGAGCAGGAAACACACAGAATTTGTTGCTAAATGCTATTGTAATCAGATGTTAGAGCTTTTCTTGTGGTGCAGTAGACACATGTTGTACAAGGTTTGTTGTTTTGTTTGCTATTCCTGTGGATATGTGACATGTTAAAGCTCATTAACTAAGAGCAACAAAGGTCGTTTAGGGTTTTTGATAGTCAAAAAGTCAGAAAAATGTGTTGAAAAAGTTGCTCAACTTCGGAATCATGACAGAAATGCCTTTGAAATGCCATGTGTGCCATAGAATCATCTAGCTGTGTTCCTTGCCGATTCCAAATGTTCAGGTGCTATAAAACTGAACCTTGCCCAATTCTGCAGATGAATTATGCATAATCTGATTCCGGGATGAATCTCACCTGAAATTGGCCTGATTTCTCCCCAGTTCAGTAACTTAGCTTCAAGTTGGTTTCTTTTCATTTCTAATGTCTAGATTCTTCAATGTCCAAGATTAGGAGGAATCTTGAGATAGCTATGTTAGGAGGGAAAGTGTTTATTCTTTGGAGTCTGAACTATAGATGAACCAACCTTATTATGCCTATAATACACTCCTGTTGTTAGAGGTTGCTTTGCTTCACAGAAAAATACTGCTCCCAAAACAAGCCACCAGTCTCCTAAAACAGGTTTCATTTTTGTTTGGAGACTGCTTCGTTAAGTCCCCACAACATATGAATTGCTGCTTATAATGCATGATGGCTTTTGAATAGGAAAGCAACTTTTGGGAGCTTTATTGTGATTCAAAATAAATGAGTAATTCATAAAATGCATAACTATTTGGACAGTCATGTGTTGCCAAATTTGCCATATGAATCTCTGTCACATGCTTCACATTAAAAAAATGTTATTAAATCAGGAGTGAATCTGCCCATTTTTATTCATAAATGGTAGAAACTGAAAGGAACTAACCCCTAATGTTGTTTCAACATTTTTCTTCCTTGGTCATCAAAAAACATCCCCACACAGACTAATGAATAGAAGCACCCGTGTCTTAAGAGGACAAAATCTGCACTGTAAGGGTTCTGATTCCATTCACATAATGCATAGAAGAGCAGAGGATGACTGGTATTAAGGAAACTTCAGAATATATAATTGTAAGATTAAAAATGCTGCAATGGACTTAAGCTATATCAGGTAATCCTTTGCAGACTCTACAACATACCCTCTCAGGCTCTCAGTGCACATTTGTATGTTATATCTAAACTCGTCCTCATTAAGCCCCTTGTATCATAGGTTAGTGGCGAACCTTACAGTGCTTGAGGTTAGGGTTCATTTACACTCTAAAAGCTGTCTTGT
The DNA here is from genome assembly GCA_018584345.1 of Thuja plicata. Classification (NCBI taxonomy): domain Eukaryota; kingdom Viridiplantae; phylum Streptophyta; class Pinopsida; order Cupressales; family Cupressaceae; genus Thuja; species Thuja plicata. The sequence continues at coordinate 3,938,423 of MU225217.1, read as the reverse complement.
AACACTCCTTTGCTTGTTTGACCTTAGTGGTTAGAGGTTTGTTACCTTTGTGATTGGAGTATATTCAGGTATACCTATGTATGAATTACCATGGCCAATATTGTGTATACCTTTGTGGAGTCATCATGGCTGATCGTTGTGTATGCCTATGCATGAGTCATCATTGCTGATCTTTGTGTATCAGATGCATGAATCATCATGGCTGATCTTTGTGTACAATATAGGGCCAACATTTGTTTTAAATATCCAAGATTAGGAGACTTAAAACGTTTAAATAGATGAGAGTTATGCCTAATTTAGATCATCTTGATCTATTGTGATATAGTGGTAATTAATATGTATTGTTTGTAATACGTATCATACATATCTTCTGTTCTCAGGTCCCTCTCCATCTCACTGTTTCTTCTTTAGTATTTACTACATTGCTTTGTGGAGTTAATGAACCTTGAAGGCATAAACCTGTTTTGACAGACCCTCAAACAAAACATGAGAAATGCTTATGGTCCAAACAACTGCAAAGGGAGAAGATGATTGCAGTTGAGAGTAACCACCTCAGTTGAGTGGGAAGGGTTATAGAGAACTGTGAACAAAGGAGGAATGTTTTGAAATCTAAATAATTTAAAGCAGAAAAGCTTTCCAAAAAATTGAAAAGGATAAACTTTGGTTGCTCTTCAAGTGTGAGAATAGGATTTGTTGGAGGAAGAATTGATACCTAATATGATTGAAAGATATTTTTCTAGAGATTTTAAAGTTCAATAAGTATAGTAAATGGATCAATAACATTCATTTATTGATTATTAAATTTTGTGTCATTTGATCCATAGAGTTTTAAAGTTGTGATTTTAAGTACACGATCTCTTCAATAAGAGTTAATCTTTTTTTTTTCTTATGATCTCTGTATTTATTTCTCTGGATTTGTTTGTTAGTACATGAACTATAGTCAAACATATCAAAACTTATAAGTACTTGTAGATTTTAACTAATTTCATGTGGATAATATGATGAAGTGAATAACTGCTTCTGTTCTTTTTTTAGGGCCTGGTGAGGATTCTGATAACCTTGAGCAGTCCACATGGCGAGATCCAGAAGTGAGCACATTCTTCTTGTTTCTGATAAGCTTCTTCCTTGTTTGTGGTTGTGTGTAAGCTAATATTATAGTGGTGTATTCCTATTAAAATGGTTGTACAGCTATATTTTCTCTTTATTAATGTTTTGAATAAGGACTATTTTTAATATTTAAGTTTTTGAATGCAGGTTGTGAAATTGCTGTCTGAACATTGTGTTGTTCTATATCTTCCACAAGGAAGTGCAGATGCTCTTCAGTTTTCTGCAATATGTATCCTTCACATGTAGGCCTTTTGTAGTTAGAACAGAAATAACATCTTTGTAATCGTTTGGAACACTAATAAGGTAAACTATCTGCATGATTTGAGCATGGGAGTTGAGTGTTTACATTTGTGTAAACTTAGTCAAGGTTACCACATTGTCCAATCTTCATTTTGCAATAGCAAACTAACACCAAAACCTTGTTTTATTTGTTTCATAAGAAAAAACCAGAAATATTAATAAATCCCACATTCAATGCCTGATCAAAATAAGATTTCTGAGAACACAGTATATTGGACTTAGAAGATACTTGATTTGAAGTCATTATCAGTTGAATGATCACTAGTTATTGTGAAATAAATTAGTTGTCTTTTTTTTGGTGATTACTTGATGCTGAACTCACGGTTTCGAGTTGATTTGGTAATTGTGTACTTTCAAAAGTTGTACTGTTTGTTTTGATGACTCAGACACTATGATTGTCTAATTACTAATACATGTTATTTTAGTATCAACACAAAATTTGAAACTTGATTTTGAAGTATAAAGGTTAGCTCATGGATTTTTGGTCTATGTACTCATGGAACATCCATCACTGCCCTGGAGAATCCTATATTAGTGTTACGTGTATTCTTACTGTATAAACCACCATCTATATGGATTTTTAATGCTTGTGTGCCAAGCTTTGGGTCTTTCTTTCTTAGAATGTGCCAAGCTTGGTTCTTTCTTTCTTAGCATTCCAAACCTTTGCTAAGTTGATTGGTTCTAGTGAGGCCACGAGTATTGAGTATATTCTTTGATGCATTCAACAGATGCTTATCTATTACAATTACTTAATATAAAAGAGATTCATAGTTTAAAAACTTAGAGTTGGCATATCCAAATTTGGCTGAGTCTCAGCAACTTGACATCTTAAGAAATACTTAAATTGGTATTGTTACAAAATACTTTTTTGCAAAATATTGTTACAAATTTTCTCAAAACAGAGTATGAAACGTTGTGGAAGTGTCCTCCATTAGATTTTATTACAAACTGGGTACAATATCGATTCATCATGCAAATACAATATCGACCAATAACTGTGATATGTGTTATGAATTTTCTCAAAATGGAGTATGAAATCTTGTGGAAGTGTCCTCCATTAGATTTGATTAGATACTGGGTACAATATCAATTCATCATGCAAATAAAAGTTTTATTTTGTTGTGTACACAAAGTGCGTCCACATTATGAACTTGCTGAAAATTGTCTCTTCCGACTTGTGAGTTCATGCTTGAGTATTTCGGATGCAGAAAAAGTTGCAGACTTACCATTTGTGAGCACTCAGCCAGTTTTAAAACCATGGAAGAGATTGACAACAACCCCTGGGTAGGCTCTTTTGCATTATTTTTGATATTACTAAGGGTGCTTCAAAGGTCTCAAGCTGACAAAAAATATAGCTTATATTGATTTAGACTAAAAGAGTATAGCTTGTGCCTGTACCTTCATATCCTTGCTAGGTTTTCTAAAGTTTAGGTCTTGTTGATGTGAGTTTTATTCCATTAAAACATACAAAATCAAACACTAAATGTTTCAAGGTGAAACACTAAATATTCAACTCTCTCTTGAATAAGGTCACTTCTTATGCTAAGCTTGCAAAGTAATATCACAAGGTGACTTCAAGGTTCCCTTCAATTGTGGATACTCGCTCAGTGAAATAATGTGATTTGCTGGTAATCACTTAGGGGACTTATGTTGTTCAATCAATGGATATCAACTTACTTGCACTTCTAAAGATTTAGCTTCACAATGTGCAATGAAAATGTAGTTTTTTGATCTTCGATTCTTGAACTCCCAACTTAGACTTATTCTCAACTTCTTCTACTTCTACTCCTAACTATGAATGGAAGGAAGTATGGATGACTTGGACTCTACTAGGTGCAATCTTGTCAGCGACTCCACCCACCTAGTGCAAGCTTCTAAGGAATACTCAAATGGTTTTCGAATCAATATCGCCTCTTCAATCCCATCAAATGAATGCAAACTAAAGATTGAATATCAATTGAAGTTAGGTGCATATGAACGCCATTTGACCATGCAAGGCACACTTACAATCAGCAAGAGGCTAGTGGTTTGGTCTAGATCGAGTCAAGCAAGTAAACATCCACAATTTCTTTCATTCAACTAAACTACTTTTAAACAACATGGAATGAAATCTACTCCAAGTGAGGATTGAAGAAACCATGCAACACTTCAAAGCAACATTAAGTAATTCACCATGAAAACCAACAATGAATTATCAATCACTTTGATAGCATTATAGCAACAATTTGATCAAGTCTCTCCCTTAGCTAGCCTAATCTAGTCTAGTCTCCTCTCTTACTCTAATGAGTTACAAATGAGAAGGCCTTGGCCTTTTATAGGTGTTCAATTGAAAGGAAGGGCGAAGATCAATTCAAGATCAAGGGCTAAGATTCATCCCTACAAACCCATATTAGGGTTGCCAAACTGTCAACCAACTACATGAAGGCACCACTCTGTGGGCCAATGAGAAAATTACAATGCCTTTGATAGCCAATGAGGAAATTGCATACTTGGCATGATGTGATTGAATGTACTTGAAACTGGAATTTTCCGATTGGTAGAAGACAACTAGGTGCCATCTCAACATTTTTATCATGTAGACTTGATCAATCTTTTGGTGATGAGAAAATATCTTTTGATACCCAACATTATTAGGCTCTCCAACATGATGGCATATTCCCAAATTGTTTCATCTTCTTGAATCTTCTTCATCTTCTTTCTTGGAAATTTTCTCATTGCCATGACTTGAACCACTTGCATCTTCGTGAACTTGAAACTTGAACTTCTCGAAGTGATGAAGTCTTCATGTAGCTGGAATCCTTCAAAATGAACTTGGATTTCCAAGGGAAATTCAAGTTGACAAAGATTTCTTCTACTTGTAGATTTTGATTTCTTGAATCCAATCTTGATCTTGATTTGAATTTCCTTCTCACTTGGTTTACTTGAGCTTGAAATCTTGGGATCAGCCTTGCCATCATCTCCAAGCCTCCCCTTCTCTCGCTTTCCAAGCCTTCTCTCTTTTCACCTTGCCAAAAGCAAAAGGAAATTGTATTAAGCTTATAAATGATGAGTACAAATGGAATGAAGGAAAATCTTAAAATGCTCATGAAATAGAATTTACATCAGAATAAAGAGACAAAATGGATTTCTCATGTATACTTTCAAGTTTAAAACCAAACTTCCTTATCCTCCTGCAAGTCCTAAGCCCCAATTTTATTGGTGAAATGCCTTCATTCCTGCAACTTGAGGTGCATTAATGCTCAAATCTGGAAAAGAATACCTAAGTTTTTAATGTAGCGTGCCCAGATTTTGCTTCTTTTACCACCTTTAACCCCCCAAACCTGAGAGAAATCTGCCCAAATTCGCCCAGAATTGTTGGTGTTGATCTATTGCTTGTGATCTTAATCTATCCTCTCTATGAGACAATTTGCTGCCCTCTTGAAGATTTTCGCTGTCTAGAAGAGTAATTTGCTGTTTTTTAGCAGGGAGGAAATGCTTTGAGTTTGTGTTGAAATGATTTGAATCCACCCTCCTTATATAAGCGAGGTTGCATTTGAAGGGGCATGTTTTTCCATATAGGGCCGACTTGGCCTTTTGATCCAATGAAAAAAAATCATTTAAATTAATTAATTCAGCCTTCTAGGCCGACTACCATTAAAGGGAAACAATGATTTTCAAATATTTATTTTTCTCTTAATGGAGTCGATGCCTATTAGCTGTTTGGTCAAGCCCCTTCTCTTGGCGGAAATTTCATATGTCAGAGGATAAAAGAATCCTCTCAGGATGGCGGAATCCGCCACCCTATGATGATTTTGCCTTATCCAACCTTATTTTCCGCCACCCTATATTGCCTTAAGAAAAACTTATTCAACTATCTTGAGTGCTCATTCATTCGTTCACCATTCATTTTAGGAGAAAGCAGATTATATTTCAGGCCTTAAATGCAAGGCGGATTTCAGTTTGCAGTGAAGAATTTCAAAATTCTTTATCTCAGCTCGTTCTCCATTTCAAAACTCAGTCCTATCGCTTTGCATTTTCAGACTCTATCCATCATTTGGGGAGGTGAAGACAAGTTTCAACTCCTTGTGCAAAGGCGGAAATTTGGCCATCAAGAGGATTTCTTTCTTAGCAGGGCGAAAACTAGGCCTTCATGAGGATTTTTCCTCTCTCTACCCAATTTTTCACCAACCTATATGTTGTCTTCCAAACTTGTTCAATTTGACCCTACTTCTCCATTCCTTTCATGCTTCATTCTTTCCTCCGCCCTTGGTGACCAAAGTCAAGTCATCAAACTCCATCTTTCCAAGGGCGAAATTTGAAGGAGGCCAAGGATTTTGTTCCTGCTGGGCGGAAATCAGAGGTCGTTGAGGATTTTATCCTTGGGGATGGCAGGATTCCGCCATCCCTCAGGAATCTTTTCTCAAAAAATGTTCTTACTTCAAAACATTCCAATCTGATCGCCACCCCTTTGCCACTTCAAATTTCTATCATAATATTGAATGTCTCACCACAAGTCTTCAAAACATCAAGGCAGAATTTTGAAGATGAGGATTATCCTCATAGCTGGTGGAAATCCTAGGGGGGTGAGGATTTTATCCTTGGACATGGTCAGATTCCAACCTAGTGCCAGGATTTTGAATTCGCAAGTTAACTCACCGTACTTAGCCATTTTTTCAGCTCAGGAGGCGGGAGGATTTATATAAATATAAAATTAAAGTATAAGTTACATTACTTATACATTAAGTTATATTTCTATAAATACTGTCAAGATGTTTGAGATAAGGTTCAGCTTCATAGGAGTTATAATAAAGATTCTAGAGTTTGGGAGTTTTCAAAAAATTCTAGACTTAGCCAAATTTCAGGATTCAACACGCCTTCAACAATGTTACCTCCCACAACCTCACTTGAGTTTCTAAGATCAAATTGAAGCTGGAACAAGGATTCCAAAAGGTTTTAACTCATTCATCGCAAATCACTTGGTTTCAACTCTACATCCTTGTCAACCTTAGCCCAACTCCCACTCACATCCCAGACATAATTGACTACCTAGCAAGCCAAAATTGCTCAAACTTACCTCTCGGACTTGGAGACTTGAAAATGTTGCCAGCTAAAACCACCTAAGACCACTACTATTGCTAAAGCAAAAAGAGAGGGTCCTCATTTGCAATGGGGCGATGGTGTGTAAACCTCACAACAGGTCTTAGGAAGGCTTAACCAAATATATAGGCAACCATACTCATATGTACAAAATTGATCAGAACTAGGGTGACATACACTTATGGCTATAATCGTATGTGGCATAAATATAATATTATTATCTTTTGTAGGTTGGCTTAATCATCATGTTTTTGGCATTTGCTAGAGGTTGTGGTTCATGGGATGTTAGAAAAGAGTCTGTCAAAGAAATAAGTGCGTTCATAAGATGAATTTAATCTTCTAACACTTCAATGTCCAAGATGGAAAGGCAAGACAAACAAACAAGTAGAAGGATGACTGACAAGAAATTGTTGTAGGAATGGGTTTTCTGTGATTGTTGATGTTCTATGAATCTATATAGCTGAAGCAACAAGTGAAAATGTACGAAAATATTACAACCCTATGGCACACTTCACACCCCCTTTGTTCTCAACAAGGGTGCACACTGTTTCAACTTTGCAGCCCAAGGTCTCCCATTTAAGGGCAGCAGCCCAAGGCATACACCATACCGAGTGGTTCGAACTCATACCTTCAAACCTTTAACTTGAACTTTCTTGTCCTAAACACCCCCAATCAAAACATGTACATCTTATATGAATCATTTGGTTTTTTTATTTCAAACAAAAATCTTTGTAGGCAAAATGGAGGGATAACATAAAATTGTATGGAGGACCACTGCATGGCATTATGCGAGAAGAGATAAAACAGCTCTCTTTTACCCATGGGCCATATAAAGAAAGTATATAAAAAATAATTTATAAAGGCAATTGTTGCCTGGAGCACCCTCAGGACCTAATGCCTACAAGAGGCAAAGTTCGAGTTTTATCTTGTTTTGGGTTGTTTCATGTTAATAAGGTCATTTTTTACCAATTTCCATCATTTGGGACCATATTGAACCTTTTTGAAAACTTTCATGCAAAGTTGTCAAAAAATTGTCAAATCATCAAAATTGTCAAGTTGTAAAGTAGTCAAATTGCAACATATTTTGTAAAGAAGTGTCATTACTCTCAACAAAGGTAGTTATGATCAGTTGGGAATTTGAATGTGATTGTAAGACATAAATATGTGATCCCAAACTTGAGTTTGGGATTGGAGACAGATAGAATAAAGAAGGAACTTGTTTTTGCAGCATCCTTACATTGTTTTCTGAAGTTTTACACTATTTTCAGTCTGAAACATGACATTGTACAGCCTTATAATGGCCTCATCTCGAGGACTATAATATATGGATAGAAAGATACTTGTTTCTAGTTTCCGGTGCTTTTTGTCTCATTAACTTTCATTGAGTTTTGTGTGAGATAAGGCCATTTTGGTGAAGGCTGCCCAGTTTGACAGTTTTTGGTGAAGATAACAATCTGTAAGAATGTGTGGTACGGCCATGTATGGTACAGTACAGCCCTAAAACTAATTGGAAAAGTTGAATAAATGAGTCTAGTTTAATCTACAAGTGGTTTGATCAATTTTCATAATGTTTTGTAGAAGTTGTGACAATTTTAGGGCTGGTAGGTTGAAACCCTACTTAGGGTTTCTAGTTTGAAAGAAAAATTCATTTCTCTTGATTCCCATGGGGAATATTCATAAAATTTTGTGAGAAGCTCTGTAATGAAGTTATCTACAATGTCTCCAAAGGAAAGGGCTTGATTCTTTAATTTGTATGAGTTATTAAAGACTGTTGTTTTCAGATTACAAGGTGAACTAGATTGAAAACTTTTTTAAATCTTTGTGTGCTTGTTTGGTTCAAACCCTTCCTCTGCATCATATACATACATACATACATATATGCATATGAATTTTTCAAAATATATAATAGAGAGAGATCATCACTAACAACAACAATATCAATATATAAATAAACCATGATAGCAGTGGTATAACAGCATAAACTTCAAGTAAAGTAGTATAACAAAAGTATAAACTATAAACCAACAATAAAATTAATTGTGAGATCCATAACAAGGGTTTTGGGAGTGGGGACCCTAATGAGTTCGAGGGGCAGCAATGATAAGCTGCACAAGGTGTTAGATGTTAGATGTGAGAAAAACCCAACGATAGATAAAATATTTTTTGGATAATCGAAAAGATGAAGCATGAATGATTAAAAAATGCATTTATAGGGCAAAATATTGTTGTTATACTAATGTTGGGGGAAATGTTTTGGCTATTTCTTGGGAATTTTCATGCATGGGGCATGATAGGGAATGTCGCCATTGAAATGATAATCGATTGATTGAGTGAATTGATTACAACGGAGACAAAGGCTCCTTAGATAAGAAAAACAAAGACTATGTTTCTAAAAGAAACAATCGTTAACTAAGAGCAAAAATATAAATACCCTAATTTATCTAATTGACTAGATACATTAAATGACTTAAATGACCATTATTGTAATACCCTCCCATAATGGCCAATTTATTAACTAACTACCCTATAGAAGACAGAATCTACAAGTCATTTTCCCATGAAATCATAGAAGGTTGACTGCTCTTCAAAATGTTTTGCAATATGAGCCTGCTTCTAAGACCCTCCTTGGTTGGACTTCTGATCAACTAACCACTTTCTACAGAATCACCATATATGATCAATTTTACCTCAAAAGTGGCATGTGATGTTCTTCTTGAGACTCTCTTCAGATTTTTTGAGTCCTTTGTGCTGAGTGGACTCTCCTTTGCCTTTGTCTTGGGCAGTAAACGCCTGTTCCACATTGGTCGTGGCACTGCAGGTACCAAACTCTTGTCTCCACCTAGCCTGCTGCAGTAACTTATTTCACAGCTCAACTTCAGGTCAACGTTAGTGGAGGTAATGTTAAGAGTTTTAGTGAATTCCTTCCATGTTGCTAACAAAAGCCTCTAGCTAATTGCGTATATCCTTGATCTTCATAATATGATCCTACAAAGACATCTTATTGTCCATCATGATTGAAAAGAGCATATTCTTTAGAAAGAATACTCTGCACTTGTTTGACGTTTCATGGAGATTTTTTAGATGGGTCCAAATCTCTGCAACAATCTTGCCAGATGGCACTTCTGGAAGCATCTCATCGGTGACGGATAACTTGAGCAACATTACCGCATCACTATTTTGCTCATCATATTTGTCCTGATCTTTGCCTACCACTGTAAGGCAAGTAGAGTTACCCCAAACAAAATGGTCCAAGCACTAGTACTTGAAAATTGAGAGTATCCTCTGCTTCCAGGTATTTTAGTTCTTGTCGTTGAAGCGCTAATTGCTCTCCAACATTATGTTGGTCAAGGACACCATCCCTCCCGTTTTCCAATGTCACAGAAATCGAGATGCTGATTTTTCTGTCAATAATCAGAAAATCTTTAGCAAACGGCTGGTACAAATTGCAAAAACTCTAATTTTTTAGGTCAAAATCAGTCAAACCCTTTTGCACACTTCCCAAGGCAATATGCTCTGTGAAAAAACTTGATTTTATTTTAAAAATCAATAAAAAACAAACAATGTACACGATTTTGTCAAAAAAATAAAAAAACTTTTGCACTATATATCATTCAAAACCCTAGGCAAAAAATTAAGGAAACCCACGATTTTTTTATGTAACAAAAGCTTCTTGGCAAGCAGAAACCATAGCTTGCAGAAAAGCCCATGATTTTTTTGAAAAATTGTGCAAAACACTCACGATTTTTCGCAACCCTTGTTCTTGGGCCCAGATCACACCCAAATTCTGCAAAAAAACGACACCTCTTATAGCTTGAAATCACGAAAAATAGTTAGTTTACGGCTGAAAAGAAAATCTCAACGGCGGTAATCTTCACAGGTGCTAATAAACTTCCGCGTTTTGCTTGCAGGCCACTAACAAAGAAAACTTAGGCCGCGCAGGTAGATCAAGACATTGTGCGGTTGTGAGAAACAAAAAAACTTCACAATTTTGAGAAATACGGTCCTTCAAAACATTGCGCAGGACAAAAACAACCCTTCCAAACAGCGTATGGCTTATGTAGATAGAAAAACGCAATTCCGCAAATCACCACGAACTTCAGACGAACAAGACACGATTTTTCGAATCACAATTTTTCACTAAGAAAACCCTAAAAATTTGGAGGATCACACCACATTTTTTTCATTAGAAAAATGATTAAAAATTTTCTGGAAGAAGATTCCAAGAGGTATGAATTTTAAAAATTCGTCAAAAGATCATTTTGCTTTGATTCCAAGTTATAGGAATTCTTTTAATTTTAATCACTAATCACCAAATGTATATTCAGATTCTATATTATATGTTGATAATAATATCACTCAATTAGAACTTGTATATATATAATTTAAATTCAATATGAAATTAATATTGATATTGTATAATCCTTAATATCTTTGTTACTATGATGCTGAGATATGACAATATCGATCTTGCACAATATATTATTATTCACTGCTGTACCTTGCTTGCACTTATTGATTTCTGTACTTACAATGATACATAGATTGATCAGTATATATATCATTATGTGGAGGCATGTCTTCGTAGAGACATGTCTCTACGTAGGGACATGTCTCTTCGTGAGACCTGTCCTACGTAACTAATTCTTAAACCATATGTTTTCTGTGATACCGATCCATAATCAATGCCGACTCAATATCGTGAGCAATGTTTGTGCCAAGTCGATACTCATTATCGACTATAATACGGTCAATGCAATAATTATTATCGATTCATAACGATATCAATATAAGATAATATCAATATTCATATTATATTCGATACTCAATATCGATATAGTATGATATCGATATTCATATTATAATCGATACTTATAATATTGATATTCATTTTGATACACAACAATATTGATATATATAAAATGTCGATACTTAATATCAATGCTCAATATGATTAATATCAATAGCATGATTAGTAATTATTATATTAATCTCAATCATGTATATATATACTAATATATTATATATATATATACATAATTATTAATTTACTAATTATTAATCATGCATTCTGATAACCATAATCATAACAATCAATTTGAGCATTATACAAAAAGGATAGAGATCAAATGCTCAAGGCCGATAGGCCACTTATCCATTTGATTTCATCCATAGGAGTAATTTGATCGAAGCTACAATTCATTAACACCATGAAATGATAATTGATTGATTGAATGAAGTAGTTACAAAGTAGACGGAGGCTCCTTAAATAAGAAAAATAAAGATATTTTATATTTATAAAAGAAACAATTGTTAACTGAGAGCAAAAATAAAAATATCCTAAACTATCTAACGGATTAGATACATTAAGTGACTAGATACATTAAACAACTTAAATGACTTAAATGACCCTAATAAGGTAAATAATACAATATTATTCCAATACCCATGCTATCCCGCTGTCCCCGAAATGGTAATGGGGACAAGGACGCGGGTTCTAAGGGAGGGAACATGTTGCCATGTAAGCCTGTAAATAAGTCAATAACATCTTAGATACTACATTTGAAAGACTCTTTTTTGTGAGTTTTGGATCAAAAAGGAGTACAATGCACATCATAGTATCATATATGATAGTGATGATTGATCATCTTTGCAGACAATTTCAAATTCGTAAAATATTTTATGATTTCTCTTTCAACTAAAGCTCCGGATTGTTTGCATGTTGAAGCTGGATGTTAAAGACTCTTCTAAAGAACAAGATCATCCTCTGCATATCATCATCCAATGTAGCTTCTCTTGTTGCTTCTACTTTTTCTTGTGCGTGTGCTTTTAGCTTCCACCACTTCCCTCTCAAAACAATCATTACCTCCATGCCAAATATAGATAGTCATCAAAGTCAGTCACAACATGAGTCTCTATCCCCTTTATCATTATGATGCAAATAAGAAGGTTGTATTGTACAAAAACAAGGTCAATAAGGTGTTTTTAAGTCATTTTTGTTGGCTAAAATTTTTGTAAGTCACTATGACTACAACTTACAAAATTGTGACTTTAGACAACGTTGAATGAGATTTGTCTCTCCTCTCAACAATAGGGGAGGCTCCCTTCTTACCGTAGGTGGCTTCAACAAGAACTTAACTGAAATTACAAAAATGGGCGGTTCTCTTAATCAATTCCTCTTTCTTCAGGAATGATTTATAAACAATTTTCAAACTTAACAAAAAGGTCCTATTGCTACGATAATATCGGTGACTCAGGGATTGACATAAGAGCAACATCAAAGGCAACGATTGACTTTATACTAGGTGGAATAGATACGGGAACCCAAAGTCTCCTGCGTTTATTCCGAATGGTAATCCTATAATCTGAATAAACAGTAAGGCGCAAAGTCTCTTACTGGAAATCCACAACTTGAATAAAAATACTTACAACTGAAGCACAAAGTCTTTCAGCTCTAAGTATTTGCAGCCACTATTAACTATAACAATTTGTCCTCCTGCAGCACAAAGTCTTCAAAAGTTCAAATTGACTCTGAATACAATAGGCAGCTCAAAGCCTGCACAATTGAATTCAAATCCCTCTTGAACAAAGCATTAAACCTCACGATCAATTCAAGAAAATGTAGTCACATAACAGGTTGGATCAACACAAAGTCTCAAAACAACCTGCCTCTTTTATTGAAAGCAATTCAGATTTACATCTAAGCTCAAAGTCTTAGAGTCCATATACAAATTAGCAAAATTTTCTTGCCTTGCCAAAAGATGATCATTACAATGAGGACCATCCTTTATTTATAGGTGAGGGACTAAGAAAAAGGTGGAGAAAGAAGTGGAAACCCTTAACTACCTTTGACTTATTCAAGATTACAAAACCTAATGCACTTGTAATCTGATGACATGTTACAACTTTGCAAGATTACAAAACCTAATGCACTTGTAATCTGATTACATGTTACAGATTTGGCGGAAGCATCTTGATCTAGAATAGAAACCTGTATCCTTGATTCTTCAGCATCATAACTACATCTTTCTTTTCAATGCCATTTCAGTCTTGAAAGCATTCTATGCTCTCAATCATTTTCACTTTTTCGCCTCCTTGCACAAACATATATAGATAACTTTTCTCTTGTAGGTGGGGTTTTTAAGTTCCATTACAAGTCATTTTGGAAAGTATTTGCCGCTTACAAACGGGTTTTTGAAGTCCATTTGCAGCTTTGAAAAAGAGTCAAAAAGTGCTTGGAAAACACTTGTAGGTGGGCTTTTTAGCTCGTATTACAAATACTGGGAAAAACTTTGCTCTTGTTATGCAAGACAAGCCTACGGACGGGGTTTTTAATCCCGACTGAAAGTGAAGGAAGAAACACATACTTGAGCTTTTTCTTTGTGGGAAGAACTTGCATATCTTTAACTTGCAACTCAAAATTGCAACATTTGAGGGGAAGCACTAATTCCTTGCAGCTTACAAGTTAGGGGAAGAACCTTTTTTTTTATTTCATTTGAGATTTGCAAAATCTCTCTTGAAGCCCGAAAATGGAAGATCACATTGGAAGTTTGGAGATAAATGCAACCCAAGCACACTTACTTGCAAATCAGTATAGCTTTAGACTTGCAATTTATCTCATATGCAATGCACAAGATTTTCAAGGAAGTGCTGATGCCACATGGGTTCCTTGCAAGACCAGTTGATACGATACATGCCATAGAGATCTCTATCCCTTTTGTCCACCTTTTGATCACATTTGTATGGTTAGGACTCCGAATTGCATGATAAAATTCATTGCAATTCTCCACCTTCAATAGTATTGTTAACCTCGAATCTTTATTTGTTTTGCTGTCCTATTAAGAAAATCCTTCATCATTGCCTTCCTTACTTGCTATCGACTTATGAGAAACCCATTTTTAACTACTGTCAAGAGACAGTTGTCTTTTGCCATAATAATGTTAAAAACTTAAAAGAACCTTGCCATGATGACCTGAAGTGCTCTTTTGACTTCAAATGACATGAATCTTTGTAAAGCCCTTGTAGCTGTTCACTATCTCTGATCCTTGGATTGCGCTCTTGCTTTGGACAGCTGCTCCATCATGATTGGTTGTCAATCTCAGGTCTGCAACTTCTATTCTAGCTTCCATAACAAATCCTTGATCTGCTGTTTATGTAAGGTGCAATGAAACCCCTCTATGATGATGAAAATCTGTCATGTCACTGATTCTTGACCATTATCCTTGATACTCTGTGGCTTAAGTCAAAAGATGTATCTTCTTGCCTTTTGCTATTCCTTGACATTTCTCTATAGCCTTGATATCTTCACAAATTTGTCAACATGTCCCTTGTATGACTTCTTAATATTAAAGAGCCATAGCATGTTCTTTTGGTCATTTCTTTGACGCATTGAAAGTATAAAAAATTCTGCAATCAAGACAAAATAAGGAGGTCTTAGCATATCATAACAATGTAAGGACTCTTTGCTGTTCATGACAGCTAGGAACCTTGTTCATGTCATTCAGCCCTCTATTCTTGGCACTTATGTCTTCGCTGCTTCTCTAGAACTGTGTCAGACCATTTTCTTCATCCTATGACAGTCCCTACATACCCTCGTAAACATATAGAATTTTGCAACCTCTAATATATTTACCTTGGCAATATTGTCAACATGACAACCTTCCACCTAGAGTCTAGTGGAAATCATGATATTCTTGGCTTGGACTTTTATGTATGTCAAATTAAGAAAAATGTTCTCTTTCCAATCATTTTTGCACTCACGGTAAACAAATACTTCAAGGCTTGTCATTGAACCAAACTTTCATGTGTCTTTTGTACAAAAATATGATCACAATGAAGTGCCTGGCATTTATCAGACATTTTGATTTCCATGTCAAAAAAAGAATGAGTATAATTTCATCAACAACTTATACATGGATGATGACCAGATTGAGACTTCAGAATATAAAGATAGGGGAACACCCTCAACCATGGCTTCAAAAAATGCACAAAAACAAAACTAATCCCGTTTTTGAGCAAAAAGACCCAAAGAAAACCATGAATGCTGTGAAAAATGGTGAAAAATCTGCAAAAACTCCACAAACATGTACATCAATCATGTTTTTAAGAAAAAAAATGACAGTGATTGGTAAAAATGGCCATGATTAAGCTAAAACCATCATGAAAAGGGCAGAGATAATCACGTTTTCAGAAAAGTGGCCATTATAAACCCTAACGTAGGTAAAAACGACCTCTGAAATTGGTAAAAATGATCATAAAAATGGAGCCGCACCTGGCAATACAAAATGTGGCCAAGCAATCTCATTTTTTAAGTTGCAGGTATAATCACATTTTTGTAAAAACGACCCAGAAAATCTGTGAACATGTGTCTTGAAACGCCAAAATTGAGGGAAGAAACACAATTTGTTTTTGCATTGAACACCTTAGAATTGATGTGTTTCCCATTTATACAGATTTCTGGCTGACAAATGGTGAGAGTTTTAAGTCAAAAACAAATCAAAGTCTTCATTAATTCATGGCGATCTCATGTTTAACTCAGTGTTTCCAGGGCTCAGTGGCTTCTAAACTTGAAGTCTCAAGCTTCAAATTCAGTGCTTGCATTCATGACAATGTTTGGTGCGGGCTTTAGTCTACATGTTACATGTAAAATTATATGTAATATGATATGCAAACTTGTTTAAAAGGCCTGACATGTTAAGACATTGGACTTTTTTTTAAAACACCTTGCATATTACATTATAAAATACAATGTCAAACTAAATATCCAATGAGTTAAAGTGGTGTGGGATTTTTAAAATGCTCACACATTATATTACATGCTAAATACACGATATAATATGTAAAGACTTACATAAAGTCTGACCATTATAGTAGTGCGGGTCTTTTTAAACACTTTACATACATAATGATATTTTAAAGCATATGTAACGACACGTAAAAGGTTCAAGTGTGATGACAAAGACCTGACTTAGATATTTTAGAAAAAATTTAAATGGCAATATATATTTATATATTTTGGATTTAAATGATATATTGCACATTTAAAAATAAAAACCTTTTAAAATAAAAGAAACAAAAACCAAAATTAACCAAAATAGGATAAAAGTAAAAGGCTTTTATTTTGAAAATATCTAAAAAAAACTTAGAGCATATAACCAATTAAAATTTCTCATGGGGTTGTGTTAATTTCACTAAACAAAATTATCGACAACAATTTTGTTGTACTTCTTTTCTATGAATGGCCTCAAACGTGTGCCAGTTGCCTTCACACTTTGAAGTGTTTCGGCTTTGGCATAAAATGTGGATGGCAAGGCTTTGATGATTTGGTGCTTTTGTACCAAAATCTTCCCATAACAAATCTGCAACAAGAATATTTAAAACTTATTAAACTTATTAAACAAATATATTACTTATGAGACTATGATTTAACTTTTGAAGGACCCATTTTATTCTAAACACTTGGTTGTTGGGTTGTTCTTTGTTGAAATGCATCTCCAAAGGTTATGTTAGGCATTTTCTTCATGCATGTGTTGAATCCATGCATAATTCCCTCACATGTTTTAAAGGAATTGAATAAGACATTGGGATTAAAGTAATAGGTTGCTGCATGTATGTGTTGATCTTTCTGTTTGTTTCACTTTAGATTACTTTGCACAATGTTCCACCATGTTTCCAAGAAGGGGACAATAATGGGGATGGCCATTGAAAAAACAGAGAATTTTAAAAATATAAAGGATTTTCAAACATTCATTTGATAACATTGATAAGGCATTCATTATATACATTACAATGAAGGGTGCACAATATACTAGGGGGAGGGGGTGAATCAATACATGCATCAATTTCCACTTAGTTGAACACTAATTACAATTAATAACTTCCCCAAGCATGATCCTTAGAACACTGATGCAGTTTTAGCAATCTTCTTAAGATGCAGTAGTTGAGAAACACATCAAAACACACATTCACACACGAATACCAGATATACGTGGAAACCCAAGATGGGAAAAGCCATGATGAGAATAGCTACTTGGATCTACTGTCCAAATCCAGCTTCACAAAAATAATGAATCGACTTACAATGATGCAGTAGGCACCAACCTACCAAAGACATCAATCTCCTATTGTATTTGCAGGCACAACCTTCTTGTGACACCAATCCCTATTGCCCAAATTTGAGCATCAACTTAGCAACTAGGACTTTAATCTTGACAACAACAAAGATATGAATTGAGGAACTTCAACATCAACACTCAACTTACACTCTACCACTCAACAAATGATCTTCTAATAAACTTTTACTATGATTGGAATGCAACCCACATTGCTTGCATTTGAGTACTCTTCAAAACATGCTGAATAATTACATTCATGTACCCCCACATAGCTTTTCCACATCCAAGGACAAATCCTAGAACCCTATATACGTGCATTACAATTATAATTGCATTCACATGTCAGCCTAGAATAGACATAATTCGTAGTGCTTCCTCAACTCAAAATGCAGCCTAAACATATTTGACATGACATGACATGACATAACAAGTAATTTACCTTCCTCCGGATACCTTGACATTAATGATTACCACTTGTTAACTCTTCTTGACACTCCTTTGCCATCACTTCTTTGACATCAATGACAACAAATGTTCAACAATCTCCCCCTTTGTCATTGATGGCAAACAACAAAATGATGCTAGTACATCAAAACAAATCTAACATGTCAAGACTGAGATCTCCATGTTAGGATCAAGAACTCCTCCAATCTAATACATCTAAAACTTTTGAACATCATTCTCCTCTTGAGCATTTTGAGTGCCATTCTTCCCCTTTGACATCAATGGAAAAGGTCAACATTTTGAAAGCCATTTTTCGAACAGGCTCCCCCTGTGTCCTCATTGCATTTGTTCCCTTTATTTTTCTATTTTTATCCAATCATTATATGCATCATTACGCAAGACCACCTAGTCTTCTTGCGGTAGGGAGTCGACACTCTCCCTCACCCTATATTTCCTCTTAATTCAAGAGGAGGGAGCAATTGCTCCCAAGTCCTGCCTTAGATAATTCAAAAGTCTCCTTATGCAATGGTTTTGTGAAATTTTTTGCAATATGTTCCTTAGTCTCAACATATTTGAGCTTCACTTGTTTGTTTGCAACCTTTTCTCTCAGAAATGGTACTTGATTCAATATGTTTTGTCCTCGAAGGCATCACTGGATTCTTTGAAATGTTTATTGCACTTGTATTATTACAAAGAATTGAAATAGGTTCATCAAATTCTACCTTCATCTCTTTCAAATTTTGCTTCTTCGAGTCCTGCTTTTTCTCAATCATGACACGAAGTTGTCAACAAGAAAGAATGATTTTCTACTTGTTCTCTCCTGATCATTTGTACATTCGGCCGAATTTGCATCGATGCATGCAGTCAGTCTGAGATTGTTACTCCAAGGATACCACAAATTAAAATCTATTGTTGCTTTAAGTACCGGAAAATCCCTTTAATTGCCTTTACATGAGTTTCCTTAGGCATTGTTTGAAACCTAGTGACCATTCCAACTGCCTTCATGATGTCCTGTCTAGATGGAGTCACATATAACAAACTACCAATCATCGATTTGTACAATTTCTGATTTGTCGGAGGAGAATCATCATTCTTTGCTTAACTTACACTCAGTAATCATAAGTGTTCTTAGTGGTTTGTATTAGAATGTTTCTAATATTAACACTCAATTCTGTAATTAACGCTCAGTTCTGTATTCTGTTGTATTTTGGAAGTTTCTATTCTTGGTTGGTTTGTCATGTATATATGAGCTTCAAGCTCCTTGTAAATGCATTCATTTTCAATATACAAAATAATCTGTTCATATTGTTATATGGTATCAGAGCCGGTTAAACCTTCTCGAGAAATATTATAATTTCGTTTTTTGAAATTATCTGTGCAATACTTCTCGACATTGTTTTTTTCTCTGGGAGTTTTGATCGGGATTTGCCTTCCTTAGCTTGCGTCTTCTCGCAACCTGTTTGTCGTGTTTCTCACGACCTGTCTGTGCCTGTTCGCAGCTTGTCTGTCTTCGCTTGCGACCTGTCTCAGCTTCGATCTTCTTCAGGCACGACCTGTATACTTTGCAAGCGATTGCTATTCGCGTTTTTTTTGTGTTCGCATTTTTGGGTGTCCGTGTTTCTTTCTGGTGTTCGCGTTTTGGGTGTTATGACCTCCTCCAGTCTCCATAGATCTTGTATGAAGGCGTCGAGTTGTAGAAAGGAAAACCATTGAGGGGCATTTTGCAATCGCCATCTCTGTTCCGCACGAAAATCCATACGTTCTTGGTGATTTTTTTAAAATAACGACCTGGTGCCATTTTTTTCTCGAAACCCTAGTTTTTCAAGATCAAAATTTTTTTTAATACCAGATTCCTTGTGGGTTTTTCAAGATTCTATCTGGGTCTTCGTCAAAATTTTTTGGGTATCTCGTTTTCCGTGCCTTGATTTTCGGGCCAGCGGATTTGAATTCTGACTACAGATTCTTTCTGGGTTTTCCGTCTACTACTGTCAATTTTTTCTGGGTCCATCTTCACGTTGCCTCGAAATCCGTGCACATGGCATCTTTGACCAACCTGATGCTGGAAAACAGTCAGCGGTTCAATGGCAGCAATTACAACACCTGGAAGCAGCGAATGTTGACCATTTTTGAGTACCGTCGTTTGGATGCGCTTGTTCTAGGCACAGAAACTCGTCCTGCCCCCACTGGCACGCCCGGTGGGACTTCCGTTACAACAGATCAGGATAAGTTTGATGATTGGAATCGTGAAGCTGTTATGCTTCTCAAGCTCTCTGTCACAGATGATCAGCTACCTCAGATTCCCTCTAGCAAGTCGGCTGCAGACATCTGGAAATATTTAAAGGAGCTACATGAAACATCTGACAAAAGTCGAGCGTTCTTTC
>MU225217.1:3904023-3915785 GCA_018584345.1 Thuja plicata | reverse complement strand
AAAAATCAAACTTGGGTTCTTGCTGATCTTCCTGCAGGGAAGAAGCCTGTTAGCTGCAAATGGGTATACAAGGTCAAATACAAAGCTGATGGTACTTTAGACAAGTATAAGGCTCGTCTTGTTGCTTATTTTGGTGAAAATAATCTGTTCATATTGTTATAGTTTGCACTCTTCCATTTTAACTTATTTCCTTTGTGTACTTGGTCTAAGAAATAAATATGCTTTTTTTCTGATTGAGAAATCTCTAAACCAAGAAAGAATGACAACTCACCAAACATTGACATCTCAAATTCTTTTTGCATTGATTTTCAAATCTCCTTACACATTGTTTCACTGCTTCCTCCCAAAATGATGTCATCATCATATACTACAACACTCAACAATTGATCACCATCCAATTTTATGTATAGATTGTTGTCTACACAACCTTTCTTGAATCCTTGCTGCTGCAAGTGCCTATCTAATCTGGAATACCATGCTCTTGGAGCCTGCTTGATTCCATAAAGAGCCTTCTTTAATCTACATACAAAATCCAGATTGTTTGAACACTAAAAGCCCTCTAATTGTTCAATGTAAATCTTGTTTCATCTAACTCTCCATTAAAAAATGCAGATTTAACATCCATTTAATAAACCTTGAAGTTCCCACATGTTGAGAGCGCCAAAAACATCATGATTGCTTCTAATCTTGCTACTGAAGCAAATGTCTCCTCAAAAGCAATTCCTTCAACTTGTGCATATCCTTTACATACTAGTCTGACCTTATTCCAGATCATTTTTTTTCTTTATTCAACTTATTTCTAAAAACCGTGAATATAACCTTTTCAATTTCATTTCCAGAAGTGCCTAGGTCTTCTTCTTCATCAGATAAACAACTATCCTCATTCACGAAGAAACTTCTCTGATTCTTCTAAAACTTCTTAAGAAATGGTTCTTATTCTTTTGACCGTCATTGTTAGAATCCTTATATGAGCATTTAGCCATAAAAAGTCCTACATCACTGCAAGTAAACATTTGAAAGATAACTTACCCTTTACTTATTGGAACCTCTCTGCAATCTCCTAACAAAGTTTGCCTCCTCCGGATATATCATCAGATTCTAAATCTTCTTGCTTCTTGGAAGCCTTGAAAACAATCTCCTTATCTCATCTCATAAGCGGTCAGGGATCCATATAACTCATCCGTAGTTAATTTGTTCAGATTTTTAGCTTCTTTAGTTGTAGCCACCTTAGGATCAAATCTCAAGGGTAGAGATCTGAGAATCTTCCTCACCATCACCATTTCTTTCAGTTCACCAAGCCCTCTAATAGAACTGACTATCTCATCAACCCGGAGCAAACAAGCAGCAATATTCTCATCCTCTTTAATTTTCAAACTGAGCTCTGCATGTTTGAAGCTTTGCTTCCTTAACTTTCTCACCTCCTTCATAGATAATGTGTAATTTAACCCATATCTCCTTCACTGTCTTGCAAAGCATAATTTTTAAATACTCAGAGTTATCTAAACCACATATAATAGCATTTCTTGCTCCTGCATTATTTTTAGAAGCCTTATTTCCAGCTTGATCCCTTGGGGGACCGTCTGGAATTTCATATCCATCCAAAACTGATTGTGAAATCTCAAATACTAAAGCCATCAAATAGGATTTTGTCCTTCCACTCCTGAAGGCATAATTGGATCCATCAAAAAGTGGAGTACAGTTTGAAGAAAACCTTCTATGGCGACTAAGTGTGCAATACCAGATTTACCTCAAGGTGTTAAGATTTCTTCAAGGAACTTGGTTTTGATATTAATTGAAGGGCACACAATATACTGGGGGGGGGGGTGAATTAGTATATGTATCAATTTCCGCTTAGTTGAACATTAATGCAGCTCTAGAAATCCTCTTAAGGTGTAGTAGTTGAACAACACATGAAAACACACATCCACACATATGAACACCAAATATATGTGGAAACTCAAGATGGGAAAAACCACAATGAGCATAGTTGCTGGGATCTACTGCCCAAATCCAGCCTCGCAAAAGTAATGAATCAACTTACAATGAGGAAGTAGGCACCAACCTACCATAGATACCAATACCCTATTATATTTGTAGGAATCAACCTACTAGAGAGACCAATCCCCTTTGCCCAAATTTGAGCATCTTTTATATTGCAATGTTCTTGGGGACAGCCAAATGTCCCCATGATGTCTAATATTTTAGAAATTATTCTAACTTAAAAAATGAAGTACGAGTGAAAGATTGAATAACTTAGATGAGGTGTAATTTTATATGTTGATTATCTATAATCTTACTGCTATGCTTATTGTTTGAGATTTTGTCATTTTGTATCCTTTTGGCCTTTTGATGTAATAATTTTTTTTTTTTTTCACTCATATACTTGAAGCAATTAATATTTAACATTGAATCTTGAATTCGATGCATTATGTGAATGTCTAAATTTTTAAAAATATCATCCATACATGACCTCCAAAATTGTTGTCCTCGAAACGTGTCTCACTGCTTCATGTGTTCTCTCTCCTAGAAATGTAGTGGAACATGGTTCTTTATAGATAAAGGGTTTTGTTCCCCACCCATCAAGTATAAGATAAGATAAGATAAGATAAATCTATTAATGTCCAACAAAAGACCCCAAAAGGGTCGATAAATCTATTAATGTCCAACAAAAGACCCCAAAAGGATCAAAGGGATTGCCAAGTACATCAAAAAGGGCCAGCTCGCAGCAAGGACACCAAACAGTGCCCAAAGAAGAAAGCAACAACTAAAGTAAAAACAGAAAGACGGGTCCAATGGAAAAGAGTCCAATGGAGAAGAAAAAAAATCCTCTCGAACCCAATTAAGGGTTTCGAACCACCGGGAAGAATCTTCCGAACTGAAGGATAAGCAATAGGGCCAGTCGAAATCATGGGTTGCCTCGGAGTGATCTTGGATGGGGATGGCTGCTGCAGAAAGTAGCTCATCCTGGGCCTCACAGTTCTTGAATAAGTGGCAGGCCCAAATCCCTATGAAGAAGGAAGTAATAAGATGACAAGGTGGAGGCATCACAAGATGCTGGTGTTTAAGTGTGTGGTCCCGAAGCCTAAGGGCTTCCTGAAAGTAAAGGGCAAGGCATCTCTGGTTTGTATATTTGAAGGTGGAGAGTGACCGTGCTTCCCTAAATAGGCAGTAGAACCTCCCTATGTTCTCGTAGTATATAGTACAGCGAAAGATGAAGTGCTCCTCAGACTCAACCTCCTTAATGCTGCAAAGCTAACAAATCCTGTGAACTTTGTCAATATGATGATCGGTCTTGCAATGGAGTCGATGCGAACCCACTCTGAAGGAGCCAAGGGGGATCCCGAGGGAATGTGGCCAGTGGTGGGATAAGTAGGAAGGGCGAACAATGAGTTCGTCCTTTAGATCTTGAAAATTCTTTGCATAAAAGGCCATCTTAGGGCGAAGGCCCCCATGGGGGTTAACCCAAATAGTATGAATGAATTGCCTGTAAATGTCATCTCTGATGCACCTATTCAGCTCCTAGTGGGGGGGAAGAAGATGGGGGGGGCATTGAGAGAATACTGGAAGGGGGGTAGGCGATCCATAACAATCACAATATACCCAAGAAGGGCTGAAGTCTCAGCAAACCATCCACGGGCCCGACTTCATGGGACAACAGAAGCAATGAAAGACTCTGAAGAACAATAGGTAAGGTAGGGGTATCTTTGACGCCCATCCCTCGAATCAGCCAAGCTCCTAATGTAGTGAAGGTACCAAACCAAGTCAAATATGGCCTCAAGCCTGAAGGGATGCGCCCCAAACTCTGCAAGAATAATGTTGTGCGGGATGGACTACTTGCGCCGGATGATGCGTCAGAGGAGGAGAATTTGCACCCGCTCGACATAGGCCCAATCAGAATCCAGCAAAGAAGGGCCCCACTCCACCAAACCATAGAGAAATAGAACCTAGCCCAACAGTTTCGTGATTCATCAAAAGACCGTAATCAAGTGAATTCTTAAAAATATAATTACTTAAAACTGCACAGTAGCAACAAATAAAACTAAACAAAAAATATGAATTACAACAAATAAAATTTACGTCCATGTTGGTCCTATTAAGAGACCCCATAGCTAGAAGGAGGACAATATAATTGTGATTGATGAGATGGAAGAGGATTATATGGCAGAGCACCTATAGTTTCTAAGGGAGAATTGGGAGGAACTGTTTCTTTATTACCCCTCTCCTCTCAACGGGCTCTTTGTTCTTTGCTTTTGGTTTGTAGGGCTGCTGGTTCCCTGTTTTCTTTTAACTATATTCCAGCTTTGTTGTTTCTCTTGCCTAGTTGTTAGCTATGTGTTCTCTTTGATGTGCTTGTTAATTCTGTTTCTCTTTTGTGCTCCTTTCAAAACTCCATCATTGCCCTAATTAAAAAAATAAACAAATATAACAATTTATAAGTGTTACAAACTTACAGACAATTTGAGTTGACTGATTTTCAAGTTTGAAAAATTTGAGTTACCTTGATCCCATCCATGCTATTGCAAGCACTTCATAAACACCTAGTGCTCCCAAGTATATGCCTTGGAGATATTGAAGAGGCAACAATTAAGTTCATAAATCTGCCAGTCAATGATGCTTAGCATCCAAAGGGGTCGTAGTTATATTTGGTGACATTTCTTGCCTTTTGGACCATGGTTTTCAGCCCTCACAGTTTGCTTGTGTACTCAAATAGAAGATCAATGCAACAGGCAAAAAGAGATCCAAAAAAGTAGGGCGCCTCTCCTCAAGAAGTTTCTTTGTTTGCTATCTATGATTTTGCATTGTCAGTCATAGCTTGGATGACATTCTTGACACCCACTACCATGACCACCTCCTTCAACATATCGCACAAAGAAACATTCTTCACTTAGTGGGAGCCATTAATTGACTTCAATGCTACACCTGTCCACTAGACGCCTCTAGGAAGTTCATGATATGTGGTTTGTGCCAACTATGCACTTAAGGTAAAATGCTACAACCAATTTTGTGCTAAAGTCACTTTTTATTTTTACTATTACTTTATATGAGTTCCTCGCTACATGGAATGGTATGTTGCTATAATATCAAAACATTGAGTTTGCCATCTTCACCAGATGATGCTTCTCTTGGTTAGATGCAGTACCTTCAAGCAAAGGTTGCACACTAGGTGTACTATGAAGAACAAAGATCACTTGTGAATGCAGCCAACTATAGTTTGTGGAGTGGTTGAGCATTAAATCCTTTTGCCAAGACAAGAACCTACTATTTAGGAGGAGATTTCATCAGAATAACCTCAGGTTTCATTGAATCATTCTGGCACAGCTTGGCCAGAGATTTGTGTAGTGTGATATCTGAGGTGATTAATGCTTTCTTATATCCTCAAGTCACAATATTTGCATACCACAATTCTTGCATTTGAACCCATTTCCCGTTGGGGGTTTTTGGACCTGCCATTACCATGGTTACTTGTGGATGCTATATCTACAAATTGGGAAACCCTAGCAAAAAGAAAAAAACAATATCAATTTCAACTTTATAAATTTAAAATCCCATATCTGAAAGAAGAAAATTAAAGAAAAGGGACAAAAATGAAAGATTGAAACCCTAGAAGTGTGAGAACATAACTGAATGGAGTGAAAAAAAAACTAAATAAACAATTAGAGTCAAGAAGTCAAGGGCACAAAAGCTGAAATCAGAAAGGTAAATAAAATGAGTTTGGACTATATTGTTAGCTCTGGGTAGATAAGGTTACAGTCAGTATTTATAGTTATTTGTGAGTAAACAGGCCCATTTTTAAGTGGTTACTCACTAGAGGCTAACAGTTTGCAAGTATGCTAATTGCTTGCAGAGTTTTTGAACTTGAATTTTAATACTTTTTTTGTATCTATTTACTTGTAGATAAGTGAATGGAATAAATCTTTCTAGTAATAATCTTCACACAATTTCTCTTCTAGAAAAAAGAAAATATAAAATCTATGTAGTTGCAAGCTCAATAAGGAAGCATCAAAACACATAGTTTGACTGGAGTGTGTTGAACCTCGCATTCCTTCTATTTAGTGAAGTAAGCCAACCTTACCTGTGGTTTTTTTCTATCTAGCAAGAGAATGAACACACGGTGCAAATTTTCAAGGATATGAACAAATTTCTGTGTCAGGATATTCTATACTGCAAATGTAATTATGATTTTACATGTAGGCTTACTGTCTCTTGCATCAGATATTGTTTCTTGTATTTTTTAAATTTGTAGCACTGACTTTCTATACTATTGCATTTTTCAATTGAATTATCAATGAACTTTGTGATCATGTTGTCCTTCACATGGCCTTAAAGATCCGCATACACATGTTCCAGCAATGTCAGCTGTTGGATACAATGGATTGCGCCTCTGGTATCATGGTAACTGCACAGACTTACAGTGTATGCATTTGTAGTTTATTGTGTATCCATTGGAATTAACACTAATCTACTCCCTCTTGGACAAAATATTTTTAATAATATAGGGAATTCGGTTCAGAGCACATTATTGTTCAATGTTATTCATTCTTAACTATTTCAGTGATGTGTTTTACAGAAGGTTATATTTCAGCAAAGGACCTCATTACGAGCATTGAGAAAGCAAGAAACGATCTTCATTTTCAGGTGCGTGTGCTGAGATGTTATGTTAGTTCATCAAAGGTTTTTTTTATGTTTGAGCAACTTTTCATTTTTACTGAATTGCTTAATGCTTTTTGAGATAAACTTTTGTGTTATTTGTCCTCTTTTTCTATAACCAAAGCACCTCACCCTGTTTCATTTTGTGGCGATGGGCAGGAAGCAGCTGTTGCCAACATGATTGCTGCAGCAATTGCCTCAAGCGGACAGGAACTTGTAAGCAATATTCCTCCTTTAAATGTGGTTCCTCCAGTGCATGAAGAGATTACAGGCAGTATTGATCCATCACCTTCTTTGGGAGCAATACCTCTCAATCAATCATCTAGAACTGAAGAAACTGAACAGATTGTGGTTGCTTCTAGAGCTGATGAGCAGGAGGTATGTTGTGGTAGCAAGTGCAGCTTGTGAATATGCTTCTTATATATTTTAATTTTTCCTTATGCTTATCTTTGATGTCTTATGAGTTTAATTCTTGATGGTTGGCAGGGTGTGGTATCTGCTAGTACTATTCCTGTGCCAGATATACCTAGCAGACCCACAGACACATTTTTACCTGAGTGTTGTAGTACCCAAAGCTCTACTCTGTCTTCCTCTTCAGTCAATAAAACATCTGAAAATTCATCAACTGATCCCATGCACAAACAAGTGGGAGCTGATAAGTCTGTAGATGTGCAAGCATGCAGTATAGGGAATACCAATTCCCAGCCTGGAGATAAGGGTAAGTCTGGATGTAGTAATGACAATGACGGAAAAAAGATCAAATCTTATGATCAATCATGTGAAGAACAAACAATAAATGCTATGAGTTCAGACCTTGGTGGACCAACTACAGAAATAGTTCCTGAGGTAGAAAGCAACATTCATGAAGGCAGTCCTGTTATGGATGATCAGCCTGCAATGAAATTACCAATCAGAGATTTGAGTTCCATTCATTTACAAATTCGTTTGCTAAATGGTTCAAGTCTTCAAGCAAAATTTGCAGCTACAGAAACTTTGACAAGAGTGAAACATTATATTGAGGAGAATAGGACAGATGGAAACAGAGCCTTCTCTCTGGCCATCCCATACCCAAGGAAAGTTTTCAGCGAAGAAGGTAGTTTCAGTCTATTCCTTCCTAGGCTAAGGGTGTCTGTGTTTGAACTTTGAATGAGGTTGTCAAAATTTTACTATTTAGTTGTGAGGTTAATATCCATTCATCAAATTTTGAGTTCTGTTTTTTTCTTTCATGAACCCGAGGCTTTTGAAACTAACATTGTTGCAAAATAATTTTTTCAGTAGGACACATTCAGTTTCCTTATGTATTTCTTGTAGTCATATATTCTTTGTTTCAGTGATAGCAGGTAACCTGTGCTTCTTTTAGTTTTGAGGGTTAATACCTTTTTTTGCCATCCTTTGATATAACAATTGTCTTATATGCAAGCTTGGAAAATGATTCAACTATTTTTGGCATAAGGTTTATTACTCTATTAGGATGAATACAATATATATAGTTTGGGTTGTTGTGCAGGACACAAATAGAATACTTGTTGTTTGTCTTGTACATGTTATGGGTAGACAATTTGCAATCTAAACTAGGCTATGCTCCTGAAAACAAATGGCATGGGAAATGGGAAAACATTAATATTGATTCTTGAAGGATAATTTGGATAAAAAAACTTCAAACTTAAATTTGTCCTTGCAAATAAGAAAGTCTGAATCAGAACTGTGTTAAATAGAGTTTAAACCCGCTCTTATGCACAAGTTCTAATCTATTGACCACTGTGCTTACACATTGTAATTAACGTGCATTATACACGTAGCCTGCTATTTATCAGTTATGACATGTGCCATTCATATGTAATCAACCTGTTGGCCTGCACTTAAATTCTTGATTAAGTATGGTGCTTATATTTGCTGTGGTATCGTTTGAGTTACTTAGACATACCTTTCCGGTCATATTTGTCGCGTTAGTTTACTGCAAGTCCTGTACTTTTGTCATCTTCCGATTGTAGTGATATTTGATGAGTTGTTCTACTGTCCCTACCTTCATTCCATTGGTATGCATTGTCTTGTCTTGTCTTGTCTTGTGGTACCTCCCTAGTGCCTTGTTATATGTCCCTGGTTGTTACATGGCTTGTATTCAAATGAAGTTTAGAAGTTTTACCTACCTGCGAGGCATTGTTCATTTCTCTCTACTGTGACCTTGTACTATGGTTCGTGGGTTAATTTTGAATTTGTGGCTCCTATGGTCAAATCTACAATTGGGGATCACATCACCATTGATTGGCTCATATCGGTTCCCTCAGTGACTTCTGTAGATATGCTATGGCAGGGCATGATTCAAATGTTTCGTCTCAAACCTTGTGTAGGTCTTGGAGGACTTTCTTGTTTCAAAGCATTCTTCCTTAATCTAAGAATGAGTATAATGCTGGATCTCATTGGTGGGTGAACTCAGTGTGGTTTCTCATGCTGTTTCATGGTTTTTGCATGCCGTTGGATGTCCTGGTTCCTTTGCAGTTATGAAGGTGTGCCTTCGGTGTTCTGGGATCTCATGCGATCCCGAAGGATGTCTTTTCCCTGGAGGTGTTGGTCATGATTTGACACAGATTTTAATCTCTTTTTGAGATTTCACTTAGTTGACTGCTATACGTTTGCTGCTCATAGAGGGAATATGGTTGGTTGTTGGCATGGTTGCAGAACAAAGAAGAGAAAATAAAATGCATATGTTAGTCTTGTGTGCCCTTTAATAGGTTAAGCTTTTCTAATTGACTGTATATGTCTGGTTTTTATTATTTGAGTGTTTCATTGCCATTGTGTTCCATTGAGGTTGAATTCAACATGCAGTTTGTAACCGCCTGAATGTCTCCATGAACATTTTGTATGTTTTTGATGATCAGTTCAATCTTCTTTATTGCATTTGCCCATTTGATTGTTTTCTTTAACTGGCTGGTCAATGAGAAAG
The DNA here is from genome assembly GCA_018584345.1 of Thuja plicata. Taxonomy (NCBI): domain Eukaryota; kingdom Viridiplantae; phylum Streptophyta; class Pinopsida; order Cupressales; family Cupressaceae; genus Thuja; species Thuja plicata. Next base: position 3,906,196 of record MU225217.1, on the reverse strand, counting down.
ATGCAAAAGTCCTTGCAAACATGTTTGTGAGGCATCTTATTAAACCTACATAGGAAGTGCATGAGTATATTAATGGATTGTTAAGTTATGTTCTTTTGGTTATCTCACAAAATCATTTTCTTGCAATCTGTATGTGCTCACTGTAGAGCCTAGCTTACGTATGCAGTTTTTAAATACATCGTCATTGCCATCTTCCATAAGGTGTCATTTCATGGTTTATCTTGGTAGTGTTCCTTGAGTTATGAAATCTAGACTTCGCTGCCCATACAGGAAAAATGCACCCATCTATGAATCTGTTTCAGCTTGTTGTCATCCCACTGCATTTATAAAAACAACAAAACAACTACCAGTAACATTAGTAGAGTTAGTATATCCACCACAATGCATGATTTCATAGCCTTGATGCCACAAGGTGTTCATGTTCCACAAATATTATTCACAATGAGATATGCTTTGCTTTTACTGCCGAGTCAATGTATGAAGTGAAATATTGCACTAAACAATCTTAAGGTGTTAAGAAGGCATTTTAGTCTCTACATGGTTAACACATCTGTTTATAGAGTGTAAAATTCTTGTTTCTAGATGAACCGGCATATAGGTGCTTAGTGACAGTCAAATAGGAGTTTCTAATGCATTGGGTATGGTTTTTTTCAAGGCTTCTTTGACATTTGTTTTAGGCATCATAAAGAGAATATCTCAGGGGACACCCCCCTTTGTCTAGTAGAACCTAAAGTAGGAGTCACACATCCTTAAATTCTAATCTAAGATCTGAAGAAGCAATAATAAATTCTAAGCTAACTAGGAAGCAATAACAAAATGTTATTGTTTCTAGTCGTTTATTAATTATCTAATTACTTCTTCTAAGCTATTGTTTAAAATAAAAAGCTTAAATGAAATTTAAAACATGTAAATTTATCTGAATTTTTTACTAATTTTCTTTGGAGCTGTTATGCACTGCATTCTCAGAAGGTACAACTTGATTTGTTGTTTCTTCTCTTCTTGCAGCATTGAGTTGCTTCTCTTGATCAAAAGGAGAGATCTAAGATTGGAATTTACTTGGCAGGAAATAAAGCTTTGGGAGCTTTGTGGTGTTGCACAGGAAGGGTAGAGCCTTGTTATGGGAGATTTGAGAATTGGATTTGCAAAAAGACTTATAGACTTCTAAAAGTGGTCCTGTTTTGAGGGGAATGAATGTAGAACTTCTAGTAAAGTGATGTATAGGCAGCCATTTACTTTCTACTCTACTTCACGAGTGCTAGAATGCATGCATATCTTCTTTGCTATATATCTCTATTTTGTATTGTCTTTGTAATTGATGGTGGAGGGATGTTTATAAAGGAGAGTGAACTCACATTAAGAGGGGAAATGAGAATCAGTTAAGAGGAGAGGATCACCAATCAGTAGGAGTAGATGATGCCATCAAGACTCAAAAGGACTGTCAATCAGATGCAAATCTGGAAGACAAACTGCTGTAACTAAATTAATCACGTACCAACCAAAGATGACAAGGTTGCCCCTCTTGGAAGGTGGGTCGCATGTTTTACCAAGGTAAGTTGCTCAGGTAACCCTGTAGTTTAACCTGGGTGGCGTTGCAGTTGAAGGCATTAAAGACAATTTCAGAAGAGGGAGATGACACACAAGCTGACTAGCAAGGACGGAAAACACACGGGAAAAGGTTCCGAGAACATTAAGAGTACTTCCATCAAGACAGAAAAAGTGATTAGGAAAAATAAGCACACCACATAGGTTGTTAGCTAGACTGCCAAATCATCATTGGACTTATTATATTGACCCATACAATTTCGGGTGCTTACAATAACTATAGAGGGCTATGTGAGTGAGAAAGTGGCGTTAGAGCATATGTGTCCTGTAAGAATATGTTGGTTGTATTCCAACAAAGGTACTGTTGGATAGAAGGTGTAGGAATATCTTCCACTGGGTAGGAAATGAGCAGATGGAATTTTGAGAGTGCATCTTCTAGTGTCAATGTTGGGCAGAGGGCAAGTGTAGGTTTTTGAGAAAAACAAGTTGTGATTGAGTGTGAGCGTATGGGTCAGTGACTCAAGATTGTGTTAGTTTTATGGGTTGTATATGTAAGAAAATTTCTTCAGGAAGGAGGACTGGAGTGGCCTTTGGAAATGCTATGAGATTTACTTATATAAAGAAAAGATAA
>MU225217.1:3889659-3903828 GCA_018584345.1 Thuja plicata | reverse complement strand
AGAAAATTTCTTCAGGAAGGAGGACTGGAGTGGCCTTTGGAAATGCTATGAGATTTACTTATATAAAGAAAAGATAAAAGAGCTCAAATGGTGTAACAACTCTACCTGGAAATATTGTTCCGAACTTCCATTTTTTTCCTTGTGATTTGTAGCTTATTGAGATTTTGTCAAATAGGTTGTGTAGTGAAAACTTGAATGTATTTTACAATGGTTGTTCAAAGTATCACTAGATATTACAAACTATATTGATCAAAGTTATGTTTCTGATATTGTTCAGTAATTTGTTACTATTGAGACATTTACCCATTAAAATTTAAGATCATTGATTGCCATTTCAAAGAAACAACTCTGTTTAATACTGCTGTTGCATTTATTAAAATACATTCAGAAATGAGCTTATGTTTTGACAAAGAAATGAGTATAGTTCTGTCCACAGTGCATAATATAGAAAATGCCACTTGTTGCAGAGATGAAACTCCTCAATTTCTGCACTTGAAACTTCTATATGCTGGACTGCTTTGTCGCTGTGTAAAAGTGGAGCTGCTATCATAGAGACCTATTTCAATTTGCATTAGAATTTCAGCTTGTTACTTTTTTCTCTACCTGCATTGCCATTTCTGCTGACAATGCTTCCTGCTAGCTATTATTTATTTTGTTTCTGCCTAGTCCCATGGGAGTCCTATATGCATTACCACTTCAAGTTGGTACTTTTCCTGTACCTGCATTTCTTTTTGGAGTAAATACCAACAAAGTCTGCTGGCAGATGGAGTTCAAAAGTTTTTTAGTTGCTTTAGGAGTCTTGAAGGTGGACTTTCAAAAGGCTGTGTTTCCCCTTTTAAAACTTAAACTTCAACACAGCTGGGTGGCTGAGTGAGGTATTCAATTGACGCTGGGAGACTTCTAAAATTTACGTTTTGACTCAAGCTGCTTGATCAGCAATATCCTCATTTTATTTGTGCATATTATTCAAGAGTCTTAATCTTTGAAGACCTCACATACTTTTTCCCTTGCTGAATTGCAACGCCTTTCTAAGGAATTTGAGACTTTCAATGAGCTGGCAGCTAGGAAATAAGAGTTCCAATCTCAATAGGAGTTCTTGAGCTGCCTATTCTACTCCATGTGTTCCTTTCTAAACTTGGTGCCTTGCTTCTTAATGCTGTGGCTAGTTCAAAATAACCCTATATTCACATTATATATATATATATATATATATTACACCCGAATGAAACTTTGAACAAACCTAGCTATCCTAAAATAATGTGATAGCTACATAGTCTTCAAAAATAATAGATTTCAAATACATGCACTCAAAAGGAGCTTTCAGTTCAATTCACCATCAAATACTCTACCAAGCAAACCCTAAAAAGATATTTCCTTGTATCAATCTGCGGTCCTGTGAATTCTGGACGAATCCACCTAGGATTTGCTAGCTGTGTTTTCGTCCTCGAAGCCAATTTTTGCCATAGGGTTTTTGTCACAGGCTGAAATGATTAACCAAGAATGATGAACTGAGTTTGCACAATCTTCATTATAAAACCCGCCTAGAACATTCCAGAAATAAATTATAAAATCACTTTTAAAATATAAACTTCTTTTTAGCCCATAAAAGTGCTTTAAAATACTTTTTAAAAATTTTTTTTTTGGCCCCAAGTAAGTCACTTTATTAAAATAAAATATCTAATTTAAAATATAATTAATTAAATACAAGTTGCCCAAAAACACTAAATTAGGCAACTTAATTTAATTAGTTAAATAATTTTCTCTCTTACTGCTTGGGGCAAAAATGGGGACATTACAAATGGAGAGAACTTATGAAAGATTGAAAGAAATCTCAATCAGGATTAGATGTAATTTGTACTATACACTATAGAAGAACTGTTGTAGATGTGAGTGAATATAATGAAGAATGTTGTGTGGATGGCATTGAAAGAGAGGAAAAGGCGATGCAAAACCTTGTTCTATCTAGCATTGATTTGCTTGCAGGTTTTGAAGAAGATATAGCAAGAGAGAAGCTAGGGTGCCGGTTCGGGTTCGAGTTCGAAGAACCGGTTCGCCGGTTCGACAAAATTTTGAAAAAGGGGTTTTTGGGTTCGGGTTTGTTTTTTCAAAAATATGTAATTTTTTATATATATATATATATATAGACATATTTTGATATTTATGCAGCCTAGAAGCATGAGTTAAGATTAGAATGTCACATAGTATCATAAAAAGTAAACATTTAAACAATAAAAACACTTGTAAATTTGTAATCATAGCATCATGAATTATGAATCCATGATCATACCATCATATACTTCAAGTTCAAGTTCAACATCAAAGATTCAAAACATTAAAATTAAATCAGAACATCAGTTCAAGTATCATTGTTTGAAGTTCAACTAATGGATTAATAATTTATTGATATTCTTCTTCTTCATCATCATCTTCTATATGGAGCCTAATAAGACTCGAAGGTTAATTTTTCCCCTTTTATTGGCGCAGTTTCCATCCCAAATTATTAAATGGGGGTTTGGGTGCAAAGCCCCCAAGACGCGAAATTCGCCTGGGTTCGAACCAGCTCAACCTGGGTTCGAATTTGGCATTTAAAAATCGGACCCTGCCCAAAAAATTCGAACCCATAGGCGAACTGGACCCGAATTTCGAACCGGTTCGAATTTCCCAGGGTCCGGAGGGGTGAGGGGTCGAACCCGGTAACTTAGGAGAGAAGTAAATCCTCATTCAGGAGGATAATGAAAACATGGTAGCAAAAAATATTGAGACCCAAGCTGCTGATTTAGCTAAAAAGGATATGCTATTATAGTACTTGGAAAAGTACATATACATATAGACCCATGGTGCGTATACATACAGTACTTGGAAAATAGTTATAAGAATTACAAATGAGATTTTAGCAAATTAGAAAAACTAATAGCCAGTAAACTTTAAATTTGTAAACATATTGCAATGAGCGATTATGATTAAACATTTGAATTTAAGAGTGAACATTAACAATGAAAGTTTTGAATTCAAAAACTTATATTATTTTCAAAATTTCATAATAGTGATTGCAATGACAAATGTTCAAAATATCAATTTGGAGTGAAGCGAGACCTCTAATCATTTCCAAACTCTTCATCACTAGAACAGTTTGTCTCCACATGATCAAGCTCCTCCAAACCAATACCAACTAGCCCTGTTTGTGTAGCATCATCATCAACTGGTGCTGGCTTGTCTGACTCTACATCCTACCACAATGTTGGGACTCTCCTTATGTAAGTGTTTTGTGGTTAATGAGACACAAGGCATTATGTACAACCACAAGCTTCTCAGCTCTCCTCGAGGTAAGCTTGTTCGTCTTAAGGAGTGGATGAAGTTATAAGTAGGCTAGTTCCTCTTAGCTACAGAAGAACCAAAAACCTAAGATAGCAAATGAATGGCTAGAGATGTAGTCAAATAAGTTGGCCCATGCATAGCCCACCACAAAATTGGGTCCACCTATGCTATAATTTCACTATCCATCCCGCCTCCTTGTAATTACCCATTAGATTGGAAAATTTGTCCACTTTTTTGAGAACAAGGTGACATTAATTTCCTGATGTGACATTCATAAATATTTTAAATTCCCTTAACAATCACCTTTTGGAGATTGTGGGGTCCATTGTCCAATACTGATGGGTATTATTGTTGCTACATTTATGATGAAAGGTGGTGAACTTGTTTAAATCCTTTGGTTTGTGTGATATGATTTGTATTGAAAGCTCTTAAATCCTCCGGTGTGGCACAGAGTTTACTGCTTAACATGAGGTGCAGAGTTTACTGCTAAACATGAGGTGGTGACTTTTATTTCTTTGTGAGTGTGATATTTATATCTCTTTGGCATCTGAGTTGGGTTTGGGTGTTTTGGCTGTGGGTTTTTAGGAGTGTGTGTGGTGGTGCTATGGCTCAATCGAGGCATTCAATCAAGGCTTGTGATCCTTTGAGGGAAGGTCATTTGCATGATAGAAGATTGAATGCCATTTTCTCTTGCAACAATCAGTCTATGCTAGGGTTTATGAAGAAATCTCGGGTGATCAAGGAATGAGAAATGTAGGTCCCATGTAATTGGAAGCCATCATTCTTTAAGATTTCATTGTAAAATTGGTAGCGACATTTCCTCGTGAAGGGCATTAGTTGTTGCTTTTTCGGCATTTTTTGCCTAAGCGTTTCAGCAGTATGATGGATGTGTCAATATGGAAGGGTCTTGAGGTTAAAGGAAGCACAAAGATGTCTAAGAAGGTGGAGGTACCTCTAGGGAATGCTTCACAGGTTGCTAATGGAGGTGTTTCTTTGGACTCAAGGATGGTGATGTTGTGAGCTAATACCACTTAGAGCCTTTTGTGGGGTTGTGGGTAAAGTGATCGAAGGCCTCATGGTGATCCATAATAAGGAACATCTTGAGGTTTCAAGTGATTTACCAATCCTATTTTCTGTGGAGATAAGAATCACCACAAATAGAAAATAATGGAGTTGTTTCATGGTATAAGGTTTACATCCAAAGACTCATCAATGTAGGGGCCTCAAGAGGACGTAGGGGAGTGGGCAAGTACTGTGCAGGGAGAAGTGGCTGGTTGGCAGCTGAATGTGAAATTTGGAATGAATAGGTGGATATTTGTTGAAACCCCTTGTTATGAAGTTTTTTCTTGTCCTGACTCTGTTGCATTGTGGTTTTGTCCTGAAGGAGCTGGTTTCTTTTTGTGCTCATCTTTAGTTGGCATTTAGATGTTTCTATGTATTTATGATGTTTTCTATAGGATTCAATATCTGTCCTTTGAGACCGTTATGTATGTTGTATAAGCTCTTTATATTTTCTGTTGATCTATGATTTCTCTTTGGGTGGGCCTCCCTGTAGGATCCCCTGCAGTGCTATTTTTGGTTTTGTGGGTATTTTGATAGGATCATAGGTGATCAATAGTAGAATGTCTATCCTTGGAATATATTTCAAGGATATTTCTTTAGAGCTCACATAAAAGCACAACTTGCTAGAAACATATTTATGATCTTTGAAATAACTTAGGCAAGGATCAAATCACACGCTTGTCTATGAAAATGGGGTGCTTCCATTTGTAGAGATGAAAAATGTATTCTTTGCACTTTTCCATCTCTTTTTGCACCAATATTAGCAATCAACAAAAATAGACATAATTTTGACCATTTTTGAACTGCACATAACCTAAACTATCCCGAAAACATCCATTCTATGCAGAATGAGATTGCCTCTGTGATGCATGTACGTAGGACTCTAGCTCCCCAAAGTGGACATCAGCATACCCCAGAGATTTTTGACACCAGCTTCCAGGACTTTCTAGAACACATTTTAGACATTACAAAACCTCCTCCAGTTGACTTTCAGCCATCTGCTTCCATTGAAGTAGACATGCTGTGTCTAATCTTCTCTAATTTCATTTCTAGCTCTGCTGCAACCTTAACTCTTGTGTTTAATTTACTTAGATCAAACTGAAAATGATAAATCAGAGCCGTTTTAGTGAAAAATCATATTAGCAAGTAAATTAGCACAAATTTAGCAATTAATTCTAAGCATTTGACTGACAGTTTAATTTTATTACATCATTATGTGGTTAGATTTGTTATTGATTTGTGTGCTATTAAATGGTCGTTTTTGATGTAGATTGTCATTGAATACCTTTCTTTGAGCAAGCTTTTACAAGGATCTCCTTCAGAGCTTTTATAACATGCACGGAAATGCTTTTGCAAGAAAAATATCAAATCCCAAATCACTGCTGGAATTTGTCTTCTGCTACATATTTGTGTTAATAATTGGAGCTTCAAAATATAGATCTGCTTGTTAAATAAGAATGACATGTTTTTCAAGGTATGAATAAAAAACAAGAACCGGATCTTTTTTTTGGGCCATCTTTATAATATCCTAATAGAAACAAATACTTGTACATCTATATTGTGGACACATCAAACAAGAGATCAGGTAGACTGGCAATATGGGAAGGGTTTCACATATCGTGTGGTGTAGGTTAGTAAAATCTTATTTCTGCTAGTAATTCAAGAAGGATTTCACACATCTTAATTGTAATGTCCACTGGATGTAGCATATTGATTCTTTTCTAGTTTATTTTTTCCCTTCCCACTGCTTAGATATCTTGGCCTTATGTTAGCACTTTTATCTACCATGATTAATTGACTACTATTGCTGTTATTCTTCATATCTGTTCATGTTTGTCACAAGGATTGCCAAAGTTAAGAGGTAAAGCAGAGGGCATCCTTTTGATGCTTTCCAGGCTACTTTTAAAAATTTAAACCAGTCAAGCTATTCTACTTGTAGCTCCGTGCCAATTGCAAAGTGCGAGGAGATTCAGTACTTTTGGCTGTATGCCTGGGACTTTTAAAACTTTTGGCTTTATGATTTGTTTTGTTTCTATGAACCTTTGCTCTGAGAACTGAAACATATTTGTTGTTGTAGATATGGAAAAGATGCTTCTCGAGCTAAACTTGGGGACGAGAGCTGCAATTATTCTTGTGCCTAATAAGTCTGCTGTTGGTCCATCTGATTGGCATTCATCATCACAAGCCAACACTATGGGAGATACAGGTTCACAAAACAGTGGAACTGGTCCTGGATTTTTCGCAAGAATACTGTCATATGTCAACCCCTTCTCCTATTTTGGTGGTAGTTCCTCAAATCAGGAATCCACATCTAGAGATTCTGTTTGGCAATATGGTGAGGTTTTTAGCCACTTTGGCCCCAGAATATTTTATTTAGAAGAAAGATTCTTCAAGAATTGAACTATATAATAATATTTTACAGGTCCAAATCCATCTTTGCAAGATGCATCTAAAGATGTCGGACAAAAGAGAATGTACACGCCAAAATCAAATATTCCTGGGAAAGGTCAAAAGGTTGGCAGCAGCAGCAAGGTCGAAAAAAGAGCTTGGGGCAGTAATATACATACACTCAAGCATGAGGAAGACGAGTCGTTTCGTGATAAAAATGCATTTTGGAATGGCAACTCAACTCAATATGGTGGAGATGACAGTAAGAGAGATTAGAAGCCTGTAACAACTCCCTTTCCTACTGCAAGATGTGTTTGCTGTGAATCAAATTCAATGTAGTAGGAGTGCTGAAGCTTCATCAGCTTCATTCTCCCATTTAGATGTACTGTGCTATGGTAATTGACCTTATATTGTCAAGTTCTTTGATTTGTTTACTGTGAGCCTTAAATTTTACATAATTCTACAATTTTGAACTCTTTCGAGAAGTCATGTTGTCCATGTCAAAGCTATCACAGGATTATACTTAGTCACGAGTTGGAAGAGCTCAAATCACTCTGCTTATTCCAATTTATTCTTGAGAATATGCTTTATAAATTAATACTTCCTTAAGGTTGTCATGCAAGCACATGTATAGATTTTATGTGAAGAATAATTTAAGTTATTTAGAGTACTCACAAATCCTGCTTGGTTATATTTGGATTTGTGTTTCTTGGTGGAAAAGATTACTTGTTTTGAAGTAGTGTGTAGTTAAACAGAAATATAATTATTTCAGATGTATTTTCGTTGATCATTCTTTTACAAGGGCCTGCACAATTTTATTTAGTCGGTCACTTTTCATTGATTCAGAAATTTAATTAAAGGAGGCGTTTTCTATATTAGATCAGTTCTATGGCTAGGTTGTTACTGTTCTTCATCACTTTTAACAAGAACCTGTCTTATTGTTTCTGGATAGTTGTACAGTTCATACATACCTATAAGTTTATTATAGGCTTCTAAGTTCTATGCGGCCTATTTATTTCTAGTCAGTAGTAATTTTGGAACATAATTTAAAATTAGAGTAGTTACATTTAGTTGCTTGTTTAATATTATTTAGCAGTCATTGCTGTTTCTTTTTCAAGAGTCTTTTCTGGAACTTGTGGGCCTATGTTTTTTTATAATTTCTGCTTATTTTGAGCAGTTGTGAGACTGTTTTTTTTTTGTTTTTTACAATATAATTTAGGAAAATAATTGTGAAAAAGAAAGGGGTAAGGAATCATATACAAACGAAATCGTGGAAAAGATGTGGGGTAATTTGTAGAATTCTAGCGTAAAATAAACGATAACTTCCCATTTTATAAAGAAAGATAAACTTCCCTTGGGGTTTACCTTGCCCAACTCTGTTAACGCAAATCAGCTTAGAGAAACTAATCAAAGCTGGTACTGATAATCTAATGTGCAACAACTAAATTAGGAAAATAAATGCAACAAAGAAATATACTTCACTCTTATGACCGAAGATTGAATGCGTTCAGAGAAGATTCTGATATCAAATGAGGATATGCTTAATCGTGCTTCTCCTAGTCCTCTGTGTCCAAATTTGTACCAATGCACAGTGGTATTTTTCTCTTATGCTTGCTTTATAAATTTCTGTGTACAGACTATTTTTGGTGATTTGAGGGTTGGCGATTTTTATAAATATATTCCTTTCTCTTTTATTTATTCTCCACTCATTTATCTTTGCACTTGAAAAAGGCAAAACTGAAAAACTGGAACAAATCAGCACTGGCACAATATACTAAACACCATGGGGCCCAACCCTGATGAATCCGATAGAAACCTAACGATGGTATGTCATGGACCCACTATGAAGAGGTCTCGTTTTTCAAGTGGAAATAATTTTTTTAACTCGAATGTAGGGGAAGGGGTAGGATTCAAATGGAATCCCCAATCTCAGCTGACGAACCCAATGGTTAGCCTTCTGTATCAAGAGGGTTGGAACCAGTTTGCAAGTGGGCCTTCACCACCTCAGTATTTTGCAACATTAGAAAGTCTAACATGGGAAAAGGGAATCTGCAATGGCAGATTTTCTACGACAGGCAGGTAGCACAGGAGAAAGACTGATACTAGTAAACACGAAACAATACAAAGGTACTTTAGGGCCCGTTTGATTCGCGGAATTCGTGTATGCTGGAATAGCCAATTCTGGAATTCAACTGAATTCTGGAATTCTGCTATTCTGAAAATGAATTCTAGATATGGGCTTGTCCTGTTTGGTTCACCTGGAAGATGATTCACAAGATGCAGATTCTGCGTTTGGTTCCACAAAACTGGAATTTGAATTAGAATTTTGTTTTTGCACACATACACATATACACATACACACACACAAATGTGTGTATATACACACACGTGTGTACACACACATATATATACTCATGTGTATATATACACATACACATACACATGCGTGTATATATACACACACATATACATGTGTATATATACATACACATATACACACGTGTGTGTATATACACACACACATGTATATACACACATGTGTGTGTATATGTATATATACACATTTGTGTATATACACACACACACATATACACGTGTGTATATACACACTCGTGTGCGCGCGCGCGCGCACACAACATTATTGACACAAAAATGGGAATGAATTTTCCTTCCCAAAATAATACTCTCAATTCCAATTCCACTTTTCAATTTTAATTCCAGGGGAGGTGGAATTGTGGAATGCTCAAAATGACCCAAAATTATAATTCGCATAAACCTATTCCAATTTTTTATTTTGGAAACAAACACTGAATTGAACAATTCCGGAATTCGGAAATACCAATCCCAGGTCAATTTCACGAAACAATAGGCTTAAGGCTTAGGCAAAATTGGAAATTTAGGCAAACAAATAAAAAACATTTTGCAATGCTTTTGTTAAGAGTGAGTGGAATCTTTGACAAGACTTACCAATCCACTGTGAGGCAAACGACACAAGAAGAGAATGAAAATGAAGGGTTATAAGAACAAGGGAGTCCAATAAGCACCTCAAGTCAAATCTGAATCAAGTAGAAATAGGTATAGTGAACAAAGGTGACAGTGGTGAAGATAAACAATAAAGTAAGTTTTTTTATAGTCCAACTAGAACGCCACTAATGTGGTCTTTAGAGCCATACGTGGAGAAACTCGTAGACTTAAAAAAGAGGATGGAAACCCTAGAAACAAAGAATTGGGAAGAGGAGAACAAAGAGTATGAGGCCATTGAGTAAACAAGTAAAATAGAAAGAGAGAACAAAAATCTTAAAGAGCAAATCTCAAACATGGAGATGAAAATGGACATAGGACAGCAAGAACTTGAGGTCATAAAACAAGAATTGGAATAATTGAGATTAACAAGGAGTAAAGGAAAATAAGTGGTGAAAGAGGTGAACACCACACAATTGAAAGAAATTCAATCAATGGACATGGAATCTAAAGAATCTCAATTAAAGGAAAGGATAGAAGAGGCCAAATCTTGGTCACAAGTGGTAAATAGTTCAAGAAACAAACAAAAAAGAATAATTGAACAACAAATCAAAATTCAAATAAAGGAAGAGCAGGACAAACGGGTAAGGCTGCAAATATCATTATCAAAAGGCTAAAAGACTTTAGAGAAAAAGAGAGAACCAACATTCTAGCAGATGGATTTTCTTAGAGATATGGTGAAGTGGACAGGTGGTATTCAACAAGCAAATATGACAGGTAAGAGGATGGAAGGAGGAAGGGATAAACATATAACAATCATCTTGAGGAGCCTAGGGATAAGAATAGTATCCTTAGAAATAGAGGGCTTCTTAGAGGAACACAATTTTACCTAGATGAAGATTTAACTTTTTCTCAACAAAAGGAACAAAGGAAAGAGTGGGAAAAAGTAAAGACAACAAAAAACAAGGGAAAGTGGGCATGGTTGAAAAATGGGAAAGCTCAAATCAATGAGCATTTCTCAAATAAGAAATAGGAAATATGGGCCCCGCAGGATCACTTATGTGTAGTAAGTTGGAACTGCAAAGGTTATCCATGGATAAGAGGTCCTAGGTTGGGGCCCATAGTAGAGGGGAAGAATATTATTGTTGTTGTTGAAACCCATGAACATGACAGTTGTATGGTCCCAAATTTTGAAGGTTACAAGAAATTTTCAGTTTGGAACAAAGGGAATGAAACAGGTAAAGGACACGGTGGAGTCACAATGCTTATAAAGGAGAAGTATGGATTTGTAAAATTTGAAAAAGAAGATCCAAATAAACAATACATATGGTTGTAGATAACAATAAATGAGACAATTTTTAGGTTGGCTGCTTGTTACTTTGCTTCGAAAAACTCTAGTTCTACAAGAAAAAGAACTTGGAAAATGAAGATCCGCATGCTTCATTAAAAAAGATATCTCTTTATTCAGCACTTCATGAGATATAATGCTAGTTGGGGACTTCAATGCAAGGACAACCAACAATCAATCTTTTCTTCTGAGTAATGGTGAAAAAGGAGAGAATAATCCTTTATAGTTTGAAAAAAGGTAATGATCAATATTGGAAAAGAGATTCACAAGGCAGTAATGGGGGTGTTTCACATTTTGGAGTAGAATTATTGGGGTTGTGTAGTCTGTTTGGCATGGTTATTTGCAACGGCATGAGAGACTGGTCAACTTCAGGGGGTATCACTTGCAAAACATACAATGGACAAAGTGTGGTGGATTACGTTATTTGTTCTCAAAATCTAACATCTAGAGTGATAGAGTTTGACATTGGAGAAGGTCATATAGAGATGAAGTCAGATCACATGCCTCTTTATATTATGTTGGATTTTGTCCCAAGTAATCCACATAATAAACATGACCTCCACAGATAAAATGCATATATGTCAACAAAATAATTCTTATAAATCAAGAAAACAGGGATATATTCAGCGGTGCTCTTAAACAATAACTTCATGAAATAGTTAATATCTTGACAGTTGAAAGGATCAATAAGAAGATTGATCATATACATGGCAACTTGTTGATTCCTATTATACACAAGGCGTTAAAGGCATGGAAAAGATCTTGCAGTAGGAAGAGGGCTGCAAATACTTATCCAACAAATCGGCGGTATGATGTAGAATGTAAGGCAACTAAGAGATCTATAAAAGGGAAAGATCTAAGCAAAAAAAACAAGAAGAAATATGCAAAACTGATCCAAGCAAAAAAAGAGGAGTATGTAAATGCAAGGAGGGAGTTAATATCTCTTGGCAAACACAATCCCAAAGACTTCTGGAAGGAACTACAATAGAGAAAACAAAAAATGAGAATAATATTACAAATGCTCAGTGGTTAGAATATGCAAAGTTACTTTATGAGCGGATACAAGAGAAGAACTCTCCTCCCATAGCAAACACTTCGATTGCACTCTTCACGATGGATGATATCAAACTCTGAATAAAGAAATTAGCAAGTGGTAAGGCAAGTGTAATTGACGGGTTTTTAATAAAGGGAGTTTTTAATAGTATCATTCGAGATGGTTTTCCGGTGGAATTGACAACTAGTGTGGTTACTCCTCTCTTTAAGAGTTGGGACTTCAATAACCCATCTAATTATCACACTATTATGGTCAACCCTCTTTTCGACAAACTTTTTGGGAGCATGGTGGAATGTAGAATCAACAATTGGGTGGAATGGAAAGGTTAAAAAGCAAAAGGACAAGTTGGTTTCAGGTTTAGACACTACCATTGGTCATTGCATCAACCTCTGACATTTGATAGAGAAAATTTGGGACAATAAGGGGGAAGAAGCATATTGTTGTTTTGTATACTTCAAGAAAACCTTTGACATGGTGCCTAGAGACAAGTTGTGGAATAGAATTGAAGAATTAGACATTTCGGATGTGTATAGAGCGACATTGCATAGACTATATGAGAGAGTTAGAGCCAAAATTAGAACTAAGGAAGGATTGTCTGAAGGTTTTGGTAGTGACATCAATGTTAAGCAATGATGTTCATTATCTCCCATATTGTTTGGTTTATACATTGATAAATTAGAAACTTGGTTAGAAAAAACACATGGAGAAGGGGTCCAATTGGCAGGCTATGTGGTGAAGCTAATTTTATACGCTGACGATCTTATCTTGATATCAAAAATAACTAATGGATTAAGAGACCACTTAGAGGCTTTGGAACACTTTTGTTAGGAAGTGGGGATGTAGGTGAACATTACCAAAACAAAAATTATGATTTTTTCTTTGAAGAGGAAGGAAAAACAAACTACCTTCCTTTTCGAAGGCAACCCGTTAAAAATTCTGAAAGAATACAAATATCTGGGGATTGACTTCCATTACAAACTTAGTTGGGAGACTTGTAGAACGATAAGGATAAGGGGGGTTGGAAAGCGTCATATCTTCTTCAAAATAGATGTAGAAATGTTGAACTTTGGGATTGAAAAGCCAATAAAACTCTTTTTGGTTTGTTGGTCACGACGCTTGTTCTTTATGGTTGCAAAGTTTGGGGAGGCAACATAACAAAATGTGGATGGAGACATTTAGAGATAATTCAGAAGCACCTAATCACAAGAAGTCTCAAAGTCCAAATCTCAGTGCTTGGAGGCGGAAACGATAACTCAGTTAATAAGCTATTTAAAGAAACTTGAAAACATGGATGACCAACGATGGCCAAAAATTGCAATGAAAGAGGGCTTGGTCCACAAGGAGAAAACTTGGATGAAACAAAACATAAAGTGGTTGAGCATGTGGAACATCAAGTTACAAGAGTGCCCTAATACCAATGAGGAAATAAAAAAATTTGTCATAGAAATTTTTTAGAATGCCACGTGGACTAATAACATGGGTTGGAAAAAGGCTCACTACATCAAAGTGTTCAACCCAACTCGAGAACATGGTGAGAAAGCTTACCTAGGGATAGTTATTAAAGGGAAAGCAAGGTTGTTAGCAACACATTTGAGTACGCGTTCACACCATCTCACATTGGAGACATGTAGATGGAAAAGGACCAAGGAGGTGTGGGAAGAGAGGACTTGCAGGTTTTGCTAGACATGTGTGATTCAGACTAAATGACACTTTCTCATAGAGTGGACAACATATGAATACATTTGGGCACAGTACGAAAGCATCTTGAAGGAAGACAACATGCATATTTATTTGAGGAGGATAAGTTCAACCAGACTGTCATGCCCTGCAAGGGAACCGGGGAAGAGAACAAAGATTCTCTTTATAAAAGAAAAACCTAAGTAATGATTTATGATTTTTTTTGAATTTTTCAAAAATTACATGAACAAAACATAGTTTAACTTAGATTCCTCCAAGGTTCCCTTCTTAATAAATGCACAATTTATTTAAGTCCATTTAGTGTACTAGCAACTTGATTTACTTCTTAAGCAACTACATCTCA
>MU225217.1:3845399-3886216 GCA_018584345.1 Thuja plicata | reverse complement strand
GCCAAGTGGAGACGATATCCGGTACCTTCACTCCTGCATCACCAAGAAGAGATACATGGATACATATGGATATATACATACAAATTAGATATATGCAAGCAGATGACTAGGATCGATACATCGTGTGGACCTCACTAAGTGAGTAACTACGACTTCATCCTGAGTCATGAAAACACATCAGACACATATTCATGATACGTAAAACATCATGATAATGGTTAGATTCAAATACTTGGGTAAGATCAATAAAACATATAAAAATATATGGTTTTCTAATCTCATAAACATATAAATGATAACCATAAATGAGCATCTCAATCATCTGATAAACATATCATCATCCACAAAACATAAATGTAAATGTATAGTTCTAACCATCATAATAGAATGTCCAAATCAGAAAGTCCAAGTATAACCATAGGAGAGGGTATTACATCCTCCCCCCTAGAGTTAGGCTTACTCCTGGAAGCCTACAAATAGATATGGATAAGCATCTCTAAGTCTAGCAGCATCCTCCCATGTAGCGGAGGAATCATCATTGGGGTCCCATTGGACCCTTGGCTGATCTATGGTGCGACCCTTGAGGGTGAGTGCCTGCTGCTGCAAAATACGTACTGGCTCGAAAGCCAACTGCCTGTCCGCTACCTGTAATGCATTCCAATCCAAAACACGAGTCACATCAGGAATATATTTCCTAAGAACTGAAACATGAAATACATCGTGAATATGAGAAAGGCTGGGCGGCAAGGCAAGCCGATAAGCTACTGGTCCTATCCTCTCTAGGACTTCAAAAGGGCCAACAAATCGGGGTGCCAACTTGGAGCCTTTTCCATAATGGATTGGACTCTTTCGTGGATGCACCCTCAAAAAGACTCTATCAGCAAGAGCGAAGTGTACATCAGTCCTGTGAGAATTGGCATACTTCTTCTGCCTATCCTGGGCTATCAAAATATGCTCTCTAATACGCTTGACCTGCTACTCCATATCCTGCAACATCTCAGGGCCTAGAAGTACCCTGTCCTCCAATTGGTCCCAACTTAAGGGAGTGCGGCACAGACGGCCATACAAAGCCTGAAAAGGGGACATACCTATGGAACTGTGATAACCATTATTATAAGCAAACTCCACCAAATATAGATATTCTTCCCAATGGGCCTGCCTATCCATAACATACATTCTGAGCATATCCTCAAGAACTTGATTGACTCGCTCTATCTTCCCATCTATCTCAGTGTGATAGGCTGAACTGAAGTTGAGCTGAGTCCCTAAAGTGTGCTGAAGTGAAGTCCAAAGAGCCGATGTGAATACTGGATCATGATCAAATATGATTTTGCTGGGAATACCGTGGAGTATCACAATGCCCTTCATGAATACTCTGGCTACAAAAGCTGCTAAGTAGGAGGACTGCATGGGAGAAAAATGGGCTACCTTACTGAGTCTATCGACTGTTACCATGGTAGTTTCATGTCTCCTGGGAGTAATTGGAAGTCCCACAATAAAATCCATGGAAATAATGTCCCATTTCCATTCTGGCACTAGGTGAGGTTGCAAAAGGCCAACGGGATGTTGATGTTCTGCTTTAACTGTCTGACATTCCAAACATCTAGCTACGTAGTCTGTAATATCTCTCTTCATTCCTGACCAATAGTACAACTGGTGTAGGTCAGCATACATTTTCTTCATCCTGAGATGTGCCGAATAGGGAGCCTTCTGACTTTTTGAAAGGATAAGCGCACAAAGATCTCCTGCCATGGGCACATAGATTCTATTTTGTTGTCGCAACAACCCAAGGGTATCTAAGGAATATCTTGAGAAGCGTCCTTCCAAGGGTCTTCCTGACTCTATTTCTGTCTTAACCTCCTAAAACCAAGAGTCAGAAGTGAGAGCCTCCCTGATTCTTTTCTTCAAATCTGTGCTTAGGGATAGTGCTGATAAAACATGTCTGCACCTACTCAAAGCATGTGCTACCACATTCATCTTCCCTTGGACGTACTTAATCTTGAACTCATATTCACATAAGAATTCCATCCACTTGCGTTGTCTAGCATTGAGGTTAGGTTGAGAGAAGATATACTGAAGGCTTCAATGATCTGTTTGGAGTTCAAACTTGTGACCCAACAGAAAGTGTCTCCACTTTACCAAGGCATGAACTACTGCTGCAAGTTCTAGATCGTGGGTGGGGTAGTTGAGCTCATGATCTTTAAGCTTCCTAGACTCATAAGCCACAACTTGTCCTTCTTGCATAAGAATTGCCCCAATCCCTTCTAGTGAGGCATCCGTGCAATCTACGAAGTTTCCTGATGGTTCGGGAACCACCAAGATTGGAGCACTGGTTAATCTTTCCTCCAAACATTGGAAAGCAGCTTCACATTTTTCTGACCAAACAAAATTCTTACCTTTCCTTTGCAAGGAAGTAATGGGATGAGCTATCTGAGAGAATGCTTTGACAAATCGTCTATAATACCCAACTAGTCCCATAAAGTTGCGAACTTCAGGGACGTTAGTCGGAGTTGGCCACTCCACTATGGCTTGAATTTTGGTGGGATAAATAGCGATTCCATTTCCTGAAATGACATGTCCAAGATATTTAACCTCTGTCTGAAAGAATTCACACTTTTCTGCATTGGCATAAAGTTGATTTTCTCTAAGGCACTACAATACTTGGCGAAGATGAACCTCATGTTCTTCAAGAGTTTTGGAGAACACTAAGATATCATCTAAGAATACTATCACAAATTTATCCAAGTAGGTTTTGAAAACCCCATTCATTCAGCTCATGAATACAGAAGGAGCGTTCGTTAACCCGAATGGTAGCACGGTGAACTCATAGTGACCATACCTAGTATGGAAAGCTGTTTGATGAATATCAGCTTCCTGAATTTTAAGTTGATGGTATCCTGACTTGAGATCAATTTTCAAAAATATTTTTGCCCCTTTCATTTGATCAAATAGATCATCAATGCGGGGTAAAGGATACCGATTCTTGATTGTGACTTTGTTGAGTTGACGATAGTCGATGCATAATCGAAGAGAGTCATCTTTCTTCTTCACAAATATTACTGGTGCACCCCATGGTGACACATTGGGTCTGATAAATCCTTTTTCCAAGAGCCCTTGCAATTGAAGCATAAGTTCCTCAAGTTCTTGTGTGGTCATACGGTACGAAGCTTTGGAGATTGGTTCTACTCCTGGAACCAACTCAATTTGGAAGTCAATGTCCCTTTTGGGTGGCATTCTTGGAATTTCCTTGGGAAAAAACATCCAAGTACTCCTGTAATAGGGAATGATCTAGTGATACATCTGTACTTTCTCCTTGGTCCAAGTCCTCTACTGAGACTGCAAATAATTGGCATCCTTTGCGCATGCACTTCTTGAGCTGCATCGCAGAAATTATGCGGAGAGAGATGGGTTGTTGCACTCCAACAATCTTCTTAGGTTTTCCTAAATCATCTGAACACTGAATGCTCTTGTCTCTACAATCCAAAGTGGCTTGGTGAGCATCCAACCAATCCATACTCAAAACTACTCCATACGAGCCTAGAGGAATAACTCGAAGATCTACTAAGGTGGAAAAGGGTCCAAGTTCTAACTTGCAACTATGGACACAAGAGTCAGAGGTTATTCTTGCCCCGAAGGCTAGCTCAACCTGCCACCTATCTTCTTTCCTTACTGCCTTCAGCCCACATTGCTCTACTAAAGAAGGTGAAATAAAAGAATCTGTTGCTCCTGAATCAAATAGTATAGTGGTAGAGATACCCCTTAAAAAACCTGGGGTTTCGATGATTGATCCTTGATGATTGGCTTGTCCGTGGTCTAATGTGGAAAATACTCGGTGAGCCTTGCCTGCATTACCTACTGTTGGTTCTAAAGTGGCCTGTCTATAGCTAGCTGCTGGGGAAGTTTTTTGAGGGCAATTAACTGCAATGTGACCATGTTGGCCACAAGAGTAACATCCGATGTTCTTAACAAAATTCCTTCCTGCGGAAGGTGCACTGGACTGCTGATAGCTACCCTAACTAGATTTTTGAGGCATACTCTAAGGTGGCTGAGGGTTCGGGTATCACTTTGCACGCTGCCAGTTGCGAGAATTGCTAGATTGAGAACCCTCATTTTTATTGTTATTGCCATTGTAATTGTTGTTGTTGTTGCTGTGAAATTTTCTTTTCTGGTGGTTCTGACTTCCTTTGGGATGATAGTTTTTAGGTCTAGGTGCTCCTTGAGATGGATTCCCTTTGAAACCTGTCCCGGCCTGAAAGGCATTACCACTATGGCAACCTATCCGACCTCCTAACCCCAATGCTACAATTTGTTCCTCAAGACGAGCCTTGATGACCGCATCATTAACTGTCTGGGGTTTGGACATTCGTACTCTGTCGGCCAAGCGACCGTTGAGTCCTCTAAGGAAGTGTTGAGTCAGCATGGGTTCATCATCCTTATATCCTGAGTATGGCTTGAGTTCTAAGAAATTCCTTTCATAGTCATCAATTGACATAGTTAGCTACCTTAGGTTGTGAAACTCTTCGACTCTTTCCTGTCTCCAGTGGTCAGAAAGAAATTTGGCTCGAAAGAGTTCTAGGAATAGTTCCCATGAAAGAGTGGTAATATGAATGTGAAGTTTCTCTCTCTCTATTTCCCACCAAGTGGATGCAAAGTCTTTAAGGTGAATGACTGCAAACCGGGCTTTGGTGTTGCTGCTGTAAGGATGCATGGAGAAAAGCCTTTCCAAGTCTAGCAACCAAGTTTAAGTGGTAGATCCACCTTGAGTTCCACTAAAGGGGTTAGTTGTAGTCCTAAGGAGGTCTTGCATGTGATAAACACACAAAGCATCTTCTTCCATTGCTTGATCTCTCCTCCTACGACTCCTTTCTCTTTCCTCATGGTGAGTGTTAGTCTCCCCATAGTGACCTCTATCCTGCCCTGCATCTAACCTCTGAAGAATCTATTGTAAGATTTCTTGTACCTGAGCCCCCTGAAAACCTACTGATTGATTATTAGATTGATCCCCCTTACCCTCATATTGTTCTTCTTCATGAGAACTCTCTTGTTGAGATCTAGGAGGGGTATTTCAGGTACCTCCCCTTCTACTGTGGGTTATATGAGGCATCCTGCCATGTGTAAGAAGAAGGATAAGTTTAAGGGTCGTAGTCTAATTCTATGTTTAAGTGTTTCCTTAAATGAATAAAAAGTTTTAAGAGGCATGGGCCAAATTCCCAGGGCCCCAGTGTAGCAACTTAGTGCTCTGATACCAAAGATGTCATGCCCCACAAGGGAACCGGGGAAGAGAAGAAAGATTCTCTTTATAAAAGAAAAACCTAAGTAATGGTTTATGATTTTTTTTGAATTTTAAAGAATTACATGAACAAAACATAGTTTAACTTAGATTCCTCCAAGGTTCCCTTCTTAATAAATGCACAATTTATTTAAGTCCATTTAGTGTACTAGCAACTTGATTTACTTCTTAAGCAACTACATCTCAACATTTGTAGATTCTTTATAAAGAAATATAAAGTACTATCATTTCAATTTGCCATTTAAATCCATTTTTATTCCTAAGTATCCTTTATGAATGAGATAACTTTTAAAGCAAATAGAATCATCTAAATCATTTGATACATTACAAGTATTACATTTGTTTTTCAATAGCTTTTTACCTAATCAACAATAATGAGAAACATACTACTTTACTTGGAATGTTACAAAATCCTTTTCTTTCCCAACATCATATACATAACGTTCATGCTTTCCCTTTTCTTTTTTTTCTTAAGTCTACCCATTCCAAATACATCATTTTGAAGTAAATTTATAATTACATTACATTCATCTCCTCTTGGGAGGTAACAAGAATTTTACATCATGAAAGATAAAGTCTTCATTCTTCAAAACTGGAACATTAAGCAAGCATGAATCCTCAAGCACCGCATCTGCAAAAGATACCTCGATAAAAATATTTACCACCCAACCACGTGGATACCAAAAGTTACACTCCCCCGTGCTAGGAGATAAACACCAAGGTCCACAAAGAAGGAATAGCTAGGCCATACCTAGGGTTGGGTAACCTTTCCCAAATAGCAAATGAAAGAAGATCAAAGTATAAAATCTTTTCCCAAAGGTTCTATGGCTTGGTAGAAACTCTAAGAAACAACCTAAGTGAGTGCCATCGCATAGCCCTCACCCCTTGGGTCATCCTGGTACTAGCCACTCCGGCCCCGACCCCCAAGTAGGCACATGCAGAATCGAATGCCTTTCGTACAAACAAGTGCCATTCGATTCTACCTATGCATAGGTACCTTCTCACACTCCCATCTATAGCCTTTACTAGCGCTAATGGCATGGGCGAGGCATACATTTATCTTTTTAGTGTTTGAACCCATTCCCATAAGTTTAATTAAATTTTTACTTGTTAAATAACTCTTCAGTCGGTTATCCTGGTTCTAGCCACTTAGGGCCCCGATCCCGCACTGAGAGCCACTCACTTAGTGTTCTTAGGTTTTCTACCCTTAACCCACACATCAAAAATACATCATACATGTAGTAAAAACACATCATAAACACATTTTAGAAATGCATCAAAGAATAGAAAATAATAAGGTAGTTTAGGGATGTTTAGGAAAATTAGGAACGTTTAGGGAGGCCTAGAATGGTTCTGATCCTCCTAGACAATCCTAAACCCTAATATTGCTTCATACACACACCCTAACCCTATTAAAACATCTAAATGCACCATATAACCTCCACCAAACACGTAAGGAGCATATTTAAAGTTACGCAAAATTTCACATGCCAAAACACAATGCTCTATAAAATCTCACGTGCTTGAAATTTAACTAAGTCTGATTTTTTTTTTGAAAAATCTAAAATCTAGAAGTTGCATCTTAAATCCTAGGATGCTGAAACCTATCCCAATCATCCAGAAAGGTACCTAATTTCTTTTTACAAGTATAAATTAAAGTATAAGTTTGATACTTTAAATTAAAGTATCAAACTTATACTTAAATGTTATACTTGTATAAACAAACCTTTATAATACTAAATTGTATACACAAACCCTAAATGTTATACCTTAATAATACTAACTTGAACTCAAGATTAAATACAAC
Organism: Thuja plicata; assembly: GCA_018584345.1. Taxonomy (NCBI): domain Eukaryota; kingdom Viridiplantae; phylum Streptophyta; class Pinopsida; order Cupressales; family Cupressaceae; genus Thuja; species Thuja plicata. Next base: position 3,879,119 of record MU225217.1, on the reverse strand, counting down.
TTGGGGATAATTAATAATGATAGAAAACCCTAATCTGAATACAACTCGGGGATAATTAATAATGACAGAAAACCCTAATCTGAATACAACTCGGGAGTAAATCAACAATAACAAATTATAATACAAACTTGAGATTCTATATTCGAAACAAACCCTAAATCCAAACACGACAACAAAATAATACTAGTAACTCCGAATTGAATCAAACTGTAGGCTGCGCATTTCATTCACCAAACTGCGTGATTCTTCACAGAACGACAGAACCAACAACGTGACTTAAATATGCGGTTCCTACAGAATGAGAGAAAATGACAGAAAACTACAAAACAAAATAATGCCCTAGATCTGGACGAAGAAAGGTGGTGCTAAACGGGTATGGAATAGTAAGGTTGGAATAATAGTTCTAAATCCTAGAAGCACTATTCAGATTATACAAACATGTGAACAACCGATACATATTTAAGCATCTATTATTTTAAACTATCTCCTACCAAATAGAAGACAAGACACAGGAACATAATGACAAATCTACATTGGATCCTACATTAATTTAGCCAGTAGCTATTCAATATAGCATCTCAGGAATACATGGCAACACACGCCCACAAGAGGAAGCACAATAGTTTATGCAATAATATATCATAACTATCCTTTCCCCTGAGACTATTTCACATAAAAGTAGAACCATGTTATAATAGAATAATCCTCTTTTAATTTGCAGGCTCACAGTAAACAACAAGAACAAAATGGAAATACAATCAAGCAACAAATACTCAAGAAGGATTATCTCCAGGATAGATCCTACCTGGAGTCCGGCGAAGAGAAATCGTTGGAGAGAAAAAGATCCAAGATTTCCAACCTACTCCAAGCACTCCTTCAAATTCCTCCTACAGGCAAGCTCCAACCTCTTCCGGAAGCAATCTCATTCACATCCTCTCAGAGAAAAATCAATTCTCTCTTCTCTAAACTATAGCAATATTCTATCAAAGATAAAGCCTCTCCTCAAGTTATAATTTCCTATGCCAACTCCCCACACACAGGAAAGTCTTTCCTGTAAATAGAATGGAGGAGGTGGTTGCACGGGTAATCCAACCAATGCAACCATCCCAACTATCCACCAGTTAATAGTTAGGTTTAAACAATATCATTAAAGCCTTTCCCGGAAGAGATATAATTATATTTACCTATTACCATAATCTGATTTATGTTTCTTTTATTTAAGGTAGGTAATAGTAATTATTATTTACAACACATTTACCATATCATTAACTTGCTTAATTGTTTATTAATATAATGCAATAATTACTTACTCACCAATAATTATATAAATATATGTATGCATATGCATATGTGTGCACCCATATGCCTATGTGTACAATTATTATTATTATTATTATAAATATTATTGCAAACAAAATATTATTATTATAAAACATATTATTTATTCATACACTAATCCCTATTCTTTACAAAATACAATAGCGATATATATAAGGTGAAACATACCACTATTATTAGAACATTTATTATTAATATTGCCATAGACATCTTTTATTATGAATATTATAAAACATGATTAATACCATAATTTATTTATTATTATTGATATTAAAATCACATAATTTAATCACATACTAACTCGTTCCTAAAGAGATACGCTAGTACATACTTATCTACTAATAAAGATAAATTACTAAATCATACAATAATTCACATCAATAATCTACTAACAAAATTGAACATACCATGAAGACAATTAGAGCTACCATACTAAAAACCTCATTCTTAAAGAATGCAAAAGACAAGAAACCAACTACAAGATCCACAAAACCAACAAACTGAGAGGACACATAAATACATCATCCACACAAGGGACTGACTCAGGAACTCCCCACCTAAAGGTAAAAGAATCAGAGGCAGAGTTCCTTCCTGTGGAACCTGGTGATATCTCTGTAACAACAACAATGATCAAGGATTTTGAGGGATCGCTCAGACCTGTGAATCCAGATGGAGACGATACCCGGTACCTACCCTCCTGCATCACCAAGAAGAGATACATGGATACATATGGATATACATACAAATCAGATATATGCAAGCAGATGACCAGGATCGATACATCATGTGGACCTCACTAAGCGAGTAACTACGATTTCATCCTGAGTCATGAAAACACATCAGACACATATTCATGATACCTAAAACATCATGATAATGGTTAGATTCAAATCCTTGGGTTAGATCCATAAAACATATAAAAATAGATGGTTTTCTAATCTCATAAACATATAAATGATAACCATAAATGAGCATCTTAATCATCTAATAAACATATCATCATCCACAAAAAATAAATGTAAATGTATAGTTCTAACCATCATAATAGAATGTCCAAATCAAAAAGTCCAAGTATCACCATAAGAGAGGATATTACATCCTCCCCCCTAGAGTTAGGCTTACTCCTGGAAGCCTACACATAGATATGGATAAGCATCTCCAAGTCTAGCAACATCCTCCCATGTAGTGGAGGAATCATCATTGGGGTCCCATTGGACCCTTTCCTAATCTATGGTGCGACCCCTGAGGGTCAGTGTCCGCTGCTGCAAAATACGTACCAGCTCTTAAGCTAGCTGCCTGTCCGCTACCTGTAATGCATTCCAATCCAAAACATGAGGCACATCAGGAATATATTTTCCAAGAACTGAAACATGAAATACATCGTGAATACGAGCAAGGCTGGACAAAAAGGCAAGCTGATAAGCTACTGGTCCTATCCTCTCTAGGACTTCAAAAGGGCCAACAAATCAGGGTGCCAACTTGGAGCCTTTTCCGTAACGGATTGGACTCTTTCGTGGACACACCCTCAAAAAAACTCTATCACCAAGAGCTAAGTGTACATCAGTCCTGTGAGCATCGACATAATTCTTCTGCCTGTTCTGGGCTATTAAAATATGCTCTTTGATACGCTTGACTTGCTGCTCCATATCCTGCAACTTCTCATGGCCTAGAAGTACCCTGTCCTCCAATCGGTCCCAACTTAAGGGAGTGTAGCACGGACGGCCATACAAAGCATGAAAAGGGGACATACCTATGGAACTATGATAACCATTATTCTATGAAAACTCCACCAAATGTAGATATTCTTCCCAATGGGCCTGCCTGTCCATAACATACATTTTGAGCATATCCTCAAGAACCTGATTGACTCGCTCTGTCTGACTATCTGTCTCGGGGTGATAGGATAAACTAAAGTTGAGCTGAGTCCATAAAGTGTGCTGAAGTGAAGTCCAAAGAGCCGATGTGAATACTGGATCACGATCAGATATGATTTTCCTAGGAATACTGTGGAGTGTCACAATGTCCTTTATGAATACTTTGGCTACAGAAGCTGCTGAGCAGGAGGATTGCATGGGAGAAAAATGGGCTACCTTAGTAAGTCTATCAACTGTTACCATGATAGCGTCATGTCTCCTGGGAGTAACTGGAAGTCCCACAATAAAATCCATGGAAATAATGTCCCATTTCCATTCTGGCACTAGGTGAGGTTGCAAAAGGCTAGCGGGATGTTGATGCTTTGCTTTCACTCTCTGACATTCCAAACATCTAGCCACGTAGTCTATAATATCTCTCTTCATTCCTGACCAATAGTACAATTGGCGTAGGTCAGCATACATTTTCTTCACCTCAGGATGTGCTGAATAGGGAGCCTTGTGGCTTTCTGAAAGGATAAGCACATGAAGATCTCCTGCCATGGGCACATAGATTCTATTTTGTTGTTGCAACAACCCAAGGGTATCTAAGGAATATCCTGAGAAGCGACCTTCCAAGGGTCTTCTTGACTCTATTTCTGTCTTAACCTCCTAAAACCAAGAGTCGGAAGTGAGAGCCTCCCTGATTCTTTTCTCCAAATCTATGCTTAGGGATAGTGCTAATAAAATATGTCTACGCCTACTCAAAGCATCTGCTACCACATTCATCTTCCCTTGGATGTACTTAACCTCAAACTCATATTCACATAAGAATTCCATCCACCTACGTTGTCTAGTATTGAGGTTAGGTTGAGAGAAGATATACTGAAGGATTCGATGATCTGTTTGGAGTTCAAACTTGTGACCGAACAAAAAGTGTCTCCACTTTACCAAGGCGTGAACTACTGCTACAAGTTATATATCCTGGGTGGGGTAGTTGAGATCATGATCTTTAAGCTTCCTAGACTCATAAGCCACAACTTGTCCTTCTTGCATAAGAACCACCCCAATACCTTCTAGTAAGGCATCTGTGCAAACTACAAAGTTTCCTGATGGTTTGGGAACCACCAAGATTGGAGCACTGGTTAATCTTTCCTTCAAACATTGGAAAGCGACTTAACATTTTTCTTACCAAACAAACTTTTTACCTTTCCTTTGCAAGGAAGTAATGGGATGAGCTATCCGAGAGAACTCCTTGACAAATCATCTATAATACCCAGCTAGTCCCATAAAGCTGCGAACTTCAGGGACGTTAGTCAAAGTTAGCCACTCTACTATGGCTTGAATTTTGGCAGGATCAAAAGCAATGCCATTTCCCGAAATGATGTGTCCAAGATATTTAACCTCTGTCTGAAAGAATTCACACTTTTTTGCATTGGCATAAAGTTGATTTTCTCTAAGGTACTGCAATACTTGGTGAAGATGAACCTCATGTTCTTCAAGAGTTTTGGAGAACACTAAGATATCATCTAAGAATATTATCACAAATTTATCCAAGTAGGTTCTGAAAACCCCATTCATTAAGCTCATGAATATAGAAGGAGCGTTCGTTAACCCAAATAGTACCACAGTGAACTCATAGTGACCATACCTGTTACGGAAAGCTGTTCGATGAATATTGGCTTCCTGAACTCTTAGTTGATGGTATCCTGACTTGAGATTAATTTTCAAAAATATTTTTTTCCCTTTCATTTGATCAAATAGATCGTCAATGCGGGGTAAAGGATACCAATTCTTGATTGTGACTTTGTTGAGTTGACGATAGTTGATGCACAATCGAAGAGAGTCATCTTTCTTCTTCACAAATATTAGTGGTGCACCCCATGGTGACACACTGGGTCTGATAAATCATTTTTCCAAGAGCCCTTCCAACTGAAGCTTAAGTTCCTCAAGTTCCTATGTGGTCATACGGTATAGAGCTTTGGAGATTGGTTCGGCTCTTGGAACCAACTCAATTTGGAAGTCAATGTCCCTTTTGGGTGGCATTCCTAGAATTTCCTTGGTAAAAAAATCCAAGTACTCCTGTAATAGGGGATGATCTAGTGATACATCCCTACTTTCTCCTTGGTCCAAGTCCTCTACTGAGACTGCAAATAATTGGCATCCTTTGCGCCTGCACTTCTTGAGCTGCATCGTAGAAATCATGTGGAGAGAGATGGGTTGTTGCACTCCAACAATCTTCTTAGGTTCTCCTAAATCATTTGAACACTGAATGCTCTTGTCTCTACAATCCAAAGTGGGTTGGTGAGCATCCAACCAATCCATACCCAAAACTAGTCCATACGAGCCTAGAGGAATAACTCGAAGATCTACTAAGGTAGAAAAAGGTCCAAGTTCTAACTTGCAACTATGGACAAAAGAGTTAAAGGTTATTCTTTCCCTAGAGGCTAGCTCAACCTGACACCTATCTTCCTGCCTTACTGCCTTCAGCCCACATTTCTCTACTAAAGAAGGTGAAATAAAAGAATTTGTTGCTCCTGAATCAAATAGTATAGTGGTAGAGATACCCCTTAACAAACTTGGGGTTTCGATGACTGATCCCTGATGATATGATTGTCCGTGGTCTAATGTGGCAAATACTTGGTGAGCCTTGCTTGCATTACCTACTATTGGTTTTGAAGCGGCCTGTCTATAGTTGGCTGCTGGGGAAGATTTCTGAGGGAAATTAACTACAATGTGACCATGTTGGCCACAAGAGTAACATCCGGTGTTGTTAACAAAATTCCTTCCTGCAGAAGGTGTGCTGGACTGCTGATAGCTACCCTGACTAGAGTTTTGAGGCATACTCTAAGCTAGATGAGGGTTCGGGTATCACTTTGCACACTGCTAGTTGCGAGAATTGCTAGATTGAGAACCCTCATTTTTATTGTTATTTCCATTGTAATTGTTGTTGTTGTTGCTGTGAATTTTTTTTTCTGGTGGTTTTGACTTCCTTTGGGATGATAGTTTTTAGGTGTAGGTGCTCCTTGAGATGGATTCCCTTTGAAACCTGTCTCAGCCTAAAAGGCATTACCCCCTTGGCCACCTAGCTGACCTCCTAACCCCAAGGCTACATTTTGTTCCTCAAGATGAGCCTTGATGACCGCATCATTAACTGTCTGGAGTTCAAACATTCGTACACTACCGGCCAAGCGACCGTTGAGTCCTCTAAGGAAGTGTTGAGTTAGCATGGGTTCATCATCCTTATATCCTGAGTATGGCTTGAGTTCCAAGAAATTCCTCTCATAGTCATCAACTAACATAGTTAGCTGCCTTAGGTTGTGAAACTCTTCGACTCTTTCCTATCTCTAGTGGTCAGAAAGAAATTTGGCTCGAAAGAGTTCTAGGAACAGTTCCCATGAAAGAGTGGTAATATCAATGTGAAGTTTCTCTCTCTCTGTTTCCCACCAAGTGGATGCAAAGTCCCTAAGGTGAATGACTGCAAACTGGGCTTTGGTGTTGCTGCTGTAAGGACGCATGGAGAAAATCCTTTCCAAGTCTAGCAACCAAGTTTCAGTGGTAGATCCACCTTGAGTTCCCCTAAAGGGGTTAATCTTAGTCCTAAGGAGGTCTCACATGTGAGAAGCACACAAATAATCTTATTCCATTGCTTGATCTCTCCTCCTAGAACTCCTTTCCCTTTCCTCATGGTGAGTGTTAGTCTCCCCATGGTGACCTCTATCCTTCCCTGCGTCTAACCTCTGAAGAATCTGTTGTAGGATTTCTTGTACTTAAGCCCCCTGAAAACCTTCTGATTGATTATCAGATTGATCCCCCTTACCCTCATATTGTTCTTCTTCATGAGAACTCTCTTGTTTAGATCTAGGAAGGGTATTTTGGGTACCTCCCCTTCTACTGCGGGTTATACGAGGCATCCTGCCATGAGAAAGAAGAAGGATAAGTTTAAGGGTCCTAGTCTAATTCTATGTTTAAGTGTTTCCTTAAATGAATAAAAAGTTTTAAGAAGCATGGGCCAAATTACCAGGGCCCCAGTGTAGCAACTTAGTGCTCTGATACCAAAGATGTCATACCCTGCAAGGGAACTGGGGAAGAGAACAAAGATTCTCTTTATAAAAGAAAAACCTAAGTAATGATTTATGATTTTTTTTGAATTTTTAAAGAATTACATGAACAAAACATAGTTTAACTTAGATTCCTCCAAGGTTCTCTTCTTAATAAATGCACAATTTATTTAAGTCCATTTAGTGTACTAGCAACTTGATTTACTTCTTAAGCAACTACATCTCAACATTTGTAGATTCTTTATAAAGAAATACAAAGTACTTTCGTTTCAATTTGCCATTTAAATCCATTTTTATTCCTAAGTATCCTTTATGAATGAGATAACTTTTAAAGAAAATAGAATCGTCTAAATCATTTGATACATTACAAATATTAAATTTGTTTTTCAATAGCTTTTCACTTAATAAAAAATAATGAGAAACATACTACTTTACTTGGAATGTTACAAAATCCTTTTCTTTCCCAACATCATATACATAAAGTTCATGCTTTCCCTTTTCTTTTTTTCCCTAAGTCTACCCATTCCAAATACATTGTTTTAAAGTACATTTATGATTACATTACATTCATCTCCTCTTGGGAGGTAACAATAATTTTACATCATGAAAGATAAAGTCTTCATTCTTCAAAACTGGAACATTAAGCAAGCATGAATCCTCAAGCACCGCATCCGCAAAAGATACCTTGATAAAAATATTTACCACCCAACCACGTGGATAACAAAAGGTCCACTCCCCCGTGCTAGGAGATAAATACCAAGGTCCACAAAGAAGGAATAGCTAGGCCATACCTAGGGTTGGGTAACCTTTCCCAAATAGAAAATGAAAGAAGATCAAAGTATAAAATCTTTTCCCAATGGTTCTAAGGCTTGGTAGAAACTCTAAGAAACAACCTAAGTGAGTGTCATCACATAGCCCTCACACCTTGGGTTGTCCTGGTAGTAGCCACTCCGGCCCTGGCCCCCAAGTAGGCACATGCGGAATCAAATGCCTTTCATATAGACAAGCGCCATTCAAATGTACCTATGCATAGGTACCTTGTCCTACTCCCATCCATAGCCTTTACTAGCGCTGATTGCATGGGCGAGGCATACATTAATCTTTTTAGTGTTTGAACCCATTCCCATAAGTTTAATTAAATTTTCACTTGTTAAATAACTCTTCAGTCAGTTATCCTGGTTCTAGCCACTTAGGGCCGCACCGAGAGCCACTCACTTAGTGTTCTTAGGTTTTCTACCCTTAACCCACACATCACAAATACATCATACATGTAGTAAAAACACATCATAAATACATTTGAGAACTGCATCAAAGAATAGAAAATAATAAGGTAGTTTAGGGATGTTTAGGAAAATTAGGAACGTTTAGGGAGGCCTAGAATGGTCCTGATCCTCCTAGACAATCCTAAATATGTTATAAGTAAATAAGGATAGGAGAAAATGATTATAAGTTCCAAGAATATTGTAAGTTTGAAAAATAGTAGTGTAGTTTGTGTGGAAATTGTGGAATGATGGGATGCATGGTGCACAAGACATGTTATGCAATTTGTTTGGTCATGATAATGAGTCCTATAGCACCTATGACTTATTCAAAACTCAACATAAGAATGTTTTTGATATTAACAACACCCAAAACAAGGGGGTTGGCCTAGAAAACAATAGGAGGTAGAGCGTCCTGTTGATGATAATATATGCCAATATATTATTCCCTCCTTTAATTGATTGAATCCATGGGATGCAAGGAGTTGAAGAAGAAATAAAATTGTACGTGAAAGTAAATTTTATTTATGGATAAGAATGTGAACATATGTATCATGTAAAGTAAAATCCATAATGGTTATGTTATGCAATAAGCATATGTAACATATAGAATAATAAATTATGGTAAACACACACACACACACACACACACACACACACACACACACACACACACACACACACACACACACACACACACACACACATATATATATATATATATATAGGTTGTAGTTTGTATCAAGGAAGGTTGCACTTAAAATAGAGGATAGAATGGTGATGCGACCCTCAATGGTCAAAAAAGCTTGTGTATGCCGCTAAGATAGGCATATAACCTTAATGTAGCTTCCAAGACCATGATCGCACAATGGTGTAGGCAAGGTAGTGCGCTCTTGGTGGTTATGAAAAATGTAAATGATGGCATGGAATTGAAACTAAGGCTTGAATTAAGCCAAAAAGCTAGAACTATGGGGTGGGGCTCTAATTTAAGATTAGCAATAGTAAATTAAATGTTTGAAAAGGAAATTTTAGCACCTCAAATATAGAGATTCAACCATTAAGGGGCATAATATAGAAAGAATGGATGAAGCCTACCAATGTAAAGATGGAAATGGTAGAAAGATGGTAGTAGGAACACATAAGGTGGGACAAGGTATTGATGACATTAATTTTCCATTAGTATGCAAACAACACTTTCGGTAAGCATACATTGAAAGACATGACAAGAGAAAATTGAAGATCAGATATTAAGAGATCACCGAAGATGACTAAGTACAAAGAGAATCGACGACACAACCTAGTGTGTAAACCGAAAATGCAATGACAAAAAGATAAAGAGGAACCCGATAGAGGAACTCGACATGCAAGATACAGTACAGACTGACAAGACAGTTAAATTGCAACCAACAGAACAAAACTGAAGGACAGTCAAGCATGACCGACAGATAGAACCGAAAGTCAGTTGCAACCCGCAAAAAGTGGATCTGACTTCCAGGTCAGATAAAGCAAGTGTATTCTATTTATAGGATATTTATTTGTTTTAAATCTATTTCTTTAGGGACAAGATATATGAATGTAAGTGCTTTAATCAGTCTAACTGATTTAAAACAGATAGACTAGGAGATCTAGGTACAAGTTGTAAACCTGATCTTAGAGTTAACATTGTTTTTATCGAAACTTGATGAAGTCAATCCATCTATAAATAGATGATGCAATCATTCATTATTAACAATGTGAAGAAAGAGGAGAACATGAATGAATCAAACGAGCACATCTATGGATCAGATTGAGAGTTTCAAGAATAAGAACAACAAAATGTGAATTTGGATAGCAAGAACCAAGAATAGAGGATACCGAGAATCAGAGGTATTATTCAATCACAATTAGGTGATAATATTTTTCATGTAAACTAAATTGCCTCTGTATCAACAATAGGAGATTGCATTTACCAGGTCAATTTGTAATTTGCTATAATTCTAACAAATGGAGCAAAGTGTAAAAATCCTTTCAAGGAAGGTAGATTTAACAGTCCAACAAAAAATCTCTTAACTGAGTGCAAACTCAATAGTGTTGCTAAAGCTCTTAACAGAGTAGACTTTAACAGGTCTCCACCGATACTCTTAATAGGGTAGATCATCAGAAGTGATCAAAATTGTAAGCCTTAACCGACCCCTTCCAATCTACAGATAGTGAAGATTTTGTGGGTGCCATCCCCACCGCAGTTTTTACTTCCTTAGAGGAGTTTTCTGCGATATCATATCTTGTGTTATATGTCAAATTAATTTCATGAATGTTTCTATGAATGTTCACATGTATGTTAATGTTATGAATTGATATAACTCACATCAAGATAGTATAGATCAGATTGAATGGATATACAATTGATTACAAAGATTAATTGATAAAAGGATACAAAAGGTTTTAGAGGTACTGATTCACCCCTCCCCTCTCAGTACATACTTCCCATTAATCCTAAAAATTGGTATCAGAGCTAAGTCTCTTCTTGGAAAGATTAAAGGCTTAAGAGAAAAGATCATTCAACGGAGAAGTACAAACTTGATAAAAATATTGAGAATAAAAAGCTTGAAATTCAGATGTTCTATGAATAGTATAAAGAAGTTAGAATCAATACGAGACAACTGCTAGATGAAAGAAATAATATGGCATCTCACTATAATGAGATGAATTATCACGAGGAAGAGATACCAGATTTATTTGAGTCTTCAGGATCAACTACAAGCAAAGTATCAGATACATAAGAAGAAAGCATCACAAGCCTAACTGAAATCAATCTACATCTGGCTGGACAAGTTAAATCTCTGCAAATCGGTCAAGAGACATAGATGGTAAAGATGATTGATGTCATGAACAATTCTAGACAAGATGAGCAAGAACAAACACTAGCTATTGATGATAGAAGAAAGATCACAGAAAAGCTACAAGAACAAGAGTCTGAAATACAAAGACTTACAGAGCATCACCATGAGATTACAAATCAGATTATTCTTATAATTCAAGAGGCAAACAGACTAAATGTTGAACTCATTGAAAGAATAGAAGCTATCGGTGAATTGAGGGATGAAAATGAAAAGTTGAAACATGAAATAAGAATAAAGCAACAACATAATGAAATTATCAAGAAAGCTGAAGAAAGCAATAAAAGAATGGCTGATTTTCTTGAAGGACAACGAAGAGTCAACAAAAATACCGGTCTAGGTTTTACTAAGAATGGACAATCATCAAATCAAGTTGATCCAAAGAATGTCTACACAAATTCAAGACCACGAAAGCTTACATGCAATCATTGTTAAAGCAAGGTCATACATCAAATATATGCAGAAGAAAAATAAAAGGTATTCCTAAATCTACATCTTCATTCATAGGATTCTGTTATAAATGTAACAAGAAAGGACATAAAGCATATGAATGTAAGTCTAAGATGAAACAACCAATGAAGGAAACCTACATGGAAAAGTACTGTCCTACATGCAAAATGAATGGGCAAACAACTCTTGAATGCTAGAAAAAGAAAAGGCAAGGATGGAAGCCTAAAGGTCAAGAAACTCTCTATCAACCAAAGAGAGTCGGTAATCAGTATGTGTGGGACTACAACACTTGGAAAAATTGTACAACATGTGGAAGATATGGTAAAATTTCTACAAACTATATGAGATAGTGGACTAGAAAGTCTAGAGGCTGGACTAACCTCAGAATGACATGCTTACATTGCCACAAAGTTGGTCATCTCAAGAAATATTACAGAGACCAAATGACAGAGACAAGCACATATCCCAATGGAAACACCATTGAAGACATCCAAAGGGAAAAAGAAAAAATGTGGAGAAAAGCTTCAAGAAATGATGAAGTTGGAATGAGAAATGCAAATGGTGACACCCCATCCAATAGATCTGGTGACATCACCACCCCCACCTAAGCAGAACAATTAAGTATGGAACTGCATTACCCCAAGCTATTATTTTACATCAGTTCCATAATATGTTGATATAAATGCCAAATTAGCATAAGAAAGATGCATCATGGTATTACTTGTTAAAATTTGTGATAACTATGCTTTTGGGCATATATACTGAAACCTGTCGATATACACTCAAAACTGAGACTGCCTACACTTACCGAGAAGCATTGGTTAAAAAAAAAGTTGCTAGTATAAATCGAGCCTCATCGGTAAACAAGCAAATGAACAAGCTGTCAGTGACACCGAAACCTATTGGTAAAAGCAAAAGAAATATCGACTGCTCTGAAACGTTATGAGTGTCACCGAAGGAAAGTGAAGTCTTCACCGACGAAGTTTGTATTCATATACTAAGGAGTTGGTAAGCATTTATGACACACATTTTAGGGCAACAACTATAAATAGGGCAACAATACAACTCATTTGTCATGACACCCAGAGCAGAGCGACCAAGGCAATTTTTGAGCAGATAGAAACTAAGTTACAGAGCGACCATGACTCGACACACAACACTCCAAAGTAGATCATGAATCATTGCAAGAGTAAATAGTAAGTTCAACAGATCTACAACTATGTTTTTACGCATTACGTAGGAAGCCCTAAAATTGAAAATGGCCTCGACATCAAGAACCATGAAATCCAAGAATGCAAAGAAGGACGAGCTCAAGATCATCAAGAATTTGGCATGTGAGGAACCTAACTACAAGATCCATCCTAAGGTTTCCTCACAACCTAACAATGTTGGAGCATTTTCACGCATACCAGCTAGGGTTTTACTCGTTGAAGATGTTCGATCTTTCATACACTACACGATTGTAGAAATAGGAACATCAGAGGTTGAAGAAGCTTATAAGAAGCTATGTAACAAAGATGGAACACTGAAAGATGAACACAAGCACATTGAAGTAAAAGGGCTCACCATTGCACTAATGTTCCCAAAGGTTTTCAAAACCAAATGGATTCAGGTAGTGCTAAGACCAATGCATAAAAAAAAGCTATGGCTTGATGAACCGAAGGTAATAACCTTAGATGTCATTCATGCGGTCACCGGTTACCCTATAACCGAGAAAGTTAAGGCACTAAAGCATCCACCAAAGGTCGAGACCGAGAAAATGACAGGAGCCAAATGGGATGGCAGAGGACTAAAAGTTACCACAATAATTGATGATGAGATCAAGTTTGGTGCATGCATTCTAGGATACAAATTCTTCCAAGCAAGCAGATTGAAAAAAATAGCATTAGGTGCAGTAGACATGACCTACAAAATTGTGAAGAAGGGAACACAATTGGACTTATCTAAACTTCTGCTAAATAAGTTGAAAGACCATCTAAAGACTATCAGGAATGCGGAGTCAAACACATATAAGTTTGTCTCACTAATAATGTGTATCTTCTTTTATTTTCAAGAAACATTCCCATTGGTAGGAGATGTGAAATGGGACATCACCAAACCGGTCACCATGCAAATCAGTGAGCACATAGCCACACTGGGAGATAAATTTGAAACAATCATGAATGAATACTTCAATGTATTCAAAGACCGAATGCAAAAGAGGGTAAGAATCCCCAAGCAACTCATTGAAAAGTATAAGGATGAGATATGCTTCATGGCTGATACATACAATACATATATCAAGCCTGTTGTACCGAGGACAACATGGTTACAACAATTAGAGTATGAGATCAACATTGATCTTGCAACTAAGGCAATTGATGCCTTGATCAATGAACCATTGGATAAGAAACAACCCAAATTTGGAACATATGAAGAGGCCAGGAGAAGAATAAAATCTTGCCTAGTTGTTAAGAAAATTGTCAGAAAGAAGGACAAGATGGTGAAGAATCTCAAGAAGATACTGTCAAAAACTGAGGAAGAAGGTGAACAGGATAAAGAAGTTGAATAGGAGGAAGTAACTGAAGAACATATGTCTATCGGTAAAATAGAGGAAAAGGATGACTTCGAGGAAATAGAGTCAGATTCACCACCTCCTCCACCAACTAAAAAGTCAAGGACAATAGCTTCTTCTAGGACATGAAGCCAAACATCAAAGGATTCTACTCCTTCACCTCTAAAGAAAGGAAAGGTGAGGACATACAAAAGGAAAGTTGCCGCATCGAAGAGAGGGAAAAACAAAAGAGGAAGGAAATTCATAAGAACCCGAGAGGATATAGAAGACACCGAGAAGGATGAAACTGTAGAGGCAGAAAGTGTCAAGGTAATACCTCCTGAATCTATTGACGACATATCCAAATCTATTGCAAATTCTAGATCTATATCAGATTCAAAGATAAGAAGATGGTTGAAGTTAGACTCAAAAGATCAGAAAAAAGTTGAGGACGCCGTCATAGCTAAAATGTGCAATTTCAAATATGTACCAATTCCATTTTAAGGAAGTCATGTACCAAGGGAAATCTTGGATAAACTATACTCTCGTTGGACATTTGCCTTGAAAAATGAGAAAGAGATAAGAGGAAGAGTACTTATTTCTCTAATGCCACCTGAATCAAAGAAGGTAGAAATATATGAAATGATGGAGAAGTACAAAAAGGAGTTCTCACCAAAGCTGAGAGCATACAAATTTCTTGAAGGAAAGCTTATAGAGCTTGAGCAAGACAACCAAAATAAATGGTGCAAGATAATGAATAGAATTACTGAGGAGGAAAGCCCCGACAAAGACCTTCAACAACAAAATGTTGACAAGGCAACTCAAGATGACACATCTATTGAGTTAGACAAAGAAGAAGATGAAACAACTGGCAAAAAGACTATAGATGTTGCAGATGAATCATGGCTAGACACCACAAATGACAACATTGTGGACACTAATGTCATTGAAATTACCAATAACCCAGCAGAGGAAGTGAATAAAGATGAATATGTCTCTATTTCAAAGGACAAAACCGATGAGCAAGACACAACAATTGATACTGTACAAGTGAATATTCCAGGCAACATGCCAATATTGATACAAGCTATCAATATCCTGCAAGAATCAAGCAAGTCACATGAGAAGGATACTCCCAAGGATGCAGGGGAAGAAGCAAACAAAGAAAACACCGATGGTCAACAAGACATCGAAGATACTCAAGATGTAACCGAAACTGATAAGGTTACTGGAGGAGATAAAGAAAAGGATGCAGATACATAAGACAAGAATACAAAAACAAATAATGATGAAGCAAAGGACACCAATGAAGGAGAAAAACCTAAAGATGGTACTCCTGAGGAAATTGACAAGTGTGCTACTGACGATGTTAAGGTGAATGTGGAGACATCTAAAAACACCTGACAAGATGAAACTGATGCCAAGTATCAAAAAGAAGCACAATAGGTCAGTTCATCAATCACAATTGAGAAGGTTGAGAAATTGGCAATGGTTTTACATTCTAGTGATTCAAAGAAGAAGAAGAAGAATAAATCAAAGAAGAACAAGTTAGAGGTCACCCTGGATGAACTCATTGAAATACCAAAGTGTAACCCATCTACACTTGACTTTGAAGTATTACAAGAATATGGAGAAATATGCCAAAGAAAGGCATTGCAGGAGAAGCTAAAGAAATACCACAGGGACTCCATGGTACTGGAGACAACATAGGACATATAACATCAAATTGTACCCGATGTTGACATTGATTAGAACAAGCCCATACTAGATCAATTATCAACTCTAACCGATGCCATAACAACTGAGAATATTGATGCTGAGAAGGCAATTGAGGAGAGAGCTGAAATGAAGTACCAACAAAAGCTCATTGAGAACATCAACCAAGAAGTGGTGGTAAATAAGGTAAAGCTATCAGAATTTATCACTAAATTAGACCCAAAAATATTTGAAGCTATAGAATTAATTCAAAAATTGAGCACAATAGAAAAGTTCACTAAAGAAAATGGTGATAACATTGCAAAGCTGGATACAGATCTAGCAAATAGTGCACATAGATTAGCCACCGATGGAGACAATGCAGTTAAGCTACATTATGAGAAGACAATTGAGATAAAAAGGTTAAGGAAGGAACTATGGGAGGCAAAAACACACTGTAGGGAAGAAGTAACCGAGCTACAATATCAACTTCTATTGAATCTTACACTGCTCCAAAAACACATCAGTTCAACAAGGCAACTGATAGCAACTCCCGAGATGTCTGTAGCTGATAGCATCTATGACATGCACTCAAAGATCACACTTGAGCACATGGATTTGGAGAACCTCAAATAACAATGGGAGAAAATTATGGAAGACATGAAGTCTTCACACTCCCACATTTTTGATAAGCTCTAAAGGTAAAGACCTTTGCCCTTAATATCAAAAAAGGGGGAAAATGATATGAGTACAAAATACAAAAAGAGAAAATGACATGTATTCATTCATTCATTCATATGGGAAAATGGAAAATGGTAAATATGTATACATATTTTCATATGGGGAAAATGATATATATTCAGATGAACAAAGATATCATATGTATAGTTATATCGACATATACATAGGGGGAGTCATTAAATGACTAGGGATTATATATGTTGTATATACTTACATTTTGTTAGTATTTTGCACATATCAGTTTTTGATACTAATGTCAAAGGGGGAGATTGATAACATTAATTTGCCATTAGTATGAAAACAACACTTTCGGTAAGCATACATCGAAAGACAGGAAAAGAGCAAACCGGAGATCAGATATTAAGAGATCACCGAAGATGACTAAGTACAAAGAGAACTGATGACACAACCTAGTGTGTAAACCAAAAATGCAATGAGAGAAAGATAAAGAGGAACCCGACATGCAAGATACAATGCAAATCGACAAGACAGTTAAAGTGCAACTGACAGAACAAAACTGAATGACAGTCAAGCATGACCGACAGACAAAACTGAAAGTTTGTTGCAGCCCGCAAAAAGTGGATCTGATTTCCACGTCAGATAAAGCAAGTGTATTCTATTTATAGGATATTTATTTGTTTTAAATCTATTTCTTTAGGGACAAGATACATGAATGTAAGTGCTTTAATCAGTCTAACTGATTTTAAAACACATAGACTAGGAGATCTAGGTACAAGTTGTAAACCTGATCTTAGAGTTAACATTGTTTTTTTCAAAATTTGATGAAGTCAATCCATCTATAAATAGATGATAGAATCATTCATTATTAATGATGTGAAGATAGAGGAGAACATGAATGAATCAAACAAGCACATCTATGGATCAAATTGAGAGTTTCAAGAACAAGAAAAACAAAAGGTGAATTTGGTTAGCAAGAACCAAGAACAAAGGATATCGAGAATCAGAGGTATTATTCAATCACAATTAGGTGATAATATTTTTCATGTAAACTAAATTGGATTTGTATAAGCAATAGGAGATTACATTTACCAGGTGAATTTATAATTTGTTATCATTCTAACAAGTGGAGAAAAGTGTAAAAATCCTTTCAAGGAAGGTGGATTTAACAGTCCAACAACAAATCTCTTTACCGAGTGCACACTCAACAGTGTTGCTAAAGCTCTTAACAGAGTAGACTTTAACAGGTCTCCACTGATACTCTTAATAGGGTATATCATCAGAAGTGATCAAAATTGTAAGCCTTAATCAGCCCCTTCCAATATGCAGATAGTGAAGATTTTGTGGGTGCCATCCCCACCGCAATTTTTACTTCCTTACAGAAGTTTTCTGCGATATCATAACTTGTGTTATGTGTCAAATTACTTTCATGAAGGTTTCTATGAATGTTCACATGTATGTTAATGTTATGAATTGATATAACTCACATCAAGATAGTATAGATCAGATTGAATGGATATACAATTGATTACAAAGGTTAATTGATAAAAGGATACAAAAAGTTTTAGAGGTACTAATTCACCCCTCCCCTCTCAGTACATACTTCCCATTAATCCCAATAGGTATGTCCTCCCAAGTGAAAGGGTACATCAATGTAGGATTATTAGTGTTTTAATTTGTAATTTTCAAAACAACACAATAAATAAAGATGTGTAGTAAACTTAATCCCCAAATTAAAAAGGGAAAATCTTTATAAACATATAATAACCTAATTTGAATAGGACATATTTGATTTCTAAAAATGTAGTGAATTTCTTGGGGTAGTTCATGATTATGCTAAATAAAACTAAAGGTGCAACTTTTTTATTCATCCATGGGCAAAAAGAGGACATATGTTTCAACTTAAGGAAAAATATTTTTTGCATTTTTTAGTGAAAGAAAACCCTATAATTACAACACACTTGCATTGCTTAGTTAAAAGTAGATTAAGTACTTACACATAAATATTGAATAGATTTAGGCATGAGAACTTTATTGTTGTCATAATTAAATTAAAATAAATGATTCATATAAAGACATATTTCCAACTTCAAGCAAATTTGTGATACAAAGTTTGCAATCTTGCACACAATAAACAATACAAAGCATATATGGTTTAGAAGCAAGCCAAATTAAACTTGATTGAATAACTCTGGATTAGAATGAACAATAATTTTTACAAAAAGTAAGTATTAAAATTAATATTAGAAATCCAAGTCCAAAAGACATTTAAAAGGTCTATAAAACTTTATATGAGATATAAAATGTTAACTCCAATTTCTACTCAAAAAAATATTTTCATTGCATACTTTTTGAATGTTGCTCTCAAAAAAATATTTTCATTGCATACTTTTTGAATGTTGCTCTCAAAAAAATATTTTCATTGCATACTTTTTGAATGTTTCTCTTATTTGGTGTTTTGTTCTTTTTCTATCTTGTGCCCTTCTTAATAAATTAGAATTTGAATTGGAATTTTCTATATGATAGTGCACCCCTAATATAGGATCTCACTTGGTTTCTATTTGACCTTTTTACTTTATGTACAGAAAAATATGTCATGTCTTTTTTTAATATAAGTTTCTATAGCATTTCGAGATTGAAATTTATACCTCAAATTTTCTTTGTATATAAGCATGCTTATACATGGCATTTGATATCAACTAGAATTTACATTATTTACATACGTATGCCCCTCTACACAAGGGATTGCACTTTGAATTTGCTTTGTTTTAATTGTCATAAACATGTGGGTGCTTTTGTGAAGCATTCCTTGTTTTAATTTTACACTTTGTTTTCCTAAATGTGAGTGCACTCTTTACAATATAATTTCAAACTATGACTATTTTCACTTTTGTTCTTTTAAAAGTTAATTAGCAAATACATGCAATCCTTATCTATTGACTTCTTTTTGTCTTTTTGTCTTTGCACAAGTGTGGTTACGAGTATAGAATTTTGACAATTTGATTGTTTTTCGTTATTGTGGGATGCATGCCACAATATTCTTTAAGGATTCAATTTTAAAAACCTTTTTTAATGAGTTCCACAATATTCATTCTCATGAGAGATGGGTTCTTGTAAACTATTACTCATGACACATGGATCAATGAGTCAGACTAAAAAACTACACAGTTGAATCTTGATAACAACATTGCAACCTATTTTCATTCATTTGTGTGTACACGTGTAAATGGAAATCTAAAAGTAACTTTGAGTGCTCATTTTCCTCTGGTTAAGTGCACATCTAATAATGTAATATTTATTAAGCTTAGAGTATTCATTTTTTTCTTATTAGACATGCAAAAAATAATGCAAATTTTCTTTTTGAAATGAAATAATGTTTTTGTTGTTGAAGGCACTTAAGTAAACATAGTTGGCTTGTCTTTAAAGCTTGATTCACATAGTTACACTTTTGGTAGTGAGATTTTGTATCTAGAGGTTTGGACTAGTATTCTTTTCATAGTGGTGTGCTAGTGATGGAGATAATTGACCTTGTTCTTTGAAACTCCTTCTCTTATATAAAGGTGAATTTTCTTGAAGGTTGTAGCCATAGATCTATAGAGGGGAACAACAAACACAACATATGCCAATAGGGAAAGACTTTGAAATATGAATGAATTGATGGAAAAATTAAGTTTTAGCTTTGAAGCCAAAGACAATACAAAAAATTGTATGAGTAAAACAAAGACCAAAATGTAAATCTCTATAAGCATGATACAACTACTTCATTAAAAAGTATGGTGTATCAATATAGGCTCAATGTGTAAGCTATACAAAGGAAAATGCATTAATTTAGAATCGATGTACATGCTCTAGTAAACATGATATGTCGATTTAAGATCAATGTATAACAAGATGTTGTAACCATTCAGTCTCTGACCTCCTCGACTGTTTGTTCTAATTTCTCTCCATTATTGTTTATTTTAATTACTTAGCATTAATCAAGAAAAGGTGCACTTTCCCAATCTTACATATGCCTACTTCTGATGAATTTATTTTATATACAAATGTTTATTTACTAGGCATGAGGACACCTACGCTTTGTTAAAGATGAAAATGAATATATAGCTAGATATGCCACTGGATTTTTTCCTAAATAAGTTATGAAATGGATTTATTCATACAAAGACATCTATGAAATTGTTACAACTTTGAAAAAGTTTGCTTTAAAATTGATGCATCTAAAAGATTTTATCATCAAAACATATGGTAGTTGATTCTTGACTTTCAAAGAAAAGGGTCATGGTTGAAAAGATGACAAAGGAAAGTATCTCAAATGAAAATAATATTTCAATCAATTCAATTATGAAGCTCGACATATTCCGTCAAAAACCAAACATTCTTGTCAATTACCTCGGCAAACAATGCCCTAGAGATTTTATGTGAAATTCAACTGCCAATCCTACTAACCTAGGATTTGATATGACAAGTGAGTTCAATGTTTATTTCACAGGAATAAATAAATTGTTCCAAGGAGACATTTTGATGAAATGTTTTAACCATAATATCTTTAAAGTGCACTGACAGATGTTGAAATCTTAAAAAACCTTGGATGCATCAACACTTCTCATTATAAAAGTGACTATTTTGGTAATTTCACTATTTTGAAGGTTGAAACTAATAAGTTGTATTTGTAGCTTATTAATATTGTAAGAAGACATTTATTTAGCTAGTTGATTACGTGTCTTGCTAGACACTTTGAGAAAATCAAAGGGTTCCTTTGTTATGTGGGACTAAAACACATCAATCTAGATTACGCCCATTGATGCAAGACATTGTAATAGTTGCAGACATCAATAAATTTTTTGAATGGGACTCTTATTTTGTCTCACATGTGGTATATGGTCAGCAATTATAGGACTAGAATATTCTCCACATTTTTGCATTCACACCAAGTGGAAACCACTAGAGTGGGAAGATGTATATAATGACTTGGATTTTGAACCAAGGGCCCTATCACCTTACAAGGAAACATATAAATAGCAAACTAAAACGTACTTCTTACCAAGGGGGACACTTAGTGTTTTTTTAATCATCTTTATGTGTTTTACATTTTAGTTAGCTATTTAGCCAATACATCCTTATAGTTTGTCTAGTGGAAGTAATTTGACTTACTTTATTTGTACAAAGGATTGTCAATGATGATTAATTTATTTTATGTGTGCACAAAAAGCCTCTTTTAAATAAATATCTATTGGCCTAGTAGAGTCGGTATTATTCCTTTTTACCTTCTCAACAATTTTTTCTACCCCTATAAATAAGGGGTTTGGGAAGTGTTGTGAGCATCAAGTTTTGAAGTATTAAGTCTAGAGTTTGCAATTTTTGAGTGTTCTTTACCCCTCCACGTAGTTGCAAACTGGGAATATCAGAAAATTAGTTGTACAGTTCTATGAAAATATTGTAACATTGTCTTATAAAGTTATATCTAGAATGTGTAATCATTTAGAATTTAAGTATAGATTATTAGTATCTGTCATGGAATATAGAACTTGTATTTAAACTTGTTATGTTTATTTTATCTTAACTTAAACCCCAGTTAGAGTTTTATTATTAATTACATCTACTTACATGAAATTTTTTCATAAATATCAATGTTATAATTCTGCAAAGAACTTATTTTAGAAAATTGGGAAGAAATGACCATAGGAAATTTGTTAGAAACATAAAGTAAAATGAAAAAGAGAAGGAAAGAATCCAAGAGAGTATGCAATGGAAGAGATTTACCAAATACTAAGAGAGAGATAGAGATTTTCTTTCAATAGATCAACCATCAAGATCACCACAATGCTCCAAGAACCAAGACAAGAACACAATGATTTGAAAGGGGAAAAACAAGAAAAAACCCCTTGTGAATAATATGAATATGACACAAAGCCAAAAGAAAGAGAGTAATAAGTTCAATACAATATGGAGAGAAACTTTGAGAATGTGAGGAGAAGTGAGAAAGAAGAGAAGATTATTCTACAAGTGTGTGTAGAGACATCTCTTAAATAGAGATGTGTGGATGAGTTTGCATGTAACTCTCATCTTCTATGAATGCCACATTCACATTGTGTGTGTGCCAAATGTGAGATTCCTCTTAAGGAGGAATATCTAATTTCCTTATTAAAGGAATTACAAAAATGTGACATGTCCTCCTACTTGGACTAGAGGAAAAATACAATATAGGATACCTTGGTTTATCCTTTAATTACATATTTTCACCAAGGAAAGATTAAATTCTAACACCCCCTTTAATATTTACTTGGGGAGTTTACAACAAGGGAATTAAACCCAAATTTTTACAATGAGAGTGAAATGTCTCTTTAAAAAATATGCAACTTGATCTTCAATATAAGGAAGAGATTTGATTGTCTTGATCCAAGTCTTGATCTAATCTTCTTGAAGTTATAGGACATGTGAAGAGGAAGTGATTCCATAAGTGGGCCTTGAATATTCACTTGAAACAAAGAAACATAGAAACACAAACCAAGGAACCTATCCACAAGAAGAATATCATATAATATTCAAGTTAGTGTAACTTTGAAACTGTTACATCATGCAATATCTGTAAAGAAATGCATGAGATTTCATGAAATAAAGGAGCTAAACATGAAATCAAGATACACCAAAAGGTCAAGGTACCATAAAAAATTTAATCATCCTCTCATCTCAAAATAAATATACTAATGCAGAAATGAGGCATGCATCAACATTGCATCAATCACATAGATATAGACAGTCCATTAATGAGTTACTGCAAGTGAATGGGTAGCTAACCCATAACCCGCATGACTCGCGATCTAAGAAATGAAGAATGCAAACTCATCATCACATTAGTAAGATTGAAAAGAAGAGTGAGGGAGAAGAAAATAGTTTGATTAGAACATATTTCTCAAGCACCAGTAAACATTTGAATTGATTAGCCAATCATGACTACACTTATGAACCATAAGCAGTGAACCATTAAGGAGATAATAGTTTAAACCAACATTAAGATTGACATATGCTAAATAAATTCAACTAAGGATTGAGAGAGAGAGAGAGAGAGAGAGAGAGAGAGAGAGAGAGAGAGAGAGAGAAATATACCATATACCTTCCAATCATATGAGAAATCCAACAAACTTCAAGAAGGATTTCAAGAACAACAACTTCGCCAAAAAATAATCAATGGAACAAGTTGATAAACATCAACTGAAGTAAGTGCAACCCAGTGCAACTTACAAATGGAATAAGTTGATAAACATCAACTGAAGTAAGTGCATCCACTGCAACTTACAGATGGAACAAGTTGATCAACATCAACTGAAGTAAGTGCATACAATGCATCTTACAACTGGAACAAGTTGATCAACATCAACTGAAGTAAGTGCATACAATGCATCTTGCAACTGGAACAAGTTGATCAACATCAACTAAAGTAAGTGCATCCACTGCATCTTACAAATGGAACAAGTTGATCAACATCAACTGAAGTAAGTGTATCCAATGCATCTTATAGATGGAACAAGTTGATCAACATCAACTGAAGTAAGTGCATCGAATGCAACTTACAAATGGAGCAATAGATCAAAAGAAACTCATACAAGATACAACAATAGATCATATGAAATATGAGAGCAAATAAAGTTAAATAATGAAATAAATCATTGGAAGGCAATGTAGTATGATTACTTGAACAAATTAAAAACTTAGCAATATAAAGGACATAAGGAAACAATATAAAATACTAAAGAAAGAAATACCCCCTGAAGATGCGACATATCACTAAAAAGGGATAGTAATATTATGAGGAATTGTAAATGCATGATGGGATTGATTACTATTATCCTCCTTAGAATTAGAAGGTTGATGATTTTGATTTATGCATCTATTATCCTTTTGATTTTTAAAGCAGTTATTAGTAATATGACCGTCTTTCCCACAATAGGTGCAATGGGGCCTTTGATTTATCTTATGATTATTTGGGTAATGATAATTATGATTGTTATTATAAGAATAATTATTAGAGGTATTATTATTATATGAGCTATTATGTTGCTTAGACAGAAAAGCATGTTCATGAGATTTAATAGTACCAAATTGCAATAGTTTAGCCTCCTTTTGATGTAATAAATTTTGAAAAATAACATAAGTTAAATGAGGAGCTAAACTAGGAGTAGAAAGTTGTGAGTGAATGTTAGTGATAAATTGTTGAAACTCTTTAGGAAGACATTTCTTAAGAATAATAGTAATTAATCTAATATCAGTTAAACTAACATTAACACCACTTAGTTGAGTTTTAATTATATCAAAATCGAGTAAGAATTCATCCATAGTTTTAAAATCATTATACCTCAAGTCCTCCAAGTTGTCTTGGATTTGAATCTTACGGGATTCAGATGAGCTGTCATACATCTGTTGAAGAATGTCCCACGCTTGATGGGCTTTGGTACAATATCCAATTAAGACATAAAGACCAGGAACTATTGAGAGACCAATCAAACCAAGAGCTTCTAATTCGTTCTTTATTTTCCATGCATCTTTTTCTGCTTGTGAAGCAAAGGTAGCTGGTTCAATAGAATAATCTGTAGCAACTTCAAGCAAGTATTTAAAATGGAATAAAAAGGAAACTTGAGTTTTCCATTGATGATAATTAGAACTATTTAGTTTAATTTCTGGAATTAGAGTAGACATAATTAATAAGAAACATGATCAAATTAATTTAAATGAGATGAATTACACTAAAAATATAACGATAAGGATCAAGAAATATGAATTTAACAATAATTTAACTTACGATGCCATTTTCATTTTGCATTTGGGGAATTTACGATGCCGCTTACACCTCCTGCTATTTCTACTGCTGCTAGGGTGTAAAAAGGAGTGGATGCCTTGGATGTGGCGACTAAGGAAAATGAGGATTCCTATAAGGTGGTCACGGATACTTTTGGGAGAGTCATGGGGGTGTCTTCCCTTGCTACACCTGGTTCTCCTAGGTGGGTTAGGGTTTCATCAGCGGCGACTGGGGAAAATGTTCCTTTGGTGCCTACTACGGATCTTCCTGTTGCTAGGGGCTCTTCTCAGCAAAAACCTACTACCTCTAAGCAGTCCTCGGCTACTGGAAAGCATTTTGTTGCCCCTTTCCCTCTTTCTAACTCTCTAATCCTTCCTCTGGATGGAGAGGTAGTGGAAGCCATTGACCATGCTTCTTCAGTTCTTGAGGATCGTGGTCTTATTTGTAGATTTAAGGGTCTCTGGCCAAGTCTTCCAGATTTGCATGCCTGGATTTCTCAGTAGTGGGAACCAATCATTTCTGAAATGGTTCACATTTTCCCAATGGCAAGGGGTTTTTTCATTGCCAAGTTTGAGAGGGCTGCTGATAGGAAAGTGATACTATGTGATCATTTTTTTAGCTGGAATGATCAGAGCATGCTCATGATGAAGTCATGGCATCCAAAATTTGATGCTTCTACTGAGTCTTTCTCCAAGGTTCCTACTTGGGTGAGGCTCCCTCATCTCCCTCTTCATTTCTGGGTTAACCCTCTTCTTGAGGCGGTGGGTGAGGCTCTTGGGGACTTCTTGATGGTTGATGAGGAATCATACGATATTCTTCACTCAACTTATGCTAGGATCTTGGTTGATTTGGATACGTCCAAGGGTCTCCCAGAAAAGATTAAGTTGGTGCATCCTAAAGGGTCATGGATCCAACCTTTGGATTATGAAGGCCTCCCCTTTAGATGCAGGAGATGCTTTAAAAATGGTCACTTAGCGGATCAATGTGGATTGGAAAAGATTAAAAAACCTGCTTCTTGGTGGAAGGGGGCCTCCTCCCAACATTAATCTATTGTGAAGGATTCTTCTATCAAAAGATTTTCTCAGGTTGTCTCTTCTTCTTAGGAGTTAGATGAGTCTAATGTTCCTCTTGGGTCCACTGATGGCTCTTCCCTGGGAGCTGTCCCTGAATTTGATGTTCGTGGCTTTGAGGGTAGTGGGGCTTCTGCTCCTATTATTGGAAACTCCCCGTTGGTTTCTTCTGAAATGGTAGCCATTGAGTCTTCTTTCAATGCTGCCTCATTGAATTCTCCTGACCCTTTCCTGGGACAGCCTCAGGTTTTGGAGGTCCTGAATCTTGATTCGAACACTATGCTGGAATTGGCTAAGGATGTGGAAGGTGGGTGGACCTCTGTAAAAGGAAAGAAAAAATCAAAACTTCCACCCTCTTTTGATATGTCTCTTCATTCCCAGAAGGGGAAGAAACAACTTGTTTGGGATTTCCTTTGCTGGCATATGTGTTGCTGCTTGCTGGAAGTTTTTGGGCTGCTGGTTTTTTTATGTATCTTATTTTAAGCGGCGATTTTTCTTGTAAGGGTGCTAGTTCCTTTTTTTAGTATCTTCTTTGTGTCTAGGTTGAGGGAGCCTGTTTCAAAACCCTCATGGTGGTCTTGCTTTGTACCATTTTAGAGTGCTTCCTTGAAAATATTTTTAGACCATTTTGTACAGGGTTTCGGGGCCCCTTCAAAACCTGTATTTACCTTAATCAAAAACTTACAATTGAATGGTTAAAAATTGATATGAAAAAAAATTTAAATATTTAGATTAAATGTAAGAACAAATTTTAATATCAATTAATTAGAGAACCATGAATTGAATATACTTAGAATTGATATAAATAACTTAGGAATGAAATGATTTGAGGTAAAATAAAGCAGGAAAAATGTATTGACGTTTAAACTTTTTTGATTTAAATAATTTTCTTAAAAGTTTAAAATATTAAGTTAGAAGTGAATAACTTTAAATAAACTAGGATTAGAGAATAAAGAATGAGTAATGAAAGACAAATTAAATGACCAAATTTGAAGATACCTTAAACTTTAAATAATGAGATTAAATGGTCAAAGATACTTTCAAACTGAAAAAAAAAAAACTAAACTTAGATAAGTTGAGTATTCTCCCTGCAAGACTGATGAACAATATTCTCCCTGCGAGAATAAGAATCCAACTCAAAAATGTAGAGTAAACCACTACTAAACCAACCACCATTGACAGATACTTAGAAAAAATTCTTGACTGCATAAGTAAAATGATTTACTGCAGAAAAGATTCAATGCATATGATAAAAATGAATTACGAAAGACTAATAGCAGAAACCAAAGCAACAAACGTTTTTCTCCAAAAAAGAGGTTAAAAAAAATGTTTTTACCAATGCATTTGAATTTTTTTTTTTACCAATGCCAACAAGTTGCGCAAGGAGGGTGGAGGGCAGCTAAAGCTGCACAAGCAACATACTATGCTAAGGAGGTGAATATATCTAAAGGTGAAACTTATTTTCTGCGCAATGAATGAAATAAGGATGCACTAGGAATGGAATGAAGAGAGACACTGCATTAAAGGAACGCTACGCCAAGGAAGTCTAATGGCTGCGTAATGTATATGATATAAGATGCTCCTACGCAATGAATTTGCAATGTAAATAATATTACAATAGTTTTACAAATGCAGCAAAGTAATATTACAATATTTTTACAATATTAAATATTACAATGTAAATATTATTTGCAAAGTAATATTACAATAGTTTTACAAATGTTGTTGCACTAAGTGCATAATATGCTGCGCAAACAAGGAAGTTTTAAAAGTTTTTTATGTGGAGCTGCCAAAGTCTGCTACGCCAAATAGGAATACAAATATATTATTAATATTGTGATAAAATAACGCTGAAGGCATATTGAAAAAAATTTTAAATATTGATTAAAAAGAGAAGCTATAAATATGGATAAAATTTAGTGTATATTTAAATCTGAAAACTGAAAGTACACCTACAGAGGAAAAGAATCAGATAAAATTCTGATAAAGGTAGATTAAAAGAATAGAAGCAAAGATATACTACAGAACAAAGTAACATAAAGATAAAATGAAACCTACAAACAAAATTGTTAGATGTAACGGATTCAAGAGATGCTGAAAAAGAATAGTGAGCAAAGATTAAACAAAATATAAACCTGCAAAATTATTTTTAGAAAAAAGAGAGAGGAAGCAGAAATAGAGAACCCTTGCGGTTGTCCGAAAGAGGGTGTGATTAGTACGAGATTTGATAAAAAAAAAAATAGAATATGCAAAACTGAAATCTTCCCTTGTGATTGCCCGACAGAGGGAGGGATTAGTACTTTTTAGAAAAAACTTGAAAAAGAGATGAAACAACTAAGATTTACAAAAAAATGAAAGAAAACCTTGCAACCAAGAGTTATATCAACAAAAATCTGATTTCTTCTCCTCAACGGAGATATCTTTCAACTATTCCCGCATGCACACTCAAAAACAAGGATTAAACTAGCTCTGATACCATGTTAGAAACATAAAGTAAAATGAAAAAGAGAAGGAATGAATCCAAGAGAGTATGCAATGGAAGAGATTTATCAAATACAGAGAGAGAGAGAGAGAGAGAGAGAGAGAGAGAGAGAGAGAGAGAGAGATTTTCTTTCAATAGATCAACCATCAAGATCACCACAATGCTCCAAGAACCAAGATAAGAACACAAGGATTTGAAAGGGGAAAAAAAGAGAAAAAAACCCTTATGAATAATATGAATATGACACAAAGCCTAAAGAATGAGAGCAATAAGCTCAATACAATATGGAGAGCAAATTTGAGAATGTGAGGAAAAGTGAGAAAGAAGAGAAGATTATTCTACAAGTGTGTGTAGAGGCATCTCTTAAATAGAGATGTGTGGAGGAGTTTGCATGTAACTCTCATCTTCTATGAATGCCACTTTCACATTGTGTGTGTGCCAAATGTGAGATTCCTCTTAAGGAGGAATATCTAATTTCCTTATTAAAGGAATTACAAAAATGTGACATGTCCTCCTGCTTGCACTAGAAGACAAATACAATATAGGATACCTTGGTTTATCCTTTAATCACATATTTTCACCAAGGAAAGATTAAATTCTAACAAAATTGCATACATGACTTGATATCCAAGGTACCAATGTTTTGCATTATAAATATAGCCATCAACAAAAAATTAAAGTAGAAGGAAAAAATTATCAATTGTGATTTATTTTCTATGAAGCAAATGAATGTTGACATGTACTACTTGGAGTGAATCTTATAGATAGATACACTCCAAATGGGTGTACAAAAGAAATTATTATGTTTACTCTTAATGGCGAAAATATTAGTACTCTAAAATTAGTTTATGCTTATGAAAATTATTCAACTATTAGTTGAATTCAAATAGTTGAGCCTCTTCCAGAACTTAAAGCAACAATAATTCAAACAATATACTCAGATGATCCTCAAAATTTTTGGGAGAAAGAGATGCTAGACATGGATATTAAATTTTAATATGGAGGAAAGATCAAATGCACGAAAAAAGATCCCTATTCCAGCTCATGAATATTCATATATGGCCCATACCATGGAATAAATCAAGAAATGAAAGTAGATTAAACATTCTCAATCTGATTTTAACTACTATGTTTTCCTGGTAAATAATTAATATGAGAAAAAAGTCAAAAAAGAGTGAATGGTCCTAAAGTATAGGCCTTTAAATGCAATCATGCTTCCATTTCCATATCCTATTTTAGATAAGTCATATTCATTAATAAATTTTGCTAACACAATGAGCTTTTCTCAATTTGATTGCAGATCGGGATTCTATCAAATCATAGTCAAAGAAGAGGATCAATACAAGGTAGCATTTAGATAACCATTTGATTACTTTGAATGGACTATAATACCTTTCAAACTAATGAATGCTCCAACACATTTCTAAGAGAGGATAGATAAGATAGTATGCTACTATGAAGATATTTTGTGCCTACATAGATGAAATTTTAGTTTTCATTAACAATTTTGATGAGCATAAGTCTCACCTTGAAATATTTTATAGGTAAGCATTAAATTATGGGATTATGTTGTTCTCTTTTTTAATTCAATGGTGTGTAGACTCTTGCAAAATTTTAGGCATGATTGTTAATGCAAGAAAACTTGAGGTCTAACCTCACATTAAAGAAAAGATCCTTGAATTTCAACTTCCTCTTAACATGAAAAGGTTAGAACTAAGAAGAGGGCTAAGCTAGAGAAGACTGGTGATGAAACCCTACAGAACCAGGGAAAAGACAAAGAGGATCAGAACAATGGAGATAGTGATAGTAATAAAGAGAATATGGAAAATGAGAAAGAGGAACAACTGAGAAAGGATAACTCTCAGATGGAAGAGGAGGAAATGCCCAAAATAGACGATGAGGGCACGGGTGCTAAAGTGAATTACAAAGAAAAGGAAATTGAGGGAGATGGAAAAGAGGGAGATGAAAAAGAGGAGAAGAAGAACAAGGATGATGGTGAGGAGGGTAATATGATGCAACTTACTTTAAATGTGGAGAAAAGGAACAGTAAAAAAAGGAGAATGGGCCTAGATGAGGTCAGGTTTGAAAGAGACGACATAATCCCAAAAAGTAAAGTTGACTATGGGGCTAATATGGAAGACTAGCTTAGTGAGGAGATGATGATTATGAAGCAAAAATTGACAGAGATGCATGAGGCAATGGAGCCTTTCAAAGCCAAGGTCAAGGAAATGGAGAAAAGTTGTTGATTAAGGTAAATGACAACAATAGAGAAGAGGAGTTCACTACTAGAGTTAATGAGACAGTGGAAGAAAAGATAAAAGTGATGAAAGAACAAATAAGCCACAATGGGCACATGATTTGGGTCATCCTTAAGCATAGTAACGATGGGTTGCAAGTGTTGATTCAGAACCTGAAAGCATTATACATGTATCTAGAAAGAATCCTGCTAGAAAACACCACAGTTACCATAGAAGAAAAGGCTGGAAGCTCGGGCCCTGGTTCTAGAACTTGAAGTGGAATAAAAAGAAAAGTCCTTGAGATTCTGAAAGAGATGCTAGAGTTGAAGGAGTCCATTGAAAAAATGGAAGAGATGCAAAAGGAGGCTGAGGAAGCCTACCAAAAAATGCTGTAATGTTTCTTCTTCTGGTCTGAAATTTTTGCTGGAAAGTGTGCGGGCCGTTGTTCTAGATGTTGTGCTAGAAACTGTGCTTCCCTTTGGTAGTTTTTTTTTTTTCTTGTTTTAGGTTGTTGTTGTCTCTTTGGGTCATGCCTTTTGTTCGATGCAGGATTTCTATGTTTATATGTGCCTTTGATGCTTATCTCTAGTTTCTTTTTGTAAAAGGTTTTGGGGTCCTTTCAAAACCTATTTTTACCTTAATAAAAAACTTCCTCTTAACATAAAGGAGCTACAAGGATTCTTAGGAATCATAAATTACCTAAATGAGTTCTATCAAGGTGCAGGATTTTATAAACAACCTCTACAACATCTTACAAACAAGAAACCCTAGTGGATTGATATTTACAATCTTGTTGTCAAAACAATTTAACAAAAGGTACAAACTCTCCCAGTCTAACATGTTCCTATTTCTCATGGGTTTATTTCATATATAGATTCTTCTAACTACACATGGGGAGGACACTTATGCTTTAATGAAAATGAATACATTTTTAGATATTCTAATAGAGTTTTCTCAAAAGTTAGGAAATTGATTTCTTCATAAATAAATCTATGAAATTGTTACAAATTTTAAGATGTTTACATTAAAATTGATGCATCATCAAAATATTTTATCATCATAATTGTATACACCCTAAAATGGTTGCCTAGACTATGGGCCCCCATTCTTCAATTTATCAAATGACAAAATCAACTTATCAAATTCCTGAATCAATGTCTTGCAACATTTTCAATTCAAATCAATTTCCTTGAACAAATCGCAATTAATTTAATTATTTCAATATTTCCTAAGGTTTGATCATTTCATCAATAATCTTATTTAATTAAAAGAAAACAACCCCCTTTTTTTTTTTGATCAGTAAACGGCCGAGGCCATGATTTTCTTATATTACTTCTCAATAAATTTACATTTTTCCTCCGTTCATGCAGGCACTGGTAGGAAAGAACGGGGAAGAAAAACCTCCAGTCTGGCTTGGGACATTAGTCCAGAAAATATTATCAAGTACAAAATTCCTACAAGCGTAGGTTTACAAACTCTCTTTGAGGGAGACGAGAAGGGCATTCCCTTTCTAATACAAGTTAGTGGAGGCATTCCTCCATGATTCATAACATGGTTTTTTTATTATACTCTGATTACATCGCTCTTATATATTGAGCTGATGGGCATACCCATCTTTTACAATGCATAAATATTGTTCAATGTTTCATATTCTAATTCCTTATCTTTTTGGAAATAATTTATCTTCTTTTTCTTTCAGCTATCCTTTTGTGTGGTCGTGTCATTGCTTTTTCTTGCCATTGCCTTTTATGTTTTACCCTCGCATTGATGTGTTCTCAAGCCTTCTTACGTTTGTTTCTGCTTTTATGAACTATTATACTTTCCCTGTAAACCTGCAAAATAGGATAGCATCCCACCACCTCTACTCTTCTAGATAAATTTTAATGATTCTATCTATATTAATTCAATGTGCCAATCCAAGAGAGGGGTTAACTATAATATGATGCTTCAAGTATTGATATTTGTGTTAGAAGCCATATTGCAATCATAACCTCTACAACTTATAACATATTCATTTTCATCATAGACATATTCTATCTGTTAGAATATTATCTACAGTTTATATTCATATGAATACATACCTTTTTGTCCCTGCAAAATAAGAATCTTCTACACCAACTATATGTTTTTATTCAGATACTCTCAAATCTCTGGTGGCTATACTTTATAAAGGTAGTTTTGATTCATCAAGGCAACCAAAGTTATTTACCAGTAGAAGCTTAGTGACCCACTGCTAACTGTTCAGTTATTCGAAATTTCAGATAAACTAAAATATTCTCTAGCATTCTCAAATTGCATCTACTGGTGTTTTAAGACATCTACTTTTACATCTTACTGAAAAATGATAACTTTTAATACTGTGAGATACCAAAATGTTTG
>MU225217.1:3827386-3841676 GCA_018584345.1 Thuja plicata | reverse complement strand
TCTATGTTATCATCTGAAATCTGTTTTCCTTCTTCAGTAATCTCCTTATTCACATTTTCCAGCTCTTTTTCTATAAGATCTCTTTTCACAAATATATCCCCAATAGTATTTTTACTCCAATGAGACATATTTCTTTTTATGAATTTTAGTTTCCTTATGACTTTATATATCTTTGAACCTTTAAACCTTGCCTCTGTCCACCACTTTTTAATTAGATCCAAACATTCCTCATTAAGTAACCACATTTTTTCAAATCTAAATGGGATTTTTTAATTTCTGATTGGTTCCGAAATTACTAGTTCTATAGGAAAGTGGTCAGAACCGGCAATGGGTAGGACCTCATTAGTAAGATTAAAGTCAAAATTCCCTTACTCCCCTATAAAGAAGAACCTGTCCAATTTTTCTACTATTAACTCTGTGTCTTTACGTTTGTTAGTCCAGGTGTATTTCCCTCGGTCTGATTCAATTTCTGAAGCCCCTATATTATTTATCCATTCCTGGAATTCTAAAGTAGTCTTTGATATGTGTTTTGTCCCACCTTGTTTATCTCCCAAGGATAGGATAGCATTTAAATCTCCTCCTAGTATAAATGTTTCGTTCGGGAAGCTCTCAATATAATCCTTAATCTCCTGCCATAC
The DNA here is from genome assembly GCA_018584345.1 of Thuja plicata. NCBI lineage: Eukaryota > Viridiplantae > Streptophyta > Pinopsida > Cupressales > Cupressaceae > Thuja > Thuja plicata. Next base: position 3,841,038 of record MU225217.1, on the reverse strand, counting down.
AATACTCTTTTCATGTAGGAATTTAGGTGCGTACATGTTTATTAGATTAAATTTTAAATCTGACTTTAAACTTTTGATTTGACCTCCCATCCAATTTTTTTGTTTTTCATGAATATTGAAAATTATTTCTCTTGGATCCCAAATAAAAGCAATTCCACCCGAAGCGCCTTCTGCCTCATAACCTATTAATTCTCTTATTCCTATACTCTTTTTTATATTCTCATATCCTTCATTAGAAAGTTTAGTTTCTTGTATCATAGCCATATTTGGTTTAAAAAAGAAAACACCCCTTTAATTAAATAAAATAATCTTATTTAATTAAAAGAAAATCCCTTTTTATTAAATAAAATAATCTTATTTAATTAAAATAAAATCTCTTTTTTAATTAAATAATCTTATCTTATTTAATTAAAATATCTTATTTAATTAAATAATCTTATTTAATTAAAAGAAAAAATCCCTCTTCTAATTAAATAAATAAAATCCTCACTTAAAGCTCTTTTTGATTAAAAAAAGGAAATAAATCAAATAAAAAATAAATAAAACCCCTTTTTCTCCACACATATTCCTAAGTGGTGGGCTTTTTCCTCTCACTGCCTTTTAGGGATTTATCCCACATTGCTCTTGAGGATGCATTCCTCTCCACACTTTCTTTTATAAGGAGCCCTCTCCTTCTCATTTAGATAGATATCAAGATTTCATGTTATTGTTATGCTGCAGGTTTTGGAGAGCGATTTTGGAGGAGAGTTTGAGCACTTGAGCTTGAACATTGCAACTTCTCTTTTCTTGTCTTCTCTCATGCATCCATGACAATCCATTTAGATTACTCTTGCACTTGCATGTTAGATTAGATTCATATTTCATTTCATAGAATAATCTTGCATGCGTATTTCCTTTCATAGATTAATCTTTCATATTTCCTTCATAGATTAATTTGCATATTTCATTTCATGCAATGTTATCATATAGATTAGTTTGCTTTCATGCATTGTTATCATATAGAATAATTTCCATTTTCATTTGCAATGCATATTTGATAATCATAGAGACTAGTATTCTTTCTCTTCCTCTTTGAATCTCTCATTTCATGGTGTACTTGCATGGGCATAAACTAGGTCTAAACTAAGGGCCTTCATCACAAACCCTTGCACTCCATGAATAGGGAACTATGACTCGCCATTTGAGACTTCATTCTTGAGCAATCTTGAATACAATGACTCATAGAAGTGTGTCAATATTTTAGCACACATTTTTGGCACCCACCATGGGGCAGAACATCTATTTCTATCATCACATTTGAAAATTCCTTCTATCTTCTATCTATTATTCTCTTAGTGTCTTTGAAGCTCTCATTTTGAGCCAAATCTGATGCCACCATTGCGTCCAGAATGTCGTTTCAGTTGAAAATGAGTATAAACTCGCCCATATCCAATGAAAGTCAAATCTGTGGCAAACTTCTTTTGCCCAAGCAGGATGTAAGATCCATTGCATGGAAATCGAGGCAGATTTCAGATTTTTCTGCACATAGCCTAAGACAGATTTTAAAAAAAAAAATCTGAAAAAAAAAATTAGATTTTTTTTACTGTGTTTAATTTGACCGCCGTCAAACCATCATTATGCATGGACTATTGTGACAGCCATGAAATCATCAATTTTAATGCCACAGTCTGCTGATGTCAGCAGAGTTTGAAAAGTCTTTGCCTTCACCATTGGAGTTTTTGAAATTGTAGTCTAACTTAAAACGATCATATCTTGCTCATTTTAGGTCCAGATTGAGTGCAGTTTTTTTTTAAATTTTCGGTAGAATTGTCTGAAGATTTCTGGGTCACTCTTATTTTTTTAGATTTGAGTCACATATTTATCAGAAATTGTAGGTTCTCATCACTGTACTTGTCTAATCATCTATTTTGCAGCTTCCAAAGCCTCGTACGGGCTCATACAGTAACATTTTTGAGTGCAATTTTTTTTGAAAGTGCATTATTTTTTATCTACTTTCTAAATATGCAATTAGATTTATGATTTTCTAATTTTTCTAATACTGACGAGTTTTGGGCTTTGTTGTTCTTTGACTTGTCTTGTTGATTACAACCTAACAATGGTTTTCAAGACATTTAAAAAGAAGACTAAAAACATGAAATACTAACAAATCATCTTGTACGTTGCCTTGATCAATAGAATGCTAAACATTGTGCTTGCATTTTATTTTGTTTTATTAAAATAGGAACACACATGCAAGACTTTTTAAAATGAACTTATATCTAATGTTTTGGGATGGAAATAATGTCAAGAAACTACGATCTCACCCTTTTGGGATGATTAGAAATCTAGAAACATTGTTGTCATCATCTTATGTGTCTGAAGTATCTTTTTAGATTGTAATCCTAAGAATTATATGAACATATCCTCTCCCCTCACCTTTGTGGATCTTGGGTGTAAGAGAAATTAATATAATTATTTTAGCATGGCTACCTCCTGAGAGCTTTAACAGAGTCGGTGAGAGTGGATTGCCCAACTGGTAATAGGCTAAAGCCAAGCCCTTCCAAACTGGTATATAAAAAATGCCATTGTGATTAATCTCACAGTGAGCAAGTATTGATTTTTCTATGCCGACAAAAGATCTCCCTTAGTACCCTCGTGGTGCGTAAAAACCTACAGAACCTAACTTTTGTAGGCTGGGAGACCTCCTTAACGGGGCTAATCTGCCCATCTATAGCTGCTTGAATAGATGCCCTAACTAAAAACTTTGTTCTAAAGACCAAAATCCCTCTATCTGTTGGCGCAGAAGGTCAGAGACCGACTAAGACATCCCATATTTTCATGGCTCTTAGTAGAGACAATGGTTCTTTGGGAAGTGATTCCCTTGGGATTCAAAGCTTGGTGTGCCTGAGAAGTGAGTGCACTATATGGAGGAGCTTGTGCCTCCAAGCTTCTAAGTTGTCTGCTATGAGTAGGCGTGGCTGAACTTCAGTTCAAGTGGGAATTCAACAGATATTTCCCTGGCTTACCTAGGTTGTGGTGTGACTATTCTATTTACAACAAACAATCTGCTTGATGTGTCTTGCATGAGTGAAACATCAAAATGTACACCAAATATCAAAGCAAACATTATAATGATCAATAAATTTGTATTCTTAAGTGTCAAACTGTCAACTTGCTCAATTTTCTATTCGGTCATTTCCAATCTTCCTTGGTCGATCTGGGTTAGATTAGGTCACTTACCCTACTATTAGAAGCTTTTTTACACTTTGGATTCTTGCATTTTGACCTCTTGAAGTAGTAATATTTGATTTCACGAGTGACCTTGCTTGGAGTCGGTGAGCTAGAAACCATCCTTGTTGAGAAGAAAAAACTTTGGATCCTTTGATAACACACTTGGAGAGTTTTTGTAATCTCTTGTCCATTCACTTCCATACAAATTCAAATTTAATTAATATAACTTGGGTAAATCATCCTCCTAATCCATATGTGTTAGGGTAGTCACCCATTCAATGAGCACCTTTGTGGTAGTGTTGGTTTATGCCTCTTGCAAAATTCTATCTTATCACCTCTCTTTTGGACAAGTGAATGCCTTTACTATCCTGGTTTGCTACCAACATTTCTTAGGGTCATCCTATAACCTAGTACCTTTTCTTTCATGCTAGTTACAACAAGATATCAAGTAGATCAAGGAAATCAACCTCAAGTAGTCTTTAACCAATTACCCTTAGTTCAAACTTGCCAAAAATGTAAGGGAAAAGAGCCTATATTTGATCAATCATCCAGGAACAAGTCAAAAGTTTGGTTTGATTCCAAGAGTAACCTTAGTGAGTTGAGTACACCCTTAGCATCTTCTCACTTGGATATGGATATGAGTTACACAATGAATTGATGAGAGAGGGAAGAAATGAATAAACGCCTTGATGAAATATTTGAAAAACATAGAGATACCATTTCATTTGGTAGTTCCTCTCGTGACAGTCGACCAATCTCACCCCTTATCTCAACTAGATATCTAGATGCACACAAAAGGGATGAGAGAGGTAAGAGGCAAGCCTATAAAGATGAACAATCACAACATTAAAACCAAGATGACAAACCTTATGACACTCGTGTAAATGCAACATACACCAATAATTTGTTTTGACATTCAAGACCAAGTTCACTGCTCAAAACATCTTCAAGATACACGAGTGAAAGACTTAAGAAAATTGAGCTTGAACAAAAAGCCTTCCTAGATGAACAAGCTGCAAAGGAAGAGAAATTTAGACTCCTAGAGTTGGAAAGACAAGCCTTGTTGGAGATAGAAAGGAAATCCTTTTAGGAAGAGCAACATAGAATCTTGGCTCAACAACTTAATGATCAATTCAACAAAATGCTTATTGGTGGTGGAAACAAATCTCATCCATCCACCCCTCCTAAGAATCCACAAGGTGGAAGACATTTGAGAACACTGTCATGATCTCCTAGCCCTAGAGGAAGAAGAAATTCAAGACATGATCATTATAGGAGACTAACACCTCCTAGGAACTCAAGACAACCTTCACAACATGGTCACCATGGTTCACAATATGGGGTAGTAGCTCAAGTTTTGACCTCACCTCCTAGGACTTCATGAAAATGCAACAAGAACCACTTTTCCAGTAGTATGTGGAGAAATATTTAGAGAAAAATAAAGACAAGTTCCTAGAGAGTTTAATCAACAAGGGTGCTAGAGTCCCCTACAACTTTGATGTGGACAAGAAGATTAAGAAGCAAGGTCCATCTCAAGCAGAAGAGATCAAACAACTTAAGAGCATGATGGAAAAGATCTTGGCACCCAAGAATTCATTCTCACTTGATTCAATTTGTCCTAATCCTTTTGACAAAAGTGTCAACATGAAAGACTTCCCTAGAAAGGTTGAGATCCCTCAATATGACAAGTATGATGGAAATGGAGATCCACATGGTCACGTACGTCAATTTTATACCACAAGTTTTGAGTTCCATCAAAATGACTCATACCTCATGAGATTGTTCCCAAGGAGTTCTAAGGGTCAAGAGATGGAATGGTTCACCAACATAACTCCCCCCATTAAGACTTTCAAATAGCTCATCCATATATTTGTTCAACACTTTGCATACAATCTTTCAAGATCTATCACCATGTTGGACTTATGCAACTTAAAGAAAACTCAAGGGGAATCCTTTGTTACTTTCTTACAAAGGTGGAGACAAAAATGCTCTCGCTACCCTATGACCATTCCTAAAAATGAAAAGATTGACATCCTTGTTAGCAACTTGGTTCCCGAAATGCGGTATGAATTTAGGAAGATGGTTTTTGATTCCTTTGACACCATGGTTGAAACTGCATGTAGGATTGAGGATTTTTTGAAAGAAAAAGGAATTTTGACCAAACATGGAAACAACAACAACAACAACAATGGTCAAAATAACAACCCTAACAAGGATAAATGAAATAACTCACACTAGAATAGGAATAGATAAGTGATCAATGATGGAGTTGTGGACTGCTCCCAACCCAAAGATCAAACTATGCTCCAGTTGTCTAGCATTGTTCAAGCCATGAAACTCAACACATCTAATAAAAAAGAGAACAAGCCAAGAGACCAAGACAGGCCTAAGAAAGAAAGACATTAGTTTTCAAAACTTGGTGATTCATATGAGGATGTCTTGAAAACACTTATTTCCAACAACCTTGCGCATCCTCAAGATCCCGCAAAGCATTATATACTTGATGTTAAGCCACATTGGTGGGATGAGAAAGCCTTTTGCAAGTTTCACAATGACATTGGACATGATATTGAAAACTATTGGAAACTCAAACATATCATCCAAGGTCTCATTGAGAATGGAAAACTTAAGGTAGATGGATTGAACACCAACACTGATCATAAGGCATTCAAAGAACCTTTTCCCAAGTATGAGAAGGGGAAAACCTCTAAAGCTAAGAATGGCAAGGCTAAGATCAATTACACTTACATAGATGTAGAGAATGTTGTCAACATGCTTGAAGTTGTTGAAGAAAATGTCAACATGATGAGGGATAAAGATCCCTATGTTTATGATCTAGACATGGACTTTCCTCCTATCTTTGATGAAGAACCTGTTGTGGTGCTAAGGGGTCCTAACTCCAGAGTGTCATCGCAAACTCTCAATACTATCACACAAAGTCAAGGTCCCATTGTCATTAGAGGACCCAATTCAAGTCAATCAAATAAACCAAAACAAGTGGTATCCAAGAATGTCACCTCAAAACCAACAGTCAATCCTAAGTCAAGCTATAATCTTGTCAATCAGTTGCAAAGAACCCCAGCTCATATTTTGATCTTTGAGCTCTTAGAGTTGTCCCTGAGACACAAACAAGTCCTTGAGGATGCGTTGCCTGCAACAAACATCCCCAACAACTTAGATGTTGATCAATTCTAGAACATGGTTAACCATATTTCTAGCCCTCATTACCTTACTTTTTCAGAGGATGATGATAAATCTTTGAGCCACCCACATAATATCACTCTCCATATTTAGGTCATGATCCATAAAACCTATGTTAGGTGTGTGTTGATAGATGGGGGTGCTGAGATTAACATTTCTTCCTTTAGTATTTTGAAAAAGTTGGGTTATTTTGAACAAGTCATAGATACCAAGAAATAATTTATTTCAAATAGTTGATGTTGGACCCCTTGTGTATAATAACTTGCTCATTAGACTGTGGATTCATGATATGCAAGTAGTTTCATCTACCTATCATCAGTGTGTTAAGTTCCCTTACAATGGAATATATATTTGTATACCTAGAGATAACACTTTGTCTATTAACTCAATTTCAGCAGGAGCTCATGTTCCCCTCAATAGAGAAGCAGAAGACTTCGATGCAACCATAGCTGAATGTAAAGACAAGCTCATGTCAGTAGATCTTGGCATAGGGGGTATCAACTCAACTCCTTCACAACACTTCCAGTTTCACCCAGGTCTTATGGAAAGCCTTCATAAGAAAAGAGACCTTCCTCTTCAGCTATGACTTTATTTGGCACGTTTATAGAATCCTCAGTTCCTATTCAAGATGAGAAAGAGGAGACGTTTGTTAGAGACTGGATTTATAGAGAAGAGAAATACATGCACAATGAGAACTTCTCTCCCTCACCTAAGGCTTATGGAAGAGGGTATACTTTTTTCAAATAGATGGGCTACCCCAGACATGGCCCTCTTAATCACAGATTGGATGCTAGGGATGAACCTCTTGATCATGCTCCTTTTCCACGCAAGTCTAAGAAGACGACTGGCCTAGGATTCACAAATCATAACAAGCACAACACTCCTATCCTCGATAAGTCAGATAGTCAAGATGAACCAAAATATGTACCTAATTTGACAAATTAGCAAGACATGTGTGAAGATTGGGTCCCTTCCACTAATCTCCTTTGAGGAGATTGAGATATTCTGGTCACTCATGAGTCAGTTGCGAGTTTAGAACAAGATGAATTAGATGTAGAAGATCCTTTCAGAGAACATCAATGGAAGAATCTTGTCCATTTAATGGAAAGAGAAGTTGTTACCTTTGATGACACTAGACCTTCCACATCAAGATGTCTCAAACCCTCATGGTGTAAGAATCCTAGTCGTAGTTCAGACACAAGTTCATATGAATATGAATGGGACTCCTTCTTAGAGCCTTCCACAGTTGACATGGATGTTGATGTCATCCACACTTATAGTTATCAACCTAAGATAGCTGACGATTCATGTGTAGGATTAGAGGATTTGAACCTACATGTTCCCTTAGTGGACGATTCTTCACTTGTTAGGATGAATCCTAATTTGGGTAGCTTAGAAGGATACTTGACAGACTCTGACTCTTTGGTCACTAGAGATGATATCATTCACATTTACAACCTTGAACTAGTCATTGACTTACCCCTTGTTCATCCTGACCTCATTGATTAGTCCTAACGCTATCGAGAACCTGAGCTCTTAACATTTGAAAATGATTATGAGATAGCCTGTTACTTAAATGCTATTGAACCTGTATTCTTTTCCACCAGTGAACTAGCTACTAGCATGACTGAGCCAGACATCAAGTAACTTAGTTATAAAAGAAAAATAAAATAAAATCAAAAGAATAGGAATTCTGATGGCAAAAACCACTGTGTGGCGGTGTTAGAATTGAAAAAAGTAAAAAAAAATGACGTATCCAAGGGTGAAAACCTCTTTGAGGTGCCTAAGGATGAGGTACTTGATCATCTCCCTAGCTACTTTCAAAATATATCTTTAGTGCTTATTGAACCAAAACAAGTAGTCAATTTGGGTACAGATGAGGCTCCACAGATCATACACTTGGCTGAATCCTTGTCACCACAAGAAAAAGAAGCCTACACTAAGTTCTTACAGAAAAAGAAGATCAACTTTGCATGGACTTATTTAGATATGCTAGGGTTGGACACTAATCTTATCATGCATCACTTGTCCATAGCTCCGGGTGTCAAACCAGTTAAACAAAAGTTGAGAAAGATGCATCCTCACATAACTCTCCTAGTCAAATTAGAATTAGAAAAACTCCTTGGTGCAGGTTTCATTAGAGCTATTGCCTATGTTGAATGGATATCAAACATTGTCCCAGTTTCCAAACATGACAAATCCATTTGAGTTTGCATAGATTTTAGAGATGTCAATAGAGCATGCCCAAAGGATGACTTTCCACTTCCCAATATAGACACGATAGTGGATATGACTGTGGGTTATGAGATTTATTTCTTGATGGATGGTTTTTATGGGTATAATCAGATTAAGATAGCTCTTGAAGATCAAGAAAAGACTGCATTCACTTGTGCATGGGGTACCTATTGTTTGAATATTATGCCTTTTGGATTAAAAAATGTAGGATCCACCTATCAACGAGCTATGATAACCATTTTTCATGACATAATGCATAAAAACATGGAAGATTATGTGGATGACACCTTGGCCAAGTCTCAGAAGAGAGATACACACTTAGATGATTTATAAGTAATTCTAGATCACATGGAACAATTTCAACTAACGCTAAATCCTAAAAAGTGTGCATTTGGAGTCACCTCTGGAAAACTACTAGGATTCATCATTTTAGCAAGAGGAATAGAGGTAGACCCTGAAAAAGTCCAAGCAATCATAGATATTCCACCTCCTAGAAACATTAGTCAAATGAGGAGTCTTCAAGGACATCTTCAATCAATAAGGAGATTCATTTCACAATTGGAAGATAGATCTCAACCCTTCAACAAGAACTTACACAAGGGAGTCAAATGTGTTTGGAATGAGGATTGTCAAAACAGCATAGATCAAATCAAGAAATACTTGACAAATCCTCCTATTTTAATGCTTCCTATCCCAGGGAAACTACATTAGTCACACTCTTGTTTCATGAGGTTAACTACACCAGCATTGAGAAAGCTTGCCTTGCAGTTGTGTTTGCTTCCTAAAAGTTATGACATTACATGCTTGTGCACACTATACACCTCATAGAAAAAATAGATCCACTCAAGTATTTGCAAGGTAACGCTACCCTCACAAGTAGACTTGCTAAATGGATGATGATACTTTCAGAATTTGACATAGATTACATTGAGCGTAAAGAAATCAAAGGACAAGCCATACCAGATCAATTGGCTGATTTCCCATTGCAAGATACTACACCTATTCAAGTTGACTTCCCAGATGAGCACCTCATGTATATGACTGAAAGAGCATGCAATATGTTCTTTGATGGATCCTTTATGCAAAATGACTCAGGAGTTGGTGTGTTGTTTGTTTCTCCTCATGGGTACACAATTCCTAAGTCTTACAAGTTATTGTTCCCATGTACAAACAACATTGTTGAGTATGAAGCTTTAAAAAATGGACTTAAGATGGCCATAGAATGGAGAATCATAGAGTTACACATCTATGGGGATTCACAGCTGATAATCAACCAAGTTAATGATGAATAAAAAATAAAAAATGAGAAACTGGTACCTTACAAGAAAATGGTTGATTCCTTGAAACAATACTTCACCTTTGTCATGTTTCAAGAAATCCCTAGAGTAGAAAACAAAGTAGCTGATGCTATGGCTACACTCACTTCACTCCTTCAGTTAGGGCAGCATGAATCTAGATTTGAATTCTTGGTGGAAGAGATACATCACCCTATCTATGAATCCCAAGAAAGTCATGTCATTTGTACCCTCATTAGTCGTGAGTCATCCCATTACAGTACCATTTAATCATACCTTCGTGATGGTATTATTCTTGAAACCTTTAAACAATCTGAACGTAGAAACCTTACCCGAAATGCCTCTTGCCATTGTCTTATCTCTGGTGATTTGTATAGGAGGGGTCTAGATGGAACACTTCTTAGATGCTTAGAAAAGGAAGAATCTAACCAAGTGTTAGTTGACATCCATGAGGGAATCTGTTGGGGACATTCCAATGGTCTTTCCATGGCCCAAAGGTTTCTTAGGGCGGGGTACTAATGGCCTATGATGCAGATTGATGCAGTAGCTTTTGCAAAGTCATGTGAAAAGTGTCAAAAATATGGTAACCTAATACATGATCTAGGTAGGGAGCTCATTCCTTCTATATCTCATTGGCCATTTCAATGCTGGGCCTTTGATCTTGTTGGGTAGATTCATCCCAACTCATCAGGTGGACACAAGTTTATTACCACTGCTACCGATTACTTCACTAAATGGGTAGAAGTTGTCCCACTTTCTATTGCCTCAGGTAAGATAGTTTCTCTATTCATTTTGAACCATATAATCTGTCGATATGGAGTGCCTTCCAAGATTATCACTGACAATGGAGGCCAGTTCAAAAATAAGGACCTTAAACAACTCTGCAAGAAATTCAAGATTAAACAACATTGGTCCTCCATTTACTTCCCGCAAGGAAATGGTCAAGCAGAGGCATCAAACAAAACCACTCTTAAAATCTTACATAGAATAGTCTATAAGAATGGTAGAGATTGGCACTTTCAGATAAATTTGGCTTTGTGGGCCTATAGAATGAGTATTCATACTCCTACTGGGGCTACTCCTTTTGCCCTTGCATATGGCGCCGAAGAAATGTTACCTTTGGAGGTTGAGATTCCTTCACTTAGAGTTTCCATCAAAGGTCTAGTTATAGATGAAGACTACCACGCCATGAGACTTCAAGAGTTAGAACTTCTAGATGAGAAATGTCAAGCATAATTTGACCATATGAGGGCTTATCAAAAGTGCATTTCCAAAGCCTTCAACAGAATGGTTCACCCTAGAGAATTTGAAGTGGGAGATCTTGTCCTACGTGAAAATCCTAAGAATCAATAGCATAGAGATCAAAAGGGAAAATTTGAACCTAATTGTCTTGGACCTTACATCATTACAATAGCTTTTGGGTCAGGTGCTTATTTATTGTCTAGAGAAGAGGGAGAGCATCTCCTTGATCCTATCAATGTCTTTCACCTGAAGAAGTTCTATCCATGATGCCCATTCTGTTTGGGGGCACCCTTTGTACATACTTATTGATCCTGAAAAAATAAAAATGATATATTCTCAAAAATTCTAAAAAAAAAAAAATTCCTAAAAAAATGATCATCTTAGTGAAAACCTAGCAATAGGCACTTTGATGTATCTCCAAAAAAATTATATATTCCAAAAATACAAAAAAAATAAAAAAATTCAAAAAATTCAAAAAAATAGAAAAAGTGCCTTGGTAAAAACCTAAAAATAGGTGCCTTGGTAGCAAAAAATTGTAATAAAATCCAAGTGGTGAAAACTTGGAAACAAGCGCTACTTGAGGCCTTTGCATCCCTGTTTCTTAGCGCGTGTCCTTGACACTTAGCCTTTCTCCATCATGCCTTGTCCTTGTTGCCTTCATTTGGAATTGGTCTTTGTCTTTGTCTAGGGGGAATAACTGTGTTATCTTTGGTCTCTTGGATGCATTAGTGTTTAGGACGCCTCACAAACAGTGTTTTTCAACACCACCCCAACTGTATTTTTCAATACAACCCCTGACATCAATTTTTTTCAACACTTATCGGTTTGGTCTTACCCAATTTTTTCATGTGATCATACCTACTTGCAAGCATTAGATCCTTATCCTTAGAACAAACTTAACTTTTTAAACACAACACTTAATACTTGAGCTATGTTATGATATTTTCTTTGTGTGCTGACTGTTATTGATTTTCATTGAGTGTCCTTGTCTAATAAGTCTCTCTTGGATGCATAGCTAGAGGAATTGGGGCATGGGGCATGTTTTTATTTGCTTTCTTCTTGTGGGTGTGGTCTTGAAACTCTAGAGTGTCTCTTGTTGTCCCCTTGAAACACTTAGGAGATTTGAGGCAATATACTTGACTATATTTATTTTTGCACAACCATTTTTCTGGTCATCCTGGCATCTATGTCTTGATGCGAGCGTGGTTTTGCTACATTAAATTGGGTAAGATAACATCGCAGTCATCTTGACCTTTATGTCTTCGATGCTTATGTTAGAATCTTTCCACATTCCAATCCAATATAAATCACATTCATATCTTCATAGTTGCGCTTGTGACTAGTGATGATTGTGTGATTTTTCGATGTCTATTAATAATGGCCTAGTGATGAAAATAAGTTTCTTAACATTCTCTAATGAATCATGAACAAAAAATCATATGTTATAGTTGCTTTATTGCAAGTACACCTTTTCATTTTCATGTAGCTTGCATTGTTAGACTTCATGTTAATTTTCATTTTTAGGTTGCATTATGAGTTTGAGAGGGTTTTTCCTTCATCTTGCGTGTGGAATTTTAATCAACTGTGGTCATGTTTTGATCTTTATTTCCTTATATTCTTTCGTGATCTCAATCAAAATTTTCTATCTTAAACAGTTTATTGATTTTGGTGCATTCTCTTTCTTAAAGAGAATTCTCTTTGTTTAGGCAAATTCTCTTTCTTCTCTCCATTTCTTTCCACCTCTTCCAAACTTCTATCTTCCATTCACTTTCACCCCACTTCTTTTCTTCTAATTCAACCTTGGGGCATAATCTTTTGTGCTTGATGATCTACCTTTGTTATGTGATCCTTATATCTTTCATCTTACATCAATAACATTATCTTTAGTTCTATTTGATCAAATTTATCAATTTGTTGTTTCTCCTCTATCTCATTTTGATTTCGATCACGAGGGGGTAGTACCTATCAAACTTCAATCCTTGATTTAGATTTATCAATCCTATCAATTGCTCCACTTGGGGCAACCTTGCTTGAGATTATTATCTTGGACATGTGAATTACCTATTTACAGTGGTGTTGACCGTGTCTTTTTCAAATAGCTTATCTTTGTCCTAATGTGTTCCCGTCCGTCAATCACACGTCTGGGTTATTTTATGATCCCAAATCGATCTCACACTTCAACTACATTCTTTGACTACATGTGTTCCCATAAAGATCACACATTATTCAAAGAGGGGCAAATGTATGCACCCTAAAATGGTTGCCTAGACTATGGGGCCCCATTCTTCAATTTATCAAATGACAGAATCAATTTATCAAATTCCTGAATCAATGTCTTGCAGCATTTTCAATTCAAATCAATTTCCTTGATCAAATTGTAATTAATTCAATTATTTCAATATTTCCTAAGGTTTGATCATTTCATCAATAATCTTATTTAATTAAAAGAAAACACCCCTTTTAATTAAA
>MU225217.1:3792240-3811185 GCA_018584345.1 Thuja plicata | reverse complement strand
AAGATCATCTTCTTCACTTTCACTATCACTATCTTTTCTCATAGTGTTTTTATGACTTGATTTACTTATTCTCATAGAAGTTTTGAATGCAGACTCTATATTTGGTAAGACACTATTATCAAAGTTAGTCATCTCAAACAAAATCAGTCTTCCAATTAAACTGTCTAGAGTAACATTGCTATTTTCTACTGCTCTCATTTCTTGAATGGAAGATACTCTAATAGCATAAGTAGGTAGTAAGGTTATTAGAATTTTACTTACCACTGTATCTTCTTCTAGTACACCTCCAACTCCTCAGATAGCATTGACTACCTCTTTGATTCTTGTGATGTACTGAGTGATGTTTTCACCTTCTTTCATTTTGACACCATCAAAATTTCCTCTAAGGATTTCTACCTTGGCTCTCAAAACATTTTTGTCACCACCATGTACAAGCTTTAATTTGTCCCACATCTACTTTGTAATTTTGCAGGTTTTGACATCTTCAAATTCACCATCAGAGAGTGAGGAAGCAAGTTATATCATCAAGCCATTGTGCTCATGCTTATTTTCATTTGTTCAACCATTGGTGCTCCTGTGGGAAACACATATTCAGTATCTAAGTATTGAGTAACAACATTACCAATAACTGATAAATGGAGTCTTATTCTGCTCTGCCATGAAGCAAAATTATCTTTGTTCAACTTGGGCACATCTCGTCTGTTCATCTTGTGATCTTTATCTTAGGTCTTGAAACCTTCCTTTCTAAGCACACAAGCTCTGATACCAATTTTTAGTAATAAATGAGAGGGGGGAGGGGTGAATCAGTGGCCTCAAAAATTAATCCTCAAATTAACCATTTAAACATATAACCACAAATTATGTCTCAAGTTATCTTTTGTCCTACAAGATGAATGACTTAAAATACTTATATCAATTTACTACTTGTCGGATTGATTTCTTAAACCTTCTTCTATATGTTTACCGATAAGCAGTTATCAATTTACCGAAACACAGTAAATATGTAGAGTATACCGATCAATCCAGAGTTAACTATGTAAGATGCAAAACAATAAAGAAATGAATCATACACACATAACACATGGATTTTTAATGTGGAAACCCTGTTAAGGGAAAAAATACTGGGACCGGTACCCCAAATTTTTACTCTTCTGAAGTGAGCTCTGTTAGGAGCCAACCCTATTAAAGTTTACAAACACACTGATAGGTGTGACCTTGCTAGAGGATTTAGAAATAATTTATCAACTAGTATCTGGCATCTAATGCTACCATCCTTGATCAAACACTCACTTGGCCTATCAATAGGTATCAGACATATCCAATGCTACTTTTGTGATTAAACTTTTTGATACTCCTTGGGATGTATCTCAATTTAAAAAGACTTTTAAGTCCTGCTCGGTTAAAAGTCTTATATGATTCAATGGTTAAACTGAAACACTAATGATCTTTTCATACATACAACTCAATTGTAGATTTTTAGATATATTGTAGGTCTATTAATTCACTGATCAATATAATCAAATATATATACCTTTTCTCCACACTTGTTCTACTCTGTGATACTTGTCTCACTGTTCATCAGTGTCTGTAGAATCTAGCTCTTCCTTTATCTTGTTGATCAGGACTAAATGAAGACTTTCTTCTCCTTCATATTTTATTTAGCATCTTTCCTCTTCTCTTGTTCACCCCACAATTTGTAATGAATTGAGTTTGTCTCTATATAGACATGATTTCCCCTTTTTCTTGGCTTTCTTGATTCTTGGTGTGTTCCACAATTCTTTCCAATAGATTTAAAGCAATCTCCTAATTTATCTCAAGGAGATCTTCTTTCCATCTAGAAAAATCAACTTTAAATCAATTACTTATCTCTGGCTTTATTTGGATGATTAAAAAAATGATAAGTATCCGTTAACTCTATCTTGAGCTTCTTGATAGCTAAGCATTTTGTCATTTCCTAAACTCTTTGTTCTGTAAGTCAAAACTTCAGTTAGTCATCGGTGATAACTGACTATTTCTTCAATGTGACTTTAGTTTTCATTAGGATCTCCTTCCTTGTCTTTTCCATCGGGCAACACTAAAATGCTTTCCATCGGGTTACTCTGTGTTTTGCTCATCAGGCAACACTATAACTCTACTCATTATTAATGTTGTGCATTAGCTCGTCAGGTAACACTATGACTCTTCTCTTTTACTCTGACTATCGGTGTGCACTCCATTGGTGTATGTAGTCACTTAGTGAATACTTGACTTGTATGCATTATTGATAGCATAGTCTTGATTCATTGGTTCTTTGAAGTCTTTTGGAAGTATTACAATGACCATACATATTATATCAAGTTGACATCAATGACAATATAATACATTAACTAATTTAATGCCTTGCATGATTATCAACTTAACATCTTCAAACATTCAATTAGTTACATGTCATTAGGTTTACCTGGTAGAGTTGGTATTATTTCTTTTTACCTTCTCCACAAGTCATTCATGTGTTATAAATAAGGGGTTTAGGAGGCATGAGGTTCCCACATATTGAGTCTTAGCATCTAGATTCTATAGTTTTGAGTATGCTCTATCTCTGTATGTAGTTGCAATTTATAATTATCAAAGAATTACTTGCAATAGTTTGTGGTGATAATGTAATATTATTTTCTAAAGTAATATCTAGAAGTTGTAATCATTCGACCTCTAGCCTTTGTCACTACTTGTTCTAGTTTCCTTTTGTATTTGTTTGTTCAAATTGGTATCATAACCTTTTGTGACCCTTTTCAAAATCCATTATTAGTAAATCTATCTATTTCTAGTAAATTGTATTGAGAAAATCATCTAGAGAGAAAAAAGTTTATCTATATAGGGTTGCACTTTGGTGTTGAGATTTGAGATCTGTATCCAATTTTTAAAGAATTTAATATTTTGATTCAATATTTTAGACAATTCTCTCTCATAAAACCCCTCTAAGTATACTCTTGATTGTCATAACTTTTCACTTTTTGAATAAATGGTTGAGTTCCATAGATTTACTACTACAGATGGTGTTGAAAGATTAAATGAGGCAAGCATGGAATGGGTATTTGATCTATCCCATGTACAATCAACCATAGGAAAATTGATGATTGAAGAAGCTTAACAAATTGATTTTACATAATATATCATTGAAGGGCAAGTAAGTACATATAAATCACCTTAGTTAAAAGGATTCTATATATAAAAAGAGAGCATTGAATCTAAATCATTTGAAGTGTTTCATTTCTATGTCTACTTTTAAGAACTTTGTTATTCTTAGAATGAAAACAATCTATTAATCTTAGAATATGACCTCTAACAAACATTCCAAACCAAAATTATATCTATTTTCCCTCAGGAAATTGAATACGTTAGAAAGCATAAAGATGTAAATTTTGTATATTTTGGTCTATTCAAGTTAGTATTGGGTCATGTATTTCAAAAAGCATTTGACTTGTGTCTTATAGATTCCACTTTGTAACTATCACCAAGTAGTTTATAATCATGCTTTCCAAATCTATAGTCTGACTAGGTTAACAAAAAAATTTGTGTTTCACATACTTCCCTAATCTAATATGGTTGCATGAGACAAAGGTTGAGCATAAGTAAATATAATTCATTAAATTGTTGGTGAGTGTTCAATTCTTTATATGGGTTAAACATGTTTGGGAAATTTAAATATGATTAAGTACAAATACATGTACTATATTCAGTGAAGAATACTAACGATTCATACATATTGGATAACCTACCCTACAAAACCATTAATGAAGAGGTTTAGCACTAGAAAGGACAAATAAGTGTTATAAATATTCTGGAAGGATGGAGACTTGATTGGATGTAGGATGTAGTGCCACAATTTTCAGAAGCAACTAAACCTATGTATATTATTTCCCATAATAATATTAGTAATCTACAAAGATCTCTTTCTATCTAGATAATTTCTATATATCAAGGTTTTGTGATAATATACATAAGAAAATAGATGATTTTTGTAATGATGTTCTATTGTTGAAAGATAGTGTAGCAATTATCCATACAAATGCACAAAAAAAAGGTCATATAGTTATCAAAAATAAAAGCTACATTAACAACCGTAAAACATCTATATGCAAATTCCAAGAATAATCTGAAGAAGACATTAAACAATCTGCTCAAAACTAAAGATGAGAAAAACACTGTGATTGGATATGTACAACCTATAGAATATAGAAATAACTCTAGGTTTGATAGTATAGACATCTATTTAAATGATATTTTGACATTATTAGACTGGCTTGCAAATGAGGAAAAAAATCCAAAACTCAATGCCTTAGTCATCCCAAAATTTTGCCAAGCTTATGAGAAAAGAGCCAAAAAGTCTTCAAGGTCACTCATGATGATGAAAACCACTTGTCCCATTCCCCCATCCATATAAAACCTTGGTACCTTTTTATAGATAATGCTGAAGATCCTTACCACTAATCCAAGATTGGGTAAGTACTTTTGTCATTATAGGTACCCTAACAAAATTAAATTTGCAAAACACATTTAAACTAGCTATAAATTACATGTGAGGAATAGTTAGAGATAAGTAGCTCTCATTTTACAATGTTATAGTAACATAGATTTTTTTATAACCTTTACAAACACCTAAAAAATGGCAGACCATCTCAATTAAAAGTGGAATTCCCCATTTACTATACAATTCCAAAATAATAAATAAATATGAACATCGGGATACAAGTTTGAAACACCTTTCCCAAAATTTTACCACTTGTTGACAATCTTATAAAAGAGAAAAATGGAACTCCAACACCAAAATATAACTATTAGAGATCATGAGGTCCTTATAATCACTACAACATTTAATTTATCTATGTCCACAAGATTTGTTAAAACATATTGAAGATTTTGTAAAGTGACAACCTTCTCCAACAACACCCACACATCCTATATTGTGTCTCTAACAAAATGGTACTGGACATTTATATGCTTCATCCTAAAATGAAAGGTAAGGTTATTAATGAGACACAATGAACTCTAACTATCACATATAATTCTAATAGTTCATTATCTTAGATCCACATTTGAACTTAGTTTCTCAAGAAAGACAAATTCCTTATACGCATGTGTTGGTGTTTAAAATTGTTATGCTATGAAAGCAACCACTATACCCTGAGACTATTATTAGGAATGGTTAACTCCAATTATGAGAGCTCTATAGGGTAAACAGACTAGCTTATATAGGACAAGCTTTTCATCTACTCTTCTGGCTCTACAACACCAAGGTGGGTCTACCTAATCCAGACAGATATTCAACTTTTCACAACTCTTTACACTCTGGATTGTAACAAAAGATAAATGGTAAGAAAGTATGAAATGCTAACCACTCATTCAATAACTCTTCACTACCATGCAGGACACACAACCAACAACCAAAAAAATTAAAAGGAATGAAATGGTTTTAATGTTTTTGATAGGGAAGATTATAGCCAAATCTATTCAAATATGTATCAAAGTAGAAGATACTAATTACTGATCAGTGCTTTATCCATTGGGCAATGTTTTTAGTTCAAATACAGGACAGAGAAACTAAATATTATCAAGGACTCAAAACCATAAATACAAATAAATCAGACCAAACACTTCTTATAAGATCCTTCTATAGACAAACCCAACAAACTTATGTCATATTCAAAGCATTATTTGATTTGATCCTAGATATTTGATTTGATCCTAGATCAAAACTAAGGACTAATGACATATACATAGACAAATTCCATGCAATGAATCAGTAGATTCACAACTCAACGGGTAGGAACCAAGGAGAGACTTAAATCTGAGAAACTGTATTAAGTACAAAGAATTCAGTTTCAATTCCAAAATGCTTCACAACATATGCCACTTCAATAAATGTAAAAGTGTTGGAGATCTACTTCTAGCAGCTAGTTGACTGTATGTTTGTCATTGATGACAACATATAATATATAGCAGTGTTCTGTACGAACTTATTAGAATAATTTTATCAAGCCTCGTGTGGTTATATTCATGTTGTAGACATGTTTTTTTATGTTTTTTTCATACACACAGACTCAGATATGAAGTTTTAGTTGTGTTGTGTAATTTTGTTTACGACAGTTACAGTTTTTGGAGTTTGTCTGTATAGAGCCGACGTATTACATTGGTTCTTAAGTTGTGCCTATCTTTAGGATATGTGTGTGTATATTCAAGATTATTTATGAGTTAAATATAGTTATCTAAAGGTGCCAAACATGTTTCAACAAGATTGAAATATTAGAGTTAATTTAGTGAGGCCGACTTTGTGAAGCGTCGCGTCTCCTTAGTTTATATTGTGCAGTTGTAATTATGCTTACATGGTTAGTTAAGTAGACAAGGATGTTATGAAGAGTTTCCTAACATGTACCATGATCTCATACTTTGAGGAAGATACTTATTGTAGTTCATTTGTGAAACGCTAAGTGTGAATGAGAAGATAAGAGACAGAAAAGCTACAAAGCAAAATATTAGTTGTGTTTCATTCATCAAGGATCTATGTGAAGAAGAAGTGAAAGATTACAATACATTGGAAATGATCAAGATAGTAGGTCTACTCTATAGTTCATCATCAGATATTGTGTATATCTTTTCTATAGAAGGTTGTAGCCTTCACCATTGAAGTAGTGAGCTTTTGGACAGTGAGTCCTTACCCTTAACAGGGTTATTTGTAAAAGAATCCTAACAGGGTCAGACCCTTAACGAGGTCACCATACTTATTGCATTGTAAAGAACAAATCTTAACAAGGTTGCAAGATATTCTAATAGGGATTATTATAAACAAGTATAGTTCATTGTGGGTGTTAATTCCCACCAGGGTTTTTACCATTTGGTTTCTTCGTAACTAAATTATGGTGTTGTCTATTGTGTTATCTGAATGTGCATTTACTTTATTATATTCTGGAGTTAATAGAAGAAAAGAATAACATTAGCTGATAAATGATTCACCCCCCTCTCAGTTATCCTTTGGGACTATTCTAACAATCGGTATCAGAGCCAAGTGCCTTGAAGAGAAAGCCTAACAGCTTAAGGTTGATCAGATGACATACTTCAGAAAAGAGAGTCCTAAGTTCGATGGAGAGAATTATCTAGATTGAAAGAATAAAATGATAACACATCTACAATGTGTTGGTTTTGACATCTTTGAGATAGCCACACAAGAAGTTGTTATTCCCTATCTAAAATACCTATCAAGAGATGATGCTACTAGTAAAAAAAAGGATACATTCATAGCCAATGCAGTTTCCAAAGAAGCCCTTATAAGTGCACTATCTGACAGTGAATTCTCTAAGATCAAGAAAGTAGACAAGGCATACACTGTATGGAAGTATTTAGAAGACATGTTTGAAGGAGATATCTAAGAAAAGAATGCGCACAGGAAGACATGGAAAAAGAAATACAACAACCTTGAGCTGTTACCTGAAGAGAACATTAGAGCCTACAATCAGAGGATAAATGAAGCAGTCTCTAGAATCAGAAACAATGGTGGAGAAATATCAGAAGAGGACATAATGAACAAGCTGATGACTACTTTAATATCAGACTATGATAACAAGATCAATATTGTAGATGAAACCATGAAATTTTCACAAAACTTCAAGAGAGAGACTTTGATCAGTAAAATCTCTGCATTTGAGATATCAAGATTGAAGACTAAACCCAAAAGTGAAACAACCTTCAAAGCCTTAGTTCATGGTAAGAAAACTTTACACATTTCTAGAAATACTGAGAAAGGAGAAGTTGATGAAGAACTAGAAGAAATAATTTCCTTGATTGCTAAAAGAGAAAAGAAAGGCAAAGGCAAGTACGAAGGATAGTTGCCATTCAAATGTTTTTCATGCAACAAGATTGGCCACTTTGCATCCAAGTGTCCCACAAGAGTAAAGAAATTCAGATCTGATTATAAACCAAAATATAGAAAGGAATGCTATCATGCTAAAGAAGGTGTAACTAATGAAGATTTAGGAGAAGATGAAATTGGATTCGTTGCCCTTAAAGACATGGAAAATTGCTTGAGGAAATGGACATTGAAGATGAAAAGGAAGCATAGGAGTTAGCCCTAATTTCCAAAGTAGACATCAGAACTTATTGGATCATTGACAACGGATGCTCTCATCACATGACAGGTGATAAAGATAGATTTGTTCATCTAGACAAGTACAAAGGTGGTATGGTTAGATTTGGAGATAACACTCCCAAAATATCATAGACAGAGGATCTATCACCCTGGATGGAAAGAATAAGACAAATGATGTTCTGTATGTTGATGGACTATATCACAATTTACTAAGTGTTGGACAACTACTTGAAAAAGGTTATAATTTGGAATTCAAAGACAAAAAATTCATTATTAGCAACAAAGGAGACATGATTACATCAAGATCAAAAAAAAAAGGTAATGTTTTTCAGATCAATTTAGATGTAAATTATTTTTTTGCAAAAGTGGATGACAGTTGGTTATGGCACAAGAGACTCTGTCATATCAATTTTGATAATATAGTAAAGATAAGAAATGTCAAGGTAGTTAGAGACCTTCCAATTATTGCAAGACTAGTTGACACAATGTGCAGGTAATGTGTTATGGGAAATCATGTAAGGAGTTCTTTCAGAAGCAAGCAGAACTCAGCTGAAAACAAGTTACACCTAGTGCATACAGATTTATGTAGTCTTACTCAAACAAGATCATACTACGGAGAAAGGTATTTCATTTTGTTTTTTGATGATTTTTCAAGGATGATGTGGGTTGCGTTCTTAAAGGAGAATTTTGAAGCTTTTAAGAAGTTCAAAATATTCAAAGCCAAAGTTGAGAATGAATCTAGATTAAAAATAAAATGTCTAAGATCAGATAGAGGAGGAGAATTCACCTCTGACCAGTTCTATGACTACTGTGAAGAACATGGAATCAAAATATAGTTGAGTGCACCTAGAACCCCTCAGTAGAATGGGATTATAGAAAGAAGGAACATGATCATACTTGATACAGTGGGCACTATGATGATTGAAGGAAAAGTTGCACACACCTATTGGAGAGATGCAGTTAATATAGTAGTCTATACTATCAACATAACACAACTAAGACCAGGTGCAGATAAGACACCTTATGAACTTTGGTTTGGTAATGTACCTATAGTAAAATACTTCAGAATCTTTGGCAGTAAGTGCTACATCAAGAGAGATGATGGTGTTGGTAATTTTAATGCTAGAAGTGATGAAGGTATTTTCCTTGGTTATTTTACTAAAAAAAAAGCATACAGATGTTTCAATTTAAGATTAAAGAAGATAATTGAAAGTACTCATGGAAATATTGATGAGAAGTTCATGGTTCAAGAGAGGTTCTATGAATATGCACCTATGATTGAGGATGAACCCAGGCCTAACAGTAAAGACACTATTCTTGAAGAAATGTTTGATTGCATTGATATATCATGTAATGAACCTGAATCAAGCAAAGAAGTATCATATATTACAGATGAGGATGTCACACCAAAAGTTTCAAAATTCACATCTAGGTATCATTCAAAAGATGATATCATTGGAGATCAGAGAAGCAATGTTTTGACTAGATCTAAACCAAAAGGTTTAACAGTGGATGAAGAGGTATGTTTACTTCCACAGATTGAACCCTTAAATATTGAAGATGCTTGCAAGGATTCTGATCGACAGAAAACAATGGAAGAAGAATTAGATCAAATAATGAAAAATGACACATGGGAATTGGTTCCTAGACCTACTGACAAAAATGTGATTGGAAGAAAGTGGGTATTCAGGAATAAGATGAATGAAGATGGCACAGTTGTTAGAAACAAAGCAAGACTAGTGTGTAAAGGATATGTGCAGAGGGAAGGGATAGATTACACTGACACATTTTCCCTTGTCAGTAGATTAGAAGCCATTAAGTTATTCTTGGCCTATGCAACATTCAAAGACTTCAAAGTATATCAAATGGATGTCAAATCAGCCTTTCTGAATGGTGACTTGAAGGAAGAAGTCTAAATTGAATAGCCTGAAGGATTTAATCTATCAGATAAACCAGACATGGTATGCAGATTGAAGAAAGCACTCTATGGACTTAAACATGCCCCAAGAGCTTGGTATGAGAGACTAGATGGTTATCTTACCAAGATTGGATTTAAGAAAGGAGGAGCAGATTGTAACCTATTTATAAGAGAGACACCTAATGGATTACTACTTGTTGCCATATTTGTTGATGACATTATCTTTGGAGGTAATGACAAGCTTAGTGCAGAATTTGAAAAGGAAATGCAAAATGAATTTGAAATGAGCATTATTGGTCCTATAAAATATTTTTTGGGATTAAATGTAAAGCAGACAAATAAAGGAATATTTATAAATTAGTCCAAATATGTGAAGAAAATATTGAAGACTTTCAAGATTGAAGACTGTAAGCCAATACGCACTCCTATGATAACATGAAGCAAGCTTTCTAAAGAAGATGATTCTACAGCAGTTGAAAAGACATTGTATAAGTCTATAATTGGAAAAATTATATATCTAACTCAATCTAGACCAGACATATCTAATGAAGTTGGCATTGTTGGTAGATTTGTAGCTGAACCAAAATAGAATCACCTAATGGCAATAAAGAGAATATTCAGATATCTAAAGGGAACTATAGACTATAGTTTATGGAATCCTAAATCAAAGAATGTACAACTTCATGTGTATACAGATGCAGATTGGACAAGTTGTATTGATGACAGGAAGAGTACTTCTGGAGGAGCAATATTTCTTGGAGATAGGTTGGTTTCTTGGGTAAGCAAGAAGTAGAATTGTATCTCTCAGTTGACAGCTGAAGCTGAATATGTTGTAGCAGCACTAAATTGTTCAATAATGGTTTGGATCAAGCAGATGGTTAAAGATTTTGGTATACAGGTTGATTATCCTATTGTTATTCATTGCGGTAACAATAGTACTATCAACATGTCCCAGAACCCTATGATACATGCAAATATAAAGCACATTGAGATTAAATACCATTTTCTTAGAGAAAAAGTTGCTGATAATGAAGTAAAATTGGACTATGTGAGCACCAAAGAATAGTTGTCAGATATTTTCACAAAGCCTTTATCAAAAGATACTTTTGAGTATCTCAGGGAGAAGTTGGGAGTAATTCCCTCTCTTGAGTCTGATTAGATAAAGTAGCAAGAACATCAGTCCATAGTGACTAATGAATGGTTGACTACTCTACTTCTAGAGTAGTTCCTGTGCCTAATTGTTTATGGTTCCCTTTGCCATTGATGTCAAAGGGGGATTATATAGTAAGGGGGAGTATAAACATAGATAGAGAAGCTGCAATAGTGTAGAGGAATCTTTGATGAGGATATTGAGAAGATTGTAAAAAGAAAGAAGACACCATGTGTTGAAGATGTTTTTAAATATCATATGTTGCCATCAATGGCAAAGGGGGAGATTCTTGGAGATTTACTTCTGGCAGCTAGTTGACTATATGTTTGTCATTGATAACAACATATAATATATAGTAGTGTTCTGTATGAACTTATTAGAATAATGTTATCAAGCCTTGTGTAGTTATATTCATGTTGTAGACATGTTGTTTATACTTTTTTCATACATGTAGACTTAGATATGAAGTTTCAGTTATGTTGTGTAATTCTTTTTACGACAATTATAGTTTCTGGAGTTTATCTATACAGAGCCAATGTATTGCATTGGTTCTTGAGTTGTGCCTATCTTCAGGATATGCGTGTGTATATTCAAGATTATTTATGAGTTAAATATAAATATCTAAAGGTACCAAACATGTTTCAACAAGATTGCAATGTTAAAGTTAATTTGGTGAGGCTGACTTTGTGAAGTGTCGTGTCTACTTAGTTTATATTGCGTGGTTGTAATTATGCTTGCATGGTTAGTTAAGATGACAAGTATGTTATGAAGAGTTTCCTAATAGGTCCCATGATCTCATACTTTGAGGAAGATACTTATAGTAGTTCATTTGTGGAGCGCTAAGTGTGAATGAGAAGATAAGAGATAGAAAATGTACAGCGAAGAATATCAGTTGTGTTTCATTCATCAAGGATCTATGTGAAGAAGAAGTGAAAGATTACAATACATTGGAATTGATCAAGACTGTAGGTCTACTCTACAATTCATCATCAGATATAGTGTATATTTGTTCTATAGAAGGTTGTAGCCTTCACCATTGAAGTAGTGAGATTTTGGACAGTGAGTCCTCACCCTTAACAGGGTTATTTGTAAAAGACTCCTAACAGGGTCAGACCCTTAACCAGGTCACTATACTTATTGCATTGTAAAGAACAACTCCTAACAAGGTTGCAAGATCTTCTAATAGGGATTATTATAAACAAGTATAGTTCATTGTGGGTGTTAATTCCCATTGGGGTTTTTACCTTTTGGTTTACCCATAACCAAATTATGGTGTTGTCTATTGTGTTATCTGAATGTGCATTTACTTTATTGTTTTCTGGAGTTAATAGAAGAAAATAATAAAATTAGCTGGTAACTAATTCATCCCCCTCTCAATTATCCTTTGGGACTATTCTAACAAAAAGATCTACAACTTTCTTCTTCCATGATAATAATCTCTAGATATACATCTGCTATACTCACTGGAAAATAGTAAAAATATTTAATGCCTTATGCTACTTGCCCAAAGTTTTTACCAGCCTCTGCTAAGTGATCTTGGAAGTCCTTTTATAGATCAAGGACTACAACAAGCTTCAGACCATTTACGGTTAGGGATAAAACTTAATCTATACTTGACAATATATATATATATATATCAATAATAAACAATTTTTGTGATCAACAAGTTGAAACATTCCCATGATCCAGTTTGTTGAAAAATCTAATCTGGCTACCATCCACTTGGGAAAATGCAGAATACAACCCTGTCAAAGGAATAATAAATGGAATGTCTAGCCTGCATTAAATACCCTGGTAGATTCTTGTCTCTTCAGATCTACAAAATATCAACAAGCTTAGCCTTTCAAGAATAAATTTTTATCTCAGCCTCTACAATTTCTGGAAAAGACACCTTATTTATGGAGAAGAAAAGAGACATGGATAAAAATTGATTAATAAAATATCCAGGGCTCTAAAATAACATTCTTTGTTCAAGTGAATTCAAAGTCGCCCAACTTTCATTCTCTCAGCATCCAATAGGTGTACAAGAAAAATCACAAAGATTAAATTCTATCAATTAATGCTCTATAAGAAGAAATGATCCACTGCTTAAAACCCTAAGATAAAGATTTAAATATTTGAAAAGAAGTTAAAATATCATATGCAGTGCAGGATTTGGAATCAACGATTGAGATTAGGACTTTTGTCTCCTTTTAAACTCATTCATAGATCTATTTTAGGTTACCTGAGCTTTCCAATGATCTCCTTGGACATGTGGCAGCTTGGCACTATGCCTTGATCATTAGATATCAAGCACTTTACCTTTAAGGCTTAACACCAATCATAGGATCAAACTCAACATGCATGCCCTTTACTTTATTTTCAAAGTTGATTTGGACCCACTGGGACACGTGGTGCATGGGATAATTCCTTAAACACTATCTGTTGATCATTTCATTCTTAAGGCAAAGTGTCATCCACAAGATCTTTGTAAACCTACTATCTCTTCAATGACCTTAGAATCATGGGATATTGATGTCATCAACACCACATGTTACCATGGCGCAATGCCTCAAAGATTAGATCTTGTGAATCTTTCCTTTGAGCCTTTACACCACCCGTTCAATCAATCTCTCATTTGATCTATCTTTAACCTGCACCTTAACTTATCAGTCATAATCCTTCTTACCTCTAAATTTCTGAATGGAACCTAACCATACTTGTCTTAACCTTGGTTAAATCTAGAGATTCAGTGACAACGCTATCTCCAAGTCACTGAACAGATCCTTTAACTCTGGTCACATTCTGAGATTAAGCGCACGCCATAAGAGCTTGATTCAATCAACATCCAACACTAAATCTCTGAATACTTTGGTTGACTTTGACTTTATCTAGTGATTCAACACTAACCCTCTGATCATGACTGAATCTACAGTCCATATTTGATCCTTGGAA
Source organism: Thuja plicata (assembly GCA_018584345.1). Classification (NCBI taxonomy): domain Eukaryota; kingdom Viridiplantae; phylum Streptophyta; class Pinopsida; order Cupressales; family Cupressaceae; genus Thuja; species Thuja plicata. Next base: position 3,797,067 of record MU225217.1, on the reverse strand, counting down.
ACTTCACTTTAACTTTATCTGGACTTAGGTTCATCTGGAGATCATGCGATTGAAAGAAACTCATAATCTCATATTTTTATCTTTGACCTTGGTCAAAACTGGAGATTACGTGCAAGCCCTAGATCTTGATCTCAATCAATGACTACGATGCAGTCCTAGAAAACCTGACTTTAACTCTGACCAACTTTTCTCCACCATGATTAAATCTAGAGATTGAGAGATAATTGCATCTCTGAATTGCTAAACATTTTCCTTAACTAGAGTTATATTCATAGATTAAGCGCCAAACCTCGATCCTTCTTAGTATCCACATTTTTTATTTGATCTCAGGAACTCTGCCTTAGCTTTATCTAAGTTTATCTTGATCTGGAGATTGCACAACTAAAGGAAAATCATGATCTCAGATAGTTATCTTTAATCCTGGTCAAAATTGGAGATCTCACGACAATAAGCTTATCTCTGAGTTATTGAATATAACCAGGATTTTCTTGACTCAACCATGATTTGATCTGGAGATTGGGAGCTAAACTAAGTCTCCAAGTCATTGAATAAAACTTTAACCCTTGAGTTTTTCTGGAGATCTAGCACCAACTACATGATTAAAATTGCATCAATGACTTGTATTTGATCTCTGAAAGAAGCTTAACTTTGACTATTATCTAGAGATCTAGCACCAATCGCATGATCAAAACAAGGACAAAACTTGATCAACGACCTGCGCTGAATTGCTAGATGAAAAGGAATATTTAGTCTTGCTTGGGAGATTGTGAGATAAAGGCAGGGTAAAAAACCCACATGACTTAAAAGATTTTAAGTGGCTTTGAAAAAGTAACATGAAAACATAACAAGTCTTGAGGGTTTAGGGATTTAACACAAAAATGACTCAATAAGATTTGGGGTTTTAGGCCAGAGACTAGAATAAAAATGTAGAAATAGGAGCAAAGGCTTGGATTCATGAAAATTTTGGCAAGTACTAACAATGGCTCTAAATGGGGAAGGTTGAATGCAAGTTCAACACTAGAATCTAGAACTCTGAGTTAAGCAGACTGCCTACAAAAAAGGAAACTAACCTACAACAGACAGAAATAAAAGAAATATATACACAAAACTTATTTACATGTGATTGTTCATGGATTCAGAGAAAACTAAGAGAAATAAAACTTCAAGAATTGTCTATGAACAGGCAACTCCAGAAATTTTCCAATCAAATATTTTAAAATATAAGAATCAGAACCCCATTTACTGTCAATTATATATGGTCCTAACTAGATAGGATCAAACTTTCCATTTTTTCCTTTATCCTCCAATCTGAAATTCCACAATAAGACCAAATCGTTAGCTTCAAAACTTCTTGCAATAGTCCTTCTATCATATAGATCCGTATATTGAAGCTACAACCTAACATTTCTATCATGTGCTTCCCTTCTTGACTCATCCAACTGTATGAAATCATCCATCCTAATCTTCATCTCATTATCTAATTCATCATCATATTTCAGGATAAATTTGTACATTTGTAATAAATTATTTTGTGGCAATCTATCCTGTATGCCATAAACTCAATCAAAGGGTGCACAACCAATAACTTTCTTCATTGTTACTCGGTCAACCCACAATGCTTGTTGCAACTTTGAGTCCCATGTACTTTTGTTCTTATCCAATATTAATTTAAAAATCTTTATCAAGATTTTATTATTGGACTCAGCTTGACCATTTCCTTGTGGGTGATATAAGGAAGAATAAGAAATTTGGATTACATACTGCTGGAAGAAGTCACTAAACTCTGTAGATCTGAAACACATAGAATTATCTACCACAATAGTTTCAGGACAACCAAACCTAGTGAGGATATTTTGTAGCATAAAATCAATAACAACTTTACTAGTAGCCTTTTTGGTTGGAATTGCTTCAACCCACTTAGTAAAGTAATTAGTTACTACCAAGATCCATGAATGACCTCCACTAGACTTGTTAGGAATCTCTCCAATGAAATCCATTCCCCACTTTTGAAAAGGTGCTTCAACTATGACATGCCTCAAAGGTAAGTTCCCAATAAACTTAAGCTTACCTGCAAACTTTTGGTAGGCATCACATTTGTTGACATAAATGTGGGCATCCTTGAAGATAGTAGGCCACCGAAAATCAGACCTCATAATTTTATGTGTAGTGGTCTTAGCCATGTAATGGCCTCCACATTCACCATTATGCATTTGTTCCAACAAGTTCTTGGATTTATCATAGTCCACATATTTGAGCAATACTCCTTCATTTCTCCTCCACCATAATTGACCTTATATTATTGCATACTTAAGGGCATGCAAATTAACTGTTCTCTTTCTATTTTCATCCATTTTAGGAGGCAATATTATTCTCTGTAAATATCCAATGATGTCTTTATACCATTCACAACAATCCATATAAAAAATATAAGGCCTTTTCTCTTCTTCTAACATATTTACTTGATTTACATCTAAATTTCTCTAAGCCATTAATTTTTCAATTCCTAGGCCTCTAACCAATTTTGTGATCTGAATGTCAATATTGAACTCTTGGATTTTATTTTTCCATCTTCACCTCCTTCTTGAAACTTCCTGTTGAAGTAGAATATCTTTCACAACAACACTTGGCACATAAGCAATAACAGTTGCTCCTACCAAATAACATCCAAAAGCTTTGACAACTTTAACCAGAGCATATGCTTGTTTTTCCATAATATCATACTTTAATTCTGTTTCTTGTAAAGACTTACTGAAAAAAGAAATGGGTTGTTCAAAGCCCTCTGAATTCTTCTACAATAATACAACAACAACAATATTATATGAAGCAAAGGAGAAGATTTGAAGTGGCTTTCTATAATCAGGGGTTCTCAAAATAGGAGTGTTAGTAAACAATTTTGCCTCAAAGAAATGCTATCTTAAACTATAAAAAAACCGTATAATAACAACTTGAATTCCTACAGAACTAGTCAGGAATTCTCTGCTTAATGTTTATCTTGATTAACAGGCGCAACTACCTTTAATTTGAAAAGAGCTACTTAGTATTTTTCTGATAAAGAAACAAATCTCTTTTCAAAAGTATAAATGCTGAAAATAGCTTATTCTATCTCATGAATATGAAATAAATTTTGATGCTGAAAAACCACTCAATCTTAACTATCAAAATGAACCACATTCCTGAAAGCTAAGTAAAGAGTAGGCAAAATAAATGGATGCTTCACTCAAAGCTTCTCAAACCACTGAAAGAAATAATTTCACCACCAACAGATCGCCAAAGTCTCTTGTATAAATAATATCCTCAAGAATATAATACTTAATAGGAAGAAACAGTAGTGTTTATCCCTTGTGCAGAGACTTTAAACTAAAACAGAACTGTAGAATTCTATTAATCTGCTGAAAAATGAAAATACTGTACTTTCCTGATCTCAGTTTAACTAAAACAAAAGTAGTTTTGCCTTTAGTCTGCCAACGAGTGTAACCCCTATCTCTAAAATTATTACATAAATATACCACGCAGGGCCCAAAAATAATCCCGCCAGGGATAAATCATTTTTTAGTTAACCTAACTGTGTTAACTAAAAATGCATGAAATTAAAAGATAACTCCTACTACTACGCCATTTCCACTTCGCCACGCGTCTTAATCAAGAGATACCATCTGCTCTTGTTGGGTTCTTTGCCGCTTTCCATGCTTCGTAGGTAGTGGAGAACGTCAAGATAACCGACTAATGTGGCAATCCCATATGAATTAGGCGTTGCTTCCATATCTCTTCCACTGTCTCGAGCTCAGTCACTTTCTCTTCTTGCATTTCTAAATGTTCTGAATTGAAAATGAGCATTGACTCAGTATGTGCTACATAGGAGAAGTATTTTTTACTCATTTCCTTGCTGTTCTACAGTTCCTGGAATTTATTTTGGATTGCCATGACCAGTTCCTCAATCTGGGCAACGGAGTCTTCATCTTTATTTGCACAATGCTTATTAAACCATTTCAGGTCCCTCTGAATTATTTCATCGATAACTCGAAGTTCCTGCATTTTCTCTTTGATTTCGGTTAAGCCTTGTGACATTGCATCATTTCTCCATTCGATGCAGTCTTGGATCACATAACATGTTTTCTCATCTAAGCCAGCCACAGGACATTCACTTAGGAACTTCTGAAGTCCAATTTTCTGCACATCTTCTAGCCCCGAGACTATCCTTGCCCAGTCGTTTCTTTCCTTTTCATATTCTTCATTACTTGATTTGACCTTTTTTTTCAATGGCAGAGATTTCTTTTGAAGCTTCGTCCAACAGGTTTACATATTTCACAGCTGCATCTGATGTATCCTGTATCCATTCTTTGACTACTTTTGTAACTGATTTACACCTTTGCAGATTATCCAGAAACTGTTGGTTCACTGCAGAGTTAACATCCACGATGGCTGACATCTGATTAATTGGTCTAGGATTAGGATGGAGAATGGCGTTGATGTATTGTGCCATCTGCTTCATTGCGTCTTTCATTTCCTACTTATCCTATGCGTCTTTCCAAACTCTATCAGCAATCTTTTTATTGGACACTTCAAAGAATTTCATATCCACGGTGCGGCTTCCCTTTCCCAAATCCACCTTTGATACACGGTAGTCCTGAGGAGTCAAGGTATCCTTTGGACTCTCTTCTGATGGTGTAGCAATTTCCGCGGACCAATGCCTTGAGTTCTTGTCAAACTGAATTCTGGACTCTGTGCGGGCTTTCTTTGCCTTGGATGTTTTCCCTAGGCACTTGCTGACTAGGTCATCAATAGGCATTGATAAGGGAACTAAACTCCTTTTTCTTTCTACGGATTTCT
>MU225217.1:3770210-3782824 GCA_018584345.1 Thuja plicata | reverse complement strand
GGCCCGGAGGATTTTTCTCCCCCGGACAACCTTTACAGGCGGAGTTGGCCAATCTCTCTGGAGTCTGGTGACAACTTATGACTGTTGGCAGACTTGGTCCACAAAACCCCGTCAACAGAAATTGGTGCTAGAAGGAGGGCATGAGCTCATCCCCCTCTCAAGATTCTGATTTTACACCTCCTGAAGGTTCCCCGAGTTGTAGTTTTAGAGGGCAAGCCTTTAGTGGGATTGGGTCCTTTTCCCCAGCAAAATTTGAAAGAATCCTTAGATCTGCCCCCAATCCCGGAAGGTTTGTCGAGCTCGAGCTCCTTGCTCGAAAGAGAAGGACGTCGAAAGTCCTACCAGCCATCATCGTCTGGGGGTCTTCCATACCTCTGAATACTCAGATTCCCCAGGCTCTCCCGGGGGCCAGTACTCAAAATACCCGACATATCGTTCCCCCAATGGCTGTTTACTTTGGAAACGCGGGATCCCCAATGGGCGCTTTTCCGGGTGCAATTAACGATTTACCCTCCCACCCGGAGAAGATTTGCCCGCGGTATGAGCATTTAGGCCCACGAACCACGGAAGAACATTTGTAGGCATACAAAGATGCCATGAACCGACATCGGATCCAACATGAAGATGTTGTGACCCGCATGTTTCCTTTGTCCCTAGGACAGAGTGAGTTGAACTGGTACCTGAACCTTCCCGCCAACTCCATCAACACTTGGCAGGATATGGAGGACGCCTTCTTGGCCGCCTTTCGCGTACATGTGGACCCACCCTGGTCCCATAGCCAATTCATCTCCATCAGAAAGGAACCCAACGAACCTCTCGCTGCCTTCAACCATAGGTTCCAGCGTGCCTTGAAGAGGTGCACAGGCCCCTTTGTCCCATCGCCCGACGTTACCATACAGACATACCTAAACGCGATGGACCCCTTCGTTGCCACTCTCCTCTGGAGGACAACCACCCCGGGCGACCGGGATACTCTGGCAAAAGTCTATAACCTGGCCTTAGAGTTATCTCGTGGTCTCAACAAATCCCCGAGCGGGATTGGACAAAACACACCTTTCAGCATGATCCCTGGCGAAACCGCTTTCGCCGGGGGTTACAATCCTAATTTGGCAATGGGTGCCCCTTCGATGGCAGTGAACCCTTCCCCACCGGTGATAGACCAGCAAGCGCAATATGTTTACCCCTCCCAGACCCAAATAACACCGGGTCCAGAAGTTTTCCCGTGGAACCAACCGCAGCAAATACAACAGACTCAGACATGACCATCCGGAGTGCCTTTCTTTCAGTCGTCCGCGGCCGGAGGATTGCCGCCCTCAACTCCGGTTAATCCTGCTACTTTCCCAGGAAACCAACAACCGCCACAGCCGTCACACTGTGATTCCAACACTCAGTTGATAGCCGAGGTTGAATCCCTCCGGCGAATGTTATCCACCCTAACCATGGACATGGGTCAGCTGAAGGCGGGATCTTACGCGCCTCAGAATTCAAATTCCCAGAGGGGAAATATCTTCTCCGGCCAGCAAAACAACAATGCCGGAGGAAGAAACTTCAATAACGGGCCTAGGCCCAACCAACAATAATGGAATAACAACGCTAACACCGGAGGCTCGCCTCCGAACCAAAACGCCAACCAAAATGGTGCTGGACCATCCCACTTTACGCCAGTCGTAGACTTCCAGCCCATGACTAACTGGTGCAGGCTGCACGATACAGGTTCGCACAACGAAGTGAATTGTGCCACTTTGGAAAAAGTCATAATGATCTCCTAGCTAGACAGGCAGCAATCGCACGATACCGCTTCTCCAGAGCCCCCTGTCCAAGAGAAAACCCATAGTGCCTTCACCTGTGATACCATTTTCTTCGGTGCTTCTGGAGAGGATGAGGAAGAATCTGAATTGCAGGGATTCTTCGATGAATCCATTCCGCCTTTTGAGGCCAACGCTTTTACCAACCCGCGGCCCCCATACAACACCCGGAGCCAGGCGGGTAAAGGACTAGTTTACACGCCCATACCCCCTGCTAAAGATACCCCTCCTGCCCGGGGCAATACAACCGATCGACCCGTCCCTCCAAAAGGTCCTAGCTCTAACCAAGCGAAGGATCTCGCGGAAGAAAATCATCAATTCCCAGGGGGAAGATTCGATATTACAAAGGCGTTGGAACAGACTACCACCTCCATGACCTTGATGGAGGTTTTGTTAAATTATCCTGAGCAGAAGAAGTCTCTTCTAAAGCTCTTAGGAAACCCGGAAACCGTCAGTCGCCCACCCAAGACCGTCTCTTTCGAAGATGCCAACGTGGCTGTCTTCCGGGGAAATAACGAAGATCCTCCCTTCTTGCTAGGACTGAACCTATACGGCAAGAACATACACAACTGACTAGTGGACTCAGGAGCTTCGGGTAATATCATGCCCTTATCTATTTGTCAGAAGCTCGGACTCCACCCCACCCCGTCTAATGGCGCGGTAATCCAATTGGATAAAACTGCTGTAAAGATGGTGGGGGAACTAAAGAACGTCTGGATACACCTTATCCAGGACCCCAGGATAGCCAGTATTATTGACATTCAAGTGGTGGACATCCCAGAGACTTACGGGATGTTGCTTAGTCAGAATTGGTCCAAGTCCTTGAACGGATACTTTTCGACCGACTTCACGCACTTATGGCTTCCGTGGGAAGGAGAATCTAATCAGATCCGGGTTGAAAGTGAGCCCCGGATGAAACATGCCCTTACCGAGGTCGAAAAGGTCAATGAGGTCCTTTTTTCTGAGGTTTCTCCAGGGGTATACCGCCCCCTTGAAATTTTAACATTTGATTTCATCCCCGGGGAAGATCCCATAGTGCTGCAAAGAGCACAGGACTTTGAAGAAAGGGCAAGAACCGAAGTTAACTCCCAGGGTCCCGCAGCGACCCTTTCCACACTCCTATCCGGCACTTGGTGCCGGGTGCATTACCAAAAACATTCAGAATACGAGTGTGAGCCTTGCTTATCCATCACTAGCCGGCAACTAGATATCTTTTGGAGTAAAAGCATAATTGATTCCCCGGAACCCAGTACCTCTACGGGATGCCCCCCTTTGGTGTCATCCCCCCGGGAACCGCAAACCAAAGCGCCTCCGGGGATAGATCTCACTTCCACGCCGGTAGTCCGGGAAAACATTCCCAAGTCCCCTAGCGACAATCCAAAGAAACCCCCCTTTTCCCAGCCCTCGATTGCAAACAATGATTTATGGACCCTTAAATTCGATGGGTCCCGATCCAAACAAGGCTGTGGGGCCGGGGTAGAACTAATCAAATCGCGAGGGAAATCCTTCCTTGCTTCCTACAGACTGTAATTTAATTGCACGAACAATGTCACAGAATATGAGGCTTTGGTCCTCAGAATCCTGTTTGCACTAAGGAAAGGTATCACCCGCCTCCGGGCTCTGGGTGATTCAGAGTTGGTTGTTAAATAGGTCCGGAGTCAATATACCCGTCATGACAAAAGACTGGCCACTTACCGCAACCAGGCCTGGAGCCTTATTGAAGATTTTGATGCCTTTGGCATTGACCTCATCCCCCGGAAATGGAATTACGTCCCGGACGCTCTAGCCGTTTCTTCCAGTACACTTGAACCGATGGCCGGCTCACGACTCTGAAAATTTTTAGTTGAAATGGTCCCCACCCCTTCCATCCCAGATAATGTCACCCATTTTCAGGTTTTCGAGGACGACCAACACATCCTGGCCTTCATGGCCAACGTTGGCATCTTCGAGGATCAGATTGTGGAAGAACGAGACCATGATGACACTGGGCAGGGTGGTGGAGACGATGGGATTATGGATTTGCCCACCAACACTATCCCCAAGGGGATGGTCGCGCTAGAACGAATCTTCGATTCGGACCCTCGGGCCCGTGAGAAGGTATCCTCCTCCCCTGAGGGAGGAAAATTCAAAAAAGTTAACATCGGCCAGCCTGGTGAAGAAAAAATCATCCACATAGGCACCTCCTGCTCCCCTGAGGAAAAGGAGAAGATTCTCGCAGTTCTCCGAGAATACATTGATGTGATTGCTTGGGGATATGAAGATTTAAAGATGTATGACACTTCCATCATGACTCACACCATCCCCCTGAAACCCGATGCTAAGCCCTTTCGGCAAAAGAAAAGACCGGTTAACCCCCTGATAGAACCTCTAATCTGTCAGGAGGTCGAAAAATTGCTATCAGCTCGGATCATCTTTCCAATCTGACACACTACATGGGTTGCCAACCTGGTCCCAGTCCGGAAGAAAAACAGTGAAATCTGCCTTTGCGTGGATTTCTGAAATTTAAACAAGGCATCTAAAAAGGATAATCACCCTCTCCCGTCGTTGGATGAGGTGTTGCAGATAGTGAATGGATCTCAGATGATGTCTTTCCTTGATGGATATTCTGGCTATAACCAGGTCATGGTCAAATATGAGGACAGAGAGAAAACAGCGTTTACCACCAAGTGGGGAACGTTTGCGTACAGGAGAATGCCCTTTGGCTTAATCAACGCCAGGGCCACATTTCAAAAGGCCATGGACATCGCGTTCGAGGGCCTTGTGAATCAATGCATAATCATCTACATGGATGATTTAACTGTATTCTCCCGGGACAGGCGTGATCATGCCGCCCACCTCGCTCAGATCTGTGAGAGATGTCGCCGGTTTGGAATATCCCTCAACCCCAAGAAGTGCATATTCGGGGTTACTGAGGGAAAACTACTGGGGCATATCGTCTTTGAGAAGGGTATATCCATCGACCCTGATAGAGTCGAAGCGTTGTTAAACTTACAGATGCCCAGCAGTAAAAAGGAGATGCGATCCTTTTTTGGAAAAATCAACTTTGTACGTCGATTCATCACAGGATTCACAGAAATAGTGAAACCACTCAACGAAATGATGAAAAAGGATACCAAAATTGAGTGGAGCCCGGAAGCGAAACGGGCGTTCGCCCAGATAAAATAGACCATAACGGAGGCACCTGTCCTGGCCAGTCCGGACTACTCCCTTCCATTTTACATCTACTCGTTTGCTTCGGCACATTTTGCCGCGGCCGTATTGACCCAAAAGGTCGAAGGGGAAGAACGACCAATTGCTTTCATGAACTCCCCCTTCAAGAACGCCGAAGTCTGATATTTGCCACTAGAGAAACAGGCCTTTGCTCTCGTTCGCGCCGTGAAAAAGTTCTGACATTATATTCTCCGGAGCAAAGTGCATGCTATTATCCCGGACCAGGCTGTTAAATCTCTACTGATGCAGAGCGAATTGGGCGAGAGACGGGGGAAATGGATGGCCATCCTCCAGGAATACGATTTAGAGATGCAGCCCATGAAAATAGTCTGAGGCCAGGGACTAAGTCAAACAATAGCAGAAGAGACTCCCCGCATAGAATGTCATACATACACAGTGGAGTCCATTACCCAGGATCCGTGGTATACTGATCTGGTGTATTTACTGATAAACAACAGGTGCCTGGAGGGATTGCCTCCCCACAAACACCGTGCCCTGCGGATGAAGAGCGCCCATTTCATGATTAAAAATTCTGCGCTCTACCGTAGGAACTACGAGGGAGTGTATCTCCGGTGCATTGATCGGGACCAAGCTGCAAAGATAATTGATGAATTCCACGGACAGTTTGGAACTGGGCATGGTTCAGCCGATGCCACTGCCCATCAGATCCTCTAGGCTGGATACTATTGGCCCTGTATCTTCAAAGATGTCCACGCTCATGTCAGAAAATGCCATACTTGTCAAACTGCAGCACATCATGAGCGTAACCCAGCCATGCCTCTGCAACCGATCTACGAGGCTAGGCCCTTTTCCCAGTGGGCATTTGATTTCATAGGGGAGATCAACCCCAACTCGTCCGCCAACCACCGATATATCATGACTGCTACTGATTATTGCACTCGGTGGTCTGAAGCTATCCCTTGTAAAAACAACACGGCGGATGTAGTTATTAAGTTTTTGGAAGAAAACATAGTCACAAGGTTTGGAATGCCCTTTGCTTTAGTATGTGACAATGGTCTGGCATTTTCTTCCACACAGTTACTCGAATGGACCTACAACCGGAAGATCACACTGAAGTTCTCCAGCAACTATTATCCCCAGGGAAACGGTGTTGCTGAATCAACGAACAAAAATCTACTTGAAGTGATCAAGCATTTGTTAGTGCAAAATCCCCGGGATTGGCACCAAAAACTGAGATACGCCCTTTGGGCGGATCGTATTTGTATTAAAGCCGCCCTGGGAACATCCCCATTCCACCTGGTTTATGGTCAAAATCCTGTATTCTCGATCAACTTATAGATCCCAGTTTTACAATTTATGCAGGAATTTAACAACAGGGACAACATTGTGGAGGTTTGACTCTTGAATCTGGTGCGGATGGAGGAACAGCGAGACGCGGCCCTTGAACATTTTGCGCGTCATCAAGCAGTAGTGAAGCGGTGGTTTGACAAGAGAGCCCAATACAAGGCCTTTCAGGGCTCCGATATGGTCCTGTTGTGGGATAAGGCCCGAGAGAAGAAAGGAAAGCACACCAAGTTCCAGCGGCTCTGGCTCGGACCATATTTAATCTGAGAAATCTGCGGGGCAAATACCTATCGCCTCGACACCTTGACTGGAGAACCTGTCCCATTGCCTGTCAATGGACAGTTTCTCAAACATTACTTCGAGTAAGGGTAATTTTGTCCAAAGTTGTACTATATGTAAATATCCCCTTGTAAATAGTTTTGGTGAGTGCCCTCCGGGGCAGTCTCCCTGTTGCCGTTTTGTTGTCTTTGTTTTCGCTTTTGGTTTTCTTTTTGGGTCCCGGTGTTTTGCTCCATCTTGCAGGAATTGGAATGTTTTGCATAACTCTGGCCTCTGGAACAATGCCTTCGGCATGGCAAACTTCAGAATCTATCTTTATCACGATGGAGTCAACCCGGTCTCCAGGATTGTTTGTAGGATATGGCATATTTTTGGGCAACCCCCATTGGGTGTCGTCTCTGGGAGTCTGGCAATCAGTGAACTACAACAAAGAAAGGGACAAGTAATCAGACACGCCGGAGGTAGATTGGTTGCACTAGTTGATGGACCCATGTCTAATAATCCAAATAAATTCTTCCCGGGTCCAGAGTTTTATCCTCCGAATATCTAAAAATAAGTGGATAGGTGAAAGAAGTACCGCCATTTGAATTACGGCTAAGCTCGGGCTCAATGGTGAAAGAAGTACCGCCTTCCCCACGAAGAAATAAATGAAGAAAAGAAAGGTTGAACTCCGGTCTCCGAGAGGGAAGCAATTAAATTGATGACTGGTTTGAGGTGATTAGTGCCGCTCCTCTCTTTCCGTTAAGGTCATCGGCTTGATTTCCTTCCAAAGCACAGACGACACCACTGATGAAAGGCTATGGACTGGCTCCTGTGTGGCCGGGTTCTCCCGGATATGTTGCCCTCTACCCGTCAAACGCCTTGGGAGGACATTTTGCTCCAGTTATGATAACCAGAGATTATGTGGTCCTCGAATGCGCTAAGGCATTCGTCCCAGATAGTCGCCATTTGTTATGCCCTGCATCCCCGTCCCTACATTTTGTGTGCAAAATGTTGGGTCCCCCTTTTTTTTCGGTTTTTTTTTTGGTTGTGGTGCCTTTGCCTTGTCTTTCTTTTCCTTTTTTCTTCCTTCCTCCGGGGTTTTCTTCCTCGGAGTGTGTCGTTGTCTTGGTTCGTTCTCCTCTCCGGGGTCCTGGATCCTGGAGGTTGCCTTTTGGTGGAAAGTTTGATTCCGGACTCCGGGATTGTTTGTGATGATATTCCTAATTCCTAGCAACATCATCATCAGGAATCCCCGGTTCCGGAGTCCGGATGTTTGGCTTAACCCGAAAGTTCCAGAGTGCAGAGGATTGTCTTTTTTTACCACGGGTATGAATAGACCTGCCTGTCATTATCACACTTACCGCGTTTAAAATCTTTGAGCACTAAGAGCGAAATTGAGCGATTTTCAAAGCAATTAGCAGAACAGTTACAGAAAGATTTGCAATAATCAGGGTTAACGCCTACTGTTCTCAGACGTGTGCTAGTGCTCCGAGGTGGTGATCTTGACAGGCTCGACAATTCGGAGCTGTTCCAGAGCTCTTCTGGTAATCTACCTATCCTCCGCCTTCTGCGTTTCCAGGTTGGTTTCTTCCTTCCTTCCTCTTCCTTTTGCTCTTGTTTTCCTGATTTTCTGTGTTTTGCTCATCCTTGTTTTTCGTTCATTTCGTTCTGTTTTCAGTTGGTTTGTTTCCATTTTTCGTCTGTTTGGTCCCTCGGTTGTTTCCCTGGTTTTGCCACCCGTTGGTGGGTCAGCTCTGCCAGAAGGTTGTCCGCCTTCTGTGCAGGTGTGAGTTTTGTAAATATTCTATAGAAAGTCTGTAAATACTTTGTAGATAATCTGTGCATATGTGAATAATTTGTAGATAGTCCGTAAATTTTTTGTAAAATAGCCTGTAGATAGCTGGCGCTGCTTGTCGATAGCTGTATATTCCTGTCTTAGCTTCGTCTAGTTTTATCCGCGGAAGTCGTCCGCCCGTATATTCATGTATATGTGTATATTTCTGTAAATAACCCATGTATATATCCTCCCGTCCCATGTATATACCTTTCAACTCCTCTGTATATCTTTCCAGGTGGCTTGACGAGCTGGTCGAGTCACCTCTGCTGTTGGTTTTTTTCACTTCAAACTTGCTTCGAAGCAGAAAACCACCTGTTTGAAGTTTGACTCGTGGCTGGTTTCAAACAGGTGGTTTTCTCTCTCCTCCATCAAGGCTGTCAGAACCTCATTTATTTCCCATGCGCACAATAACTCCCGGCCATGTGGCTTACCCTCTTCGCACATTAGAGCAGCCTCTTCCACCGTCGGTGCCATCCCATCCATTCAATGCTATCGCACGTGGCGCCCACGTGGATTCGCTTCCACATTCCTCTTTTCTAACGGTCACTTCTCCGAGTTCCGGATCCCCTTCCGTCGTTTCATCAAATGTCCTCACCAAGCATGATAAGTTTTCCCAGACCCGGGGATGTGATAAAGGTACCGTCTATTTTTCTTTTCAAATACTTCTGCAAAAACTAACTTTTCAGGGAAAGTGAACGGCACGGTGGTAAGATCTCTGGATCCCGGAGTTACGTTTTTATAAATATGTTCTGACGGTGGCATTGTCTCGCAGGTCTGGACTTCATTTAACCATCATGTCTGAAGCATCCGCATCATCACCTCCCGGAAGTCTGGAGTTGCCATCCACAACCGAGACCAGGGCAGCATCAAAGTCTAAGATAGAGAAGGCCCTGGCGAAGCTCCCCCTCACCATGAAGTACATGCAGGGTGAGGAGATGGCGAGCTCAAAGATTGAGTCCAAGATCAAGTGGTTGACCGACACCAACGTCGGGACATGGGCTGAAATGCAGGCTCTAGTGAAAATCATGCATATACAGCATCAAGCTGGAGATTCACTCACCACGAACATAGGAGGTTTCAGAGTTCTTCGGGCAGCTTGCTTCCCATACTCTGTGCAGTCTCCGGAGTTGGTGCTAACTCTGGCGGCCCACTATAACTCCTCTGTCCGGGCCGTCATGTTGGTACCAGGAGAACCATCGGGGTTCCCTGCCACACTAGTGTCCCTGGACCCAGCCACTTTCCAAATCGGCCTGGGCATCCCGCAAATTGATCAGGCCGCAGTAGTTACAAGGTCGGATGCCTTGAAAGAGTTCACCGGGCTGGAGGAGGCCTCCCGGTTGTACATCAACACCAACTGGCTCAAAGTCCCGAGGAGGGACTACAAAAGAATGAAGATTGATATTCCCCGCTCAGAATTCAAGGAGAGCATTCAGATGGGAATGATTTCACTAGCACGGGTGTTTGGGCAGCCTTCTGCCCAAGAGTTTGCACCATGGATGTACTACTTTCTGTTCGCCATGTCCACCAAAGGACAATTCTTCGATTGGGCTACCATTATTTTCAACCATGTCGACTCCCAGTTCCGGCAACTGAACAAGGAGAAGAAGTTCTACATGACTTCTTATGTTTTCTGGGCCCTAGCCCATCAGAGGCCTCATTTCAATGACCTGCTCACAGATGGCGTCCTCGGATTTGGTCAAGGACAAAAGGCACCGTGGGACCATTTCCCACAGATTCAATGGGAGGCCAGCTTCCCCAGTTACTGCCGGGTAAACGATTCCTTCGTTTACTACCACCTGTTGACGCCCACCCGGGATGCTGGATACCGCCTCTCTACAGAGGCGATGAAATTAGTGAGTAGTTATGGACACTACTACATTCAATTCCAGCAGCATACCTACATTAGGGTTGCCGACTTCTCTGGGAAACCCTACTTGTTGCCCAGACATTGCGGGAACAAGATCGTGCTACTGGAGTGTTGCAGACAAATGATGGAACTGCACGCCTTCCTGGGCCTCAAGAAGGTCACCACAATTTCGTTCCCAATCTCTTGTGGGGACTATACCTGCAGTCTGGCCGCCGCAAAGGAGGCCAATAATGAGCTTAAAAGTTATAACTTGCAGGAGTTTTATCTGGCACGAAAAAACTTTGATCCGCAAGGCCGACTTGCAGTAGCACTGCCCCCGGCTTCAGAGCCCCACCAAGCACACATAGAGGACTTCTGGGCAGATTGCCAGGACGATATGGATGTGCGCAGCCGGCATTATGGTAGGATGACGGCTGGAATGATGCAGACACTAAGACTCTGGAGGTTCCTGGAGGGCTTCTCTGACACCACCCCTACCACAGATCCCGAGTACAAAGAAAAAGGGATTGACAAGTTGGAACTGCCCGCAGTAAACTGGGGCGCCCAAGAGGATTACAAGATCGGGGACTTCACTCGAGCGGTTGTCGAGCGAAGTCACACATACTTCAAGCAGGTGTGCCCCGGGAGTGCGCGTCTTGGTCCCCGACCACTCCAAAGAGCAACTTCTCCACCAGTATTAAGATCAGCTCCGGGGGCCGGGACATCTTCAGCGGCCGAGACTTCTACACTAGGCGCAGACAGAGGAAAGGGGATTGCCCGCACACCCTCCGTGTTGCAGACGCCCACACAAGAAGAGCTTTAGAAACCATGGCAGCCTCCCGATAAATAAGGGAGCAATTATTGACGAAGTTGGCAAGTCCCCCTCTTATGACTGGACCAATTCGCCCCCCTTCCTCACCATCGCTGGCAACACTAATGGCCAGAGCAGCCGAGGTTGATCCCGCGGAGGCAGCATCAATCGCCGATGCGGGACCACCTCTAATCACCCGGCGGAAAAAGAAGCATATATCACAGCCGAAGCCGGAACTAGCGCCAAGGGCTTCCCATCCAGAGGAGGTGGAGATCCTCTCTTCCGATTCTCCGGAACCGGGGAGGGAGGCGGAACAAGTAGAGGACCCAGCCAGTCCCCCTCCAGAAGAAGAGTTTGATTTATTTGCGACCGATGAATTTGGGAACTTGCAAAGGGGTGACACGCAAGCTGGGATGGAGGTCCTGGAGAAAGAAAAGGTTTTGGATCTCCGAGACCAGGAAGAGCAAGCTGCGGAACAAGAAGTGCAGTGAATGGAAGAAAGGCCGGAACCAAAGATTATCTCCGCGGCCTCAGAAACACAAGATCCGGAAGTTGGCCAACAAGTACCAAGTGAACAAAAGGCATCCGCTGGGGAACCCAGACCCGGAATTTCTAGAACAACCGTAACCTCAGCCGCCGTGCTCCAAGGGCCACTTCCTGGAGCAACCTTCGGGCACATAATAACAGCAGCCCAGACTTTGAACTTGGGCCAGATGCCTCCCATACTGCCCACAGAGGTACCAATAATGGAAGAAACACAGCCTGGGGCAGATACAGATATAGATGAGGGAGAAGAACACCATGAAATCTCCGAGGAAGCCGATCAGGGTCCTGACTCACCACTTGATATCTGGGATCAGGCTAAGGATATAGAAATTAAGGATATCACCGAAGGAGAAAAGCCAGTAGGAAATGAAGAAGTGCTGGCAGAAAAGGAGATTGAGGGGGTGCATGTTGATAAGGAGCAGCCACCACTAGACGTTGGGAGAGGATCCGAAGAACAAGCTCTGGCCGGAAGGCCACCCCTCCCACCTTCATGGCTAGTGGAAAGTAAAAAGAGGAAAGCCCCATCTACTCCAATGGCCCCCATCTCCTTGGCCGAAATGATGGCCTTGGCTCAGGTCCCACCAAAGACAAAGAAGGCCCAGACAGTTCATACCCTCCGAACTGGGCCGGGCGGAGAAACAATCACTGTGGTAGCAATGCCTCCCCCAAATGCCGATGAAGCAACTGCAGACCCCGCAGATTATAATATCGCCGAGGTACACTTGGGCAAAAGAGGGAAGCAGGGTGAAGTGGACCTGCTGAAATAGGCAGCAAGGGCAGTGGAGGCCCGATACGAAAAAGAGGCTCAAAGGCTCAAGGCGAAGAAAGAAAAGACTGCCAAACTTATGGGAATACTTACAGAGCTGGCCAGACCCATTAGCGTCGTCTCTCCACAGGCCTCCACTTCGGAAGAGTTACCGCAGAGCGACATAGACTCCCTGCGGGCAATGAAGAAGAAAGCCCAAGCAGCTGATGAATGGGCCAATCTACAAG
>MU225217.1:3735788-3758604 GCA_018584345.1 Thuja plicata | reverse complement strand
TTTACCCATTGGGAATGCTGAAGTCCTTCCCATTCTTTGGATGCCGCTAAAACATATATCAAGAAAGAAGACAGGAAGAAAGAGCCAAAATTTGCTACGGCCAATAAGCCTTCATGCAGGTTTTCAGAAATTAAGTCAGCCCAATCAATGAATTTACTTCCCTCCAGAATATTTTGTATAAAAACATACATCCAAGGCTCCCAATGGAAAGCGTGTTCATTTCCCTTCACTCTATTTAACAGTAGCACAATGTCAGCGATTTCTTTGATGAAATGCTCTATGGTCAAGGGTTTAGGTATCCTGGAACCTCCTTCTATTGGTTTTGAGAGCCAAGATTGGGAAACTACAGAATCATAGCTCTTCTTTTTCTCTGTATACAACCTTTCAGCTTCTTTGACAGTCCATGGTTCATACGGCTCTTTGTGAGGGATGGACAGGGCTGCGCATACGCTGGTTCTGTTTATCCTGACTATCACTTCACCTGAGGTTTTCTTAATACACCTTGTATGGGGGTCGTAGTGGTTTGCACATTCTATGACTAATTTAGGGCATGCAACAGACACAGGGAACGCAGAAGCTTCTAGCAACCCACTGCTAGCTAATTTCTGGTAAATAAGGCTCGTTTGACTACTCTTGGACCTTTCTATGACGTCTGGTAAGCTTTTATGTACTAAGAATGTGTTACATATATCAGGCAAGGAGCTGAGGAGACATGGCTTGTCTGGTTTGGGCAGCTTAGGATGAAATAACGTCATGGCTAAATACAGGCAATGATGCTTTTGATAGATTATTTAAGCTTAACCCAAGACTAAAGCGAGCAAGAGTAATCAAAATATTCAGTAAGGGATGACAGAGCACTTACAGTTTCACAGAGAATAACCTGCAGCTTGACTCTTCTTACCAGATGACGCCGAACATTTTTGGTTATGTGCAAATGAACAATGAAAGGAGCGACATGCATTTAAGCCAAGGTTTATGAGGGAAATCCGGCGAACTGATATGGCAATCCAAACTATAATTGCTATTTTCGTGTTCCTGTTCTTGAAAAGACTAGCTGTGTGTTGTGTCATAAATGCTTGTCAGAGACGCGTGTTTAGCATTTAACCCCATCACATCATGGCGGCCCCGTGTTTATATGTGTGTTATAATAAACACGTGTCTTGTCATCGCCTTCTATTTGTTGTTCAATCATGCTTCGGTGGGTCCCCTTTTGATGTTTTGATTTAAAACAATGAGCACCTGCATGAAACATAACGTTAGCTTTGAAAACATGTTGAGGTTGAAGTTGAAGTTTTCTATCTTTCGACTTCAACTTCAACTTCGACTTCCAAAAGACTTTGACTTGGAGCAAAGGCACGGGTTTTGAAGGCCGAATGACTTGAACGGGTTTATGAACTTGAAGTTGAAGTTAGACAGAACTTCAACTTCGACTTCGAGATGAGGATATGACTCATGCATTCTTTTAAAAAGTATGTGGTAACAAGGAGCATCTTTGATATCTTTTTTAATACCTGAGAATGCTTTAGATGCTTCTTCACTCCATTCCACCTTGGCTCCTTTCTTCATCATTTTTGAAATTGGAGATTAATTTCTGTAAAATATGTAATAAATCTTCTTAGGAAATTTACCTGTCCAAAGAAAGATTGAATGCCCTTGACATTCCTTGTTTGAGGGACTTTATCTATAGCGGTAACCTTTTCAGGGTCAATTACTCCATCTTTGGATACAATATGTCCTAGGAGCCTACCCTCTGTAACTCCAAAATCACATTTCTTTAGATTGAAAGACACTCCATACTCCAAAGCTCTAATAAAAATCCTTTCAAGATGATCACAGTGTTGATCTTCTTTTGCTGAATAAGCTATCAAATCATCTTGATAAACAACTAAAAAGTTATTTATAAAATATGCAAATTCCATATCCATGGCCCTCTGAAAAGTTGCCCCATCTTTTGGTAAGCCAAAATGCATTCTCACATAAACATAAGTACCCCATGGTGTAGTGAATGCAGACTTAAATTGTTCAGATTCCTTAACCATGACTTGGTTATATCCTCAGAACCCATCCATTATAGACATCAATTGTGACCCAGTAACTCTTTGTGACATGGCTTCCGTATTTGGCAAACCATAATTATCCTTTAATGAATTTACATTCAAATTTCTAAAATCTACACAAAGTCTGATATCACCATTTTTCTTTCTCACTGGTACCAAATTTGATACCCATGTCGAATGTCTGATGGTTTTAATAATTCCAGCATCCCTCATCCTTTTTAGCTCTTCCTACATTTTAGGTGCCAGAGTAGGATTGACAGGTCTCATTTTTGTCTGAAAGGCTTAGCACCCTCCTTTAAAGGAATCATTTGTTAAAACAAATTTTCTCTATAAGCCTTCAAATCATCATAGGACCATGCAAAAACATGCCTATACTTTTTGAGAAGATCAACTAATAACTTACTAATTTTAGGAGACAATTTATTACCAATATACACATTCTTAGGGCTTTCAGTTGTTCCTAGGTTTATTTCTTCCAACTCTTCAAGTTTGCTTACATTATTTGTAGGAAAAGAATTATCTTTATTATCAAAACCTTTTTCAAGAATAACTAGCCCCTTAGGAACTCTGTTTGATTTCAATTGAAGCACATCTTTACCAAAAATGGTATCTTTATTATCTAAGGTTTCAATGCATCCACTGAAATTTATTTATTTATTTAAAAAGTCTGCTTCACAGTTCAAAAATCTTAGAATATCTAAGTCATCTTCAAAGAATTGCCAATTTTCAACATTGTCTAGTATTGAAGGCCTAGATTGAATTTCTATTTTAGCAATTCCTGAAAATGTAATATCCTAGGTCTTAAGGCAATGTTTTCTAGTAAATCTTCCATTTTGTTCTGACCTCTATCTATCCAATCAATACCAAATGCATCAAATTTTTCTAATTCATCCCAAACAACATTCCTATTAAGTCTTTGATTTTTTGAAACATATTTGGATTTAATCTGAGATATTATTAATTCAGAGTCTCCAGTAACTCTAAGACTTTTTATCTTATGTTTCAAGGCTAATCTCAAACCTATTAAAGAAACCTCATATTCTGCTACATTATTTGTGCATGAAAACAATAATGTAAAAGAAAACTTGAAGTTCTTACCACTAGGAGCTATTAATAGGATTCCTACACCAACTGCTTCTATAGAACTTGCTCCATCAAAGTACATGGTTCATAAATCATATTGGTCCACCAAATTGTCTTTGTCATCAGACAACAACATAAGTTGAGTTCCTTCTTCAACCCTATTATCTTGAACTTGAAAAGATCCAATATACGTATCAACAAAACAATTTATATATGCATCTTTATTTATTTCAATCATATGGGGAGTCCTTTCCCGAGACACCTTGAAATTGTGACCATCAATACTGAAAGTAGAAAAAGTCAAATCACATTGTATAATGCCTCCCATTAAAGCACTCCATTTTCTTGACAACAACATTCCATAATGAGGAGGAATATCAACAACCAAGACACTCATGGTTATTACTTTGTCAGGACATGAAGCCAGCTTATAAGGTAAAGCCTTAATAGTACCAATGACAGGGATTTCTCTGGAGTCCATTGCCTGACATCTCCCATGAGGAGTATCAACTGTAATCCCATTTATTTCATTATCTCTACAAGCATAGTAGTATTAGATGCTCTTGAATCTATCACACAATTTTTAAGCATCTTACCATTGATGACCAAAGTTAATAAAAAGGGATCAACAGCTCCTAAAGGACTATTCACATTATTTGTATTTAAATAAATCTAAGGGATTTCTAAAATCATTTCTTCGGACTCTCTTCCCTTTCTTTGTGACTTATCTTGTATGTTTTTTTATCTTTCAAACACCTTCTGGTTTTTGGAATCTTATTGAAGAAACACCATCTAGCACTGTGAGGACTTTCTCCTTATGCTCCTAAATTCTCATCATTTCTAAAAATGGAACTTTAACATTCATTTGTGTCAAAAATTTCCCCATATCAACATGGATGTATTTTACATCAAAGGATTTTTTTTTTCAAGACTAAGATTACCATCCTCAACTTGAATGGTTAGAGTTTACTGTCCTTTCTTTAATTTCTTATTTTCCCTTTTAGGAGGGAAAGAAATTGTTTCTGGTGTTTTATCTTTCTCCTCATATACAATGTTTGAACTATTTAATTTGTTTACAATTTTGACTTTTGGCCTACTTACATTCTCAGTAGATCCTTCCTTCTTTTGTGTTTTCTTGGCATCTACTTTGTTTTCTTTGATAAAAAAAGTTAGCTGGTTTTCTACCTACATCACCAACTACTCTTTTTCTCAATTTATAATTACTTCTTTCTTTAGTAACAAGATCAGCTGTAATTTGTGCTCTTTCCTTGTCAGAAGGTCTTCTTAATATTGCAGATTCCTCATTTTTTTGAGAATAACATCTTATATTATCAACTTTTTCTTCTTCACTATTGGACAAAACTTATTTATGATATACTTCTACTCTAGCTTGTGAACAATACATATCATGGCTCTCAACTTCACTATCAGAATCTACTTCAGGACATGAATAAGGATCATTCATAGCACAACCATTGTAATCACATAATTCACCTTCCTCTTCTCTGTGTTCCTCATTTGTATCCATATTCAAAGCAACAACACAAGAATCAGGATTATGTGGGGATTCACAAGCTTCACACCAATAATAATAATTACACATATTAATAGAATTTTTGTGTAGAGGATCAAGAGTCCTATTATCAGGCTTGTCCCTTCTTTGTGGGACAATAGTTTTCCTATCATTAAATTGGGTACCATAAGGATAATTTTGTATTTTTGGTTGTTGACTATAACTATTATGGGATGACCTACTATTATGTGGAGCTCTATAATCTTTATGTTCTGGTTCCTTTTGATTGAGCCTACTAAGCCGCTCATCATACCTTCTACCCATTTTTCCTGATACTTTTCTATTCATTTCTACATGTACAATTGTCTTATAGGATTCACTAAGGCTTCCAGGATTCTTATCTCTAAGATGATATCCCATTTTTTTTATCAAAAGAATTTAAATAAGTAGCAATACATACCTCCCCATTAAGATTTTTTTTTTGAAAAATCCAATGTATCAATTTTTGGAATTTGGTATTGAATTCAGCAACTTCCTCATTTGAATTTTTCTTTATATTGTTAAACTCATTCAACAATAATCCCTGATTGGTCTTATCACCATATTGATCCTTAAAGTGATATTTGAGCTCATACATTGATCCCACTGAATCATGAGGTAATGCATTAAACCAATCCCTAGCATCCTCAACTAGAGATAGAACAAAAAGCTTCATAACTACATCCTCATGTATAATATCATAATCATCCATGGTATGTGTGAATTTATTTATATGTTCCTCACATGTGATTACATTATTTCCAGCAAATTTAGGAAGTTTATCCCTAATTTTATTTGGAAATACATTAGGATAACCAAGAATATCAATGAAAGAAAATTGCTTGTACCTTTCTGCATGAAGTAGTCTCCTTTGGAATCTATCATCATTTTGGAATGTAGAAGCTTTGGCATTTAATGTTGAGGTAGTTTCAACATCATCATTAGAAGACTGACTAGATTTCCTGAGGAAATCAATCTTCTTTTTCTTTTCTAAAGCAACATCTCCCAATTCTTCTTTCTCTAGCTCTCTATCTAAAATCTCATTCTCCCTTTTGATCCTTTCAAGGTCAGTGTATTCCTTTGATTCTAGATTGAATAGAAATTTGTGACTTTTGGGTTCATTTATTTCAATTCCTGTCACTTTATTTTTTCCTTTATCTTTAGAGCTTTGAGTAGTAACATTTTGGTAAGTAGCAGGTTTCTCTTCATCCTTCTTAGGTACTTCAACATAATTTGTTGCCTATTGTTTTAGCCATTGTTTTTGTTTTTTTCTTATTGGCCTTCTCTTTCTTTCTTTGTTTTCTAATGGACCACTGCTCCTAGAGGAATCTATTATATTCATCTTCATCTTCAAAGAAAAATTCAAACTCTGAAGTAGTATTATCATATTCCTTTTCTCCTTTCTCACTAGGATAATTGTAATCTTCATATGTACCCAATCCTAAGTCTGGATCTTCTTCATATTCTGATGTATTCTCTTCATGACTGTATTGGATTGAATCTTCTCTCTTAATGTCTTCTTCTTGTCTTCTTGGAGATGGATTGTCTTTGTTCTTCTTTTCTCTCCTAGGATGACTAGCCCTAGAAGTGGTTGAAAGTCCACTTTCCAACTTAACTTCAGGATGCTTTCTTACTCTAGATCTAGTATTCATATTGAGAAAATGTGTATTAAACAATAAATATTACTCAACACTGACTGCAGGAATTTCTGAGTTGCCACCCAACACAAATTGGGAAAATACAACACAACCTAATATGAATATTGCAATATGGCTAAACAAGACTAACTCTGTTCTTTTAATAGTTAACTCCCCAGCAGAGTCACCCTTTTTTTGGTGACTTAGATGGGTCAAATGATATAAATAGTAGAATACCAGAGATTCTTTGAAAGGTTTAGCAAGACTTTTACATCTCTCTCCCCAGTAGAGTCACCATTTTGTTGGTGTTTAAAACTGTTATGCTATGAAAGAAACCAATATACCCTGAGACTATTATTAGGAATGGTTAACTCTAAGTATGCGAGCTCCACATGGTAACTAGACCAACTATAGGACAATACTATCCTCTAGTCTTCTAGCTCTACAAAACCAAGGTGGGTGCACCTAATCCAGACAAATATTCAACTTTTCACAACTTTCTTCACTCTGGATTTTAACAATAGATAAATGGTAAGAAAGTATGAAATGATAACCACTCATTTAGTGACTCTTCACTACCATGCAGGACACACAACCAACAACCACAAAAATTAAAAGGACTAAAATGGTTTTGATGTTTTTGATAGCGCATAATATAGCCAAATCTATTAAGATATGTATCAAACTAGAAGATACTAATAACTGATCGGTGCTTTATCCATTTGGTAATGTTTTTAGTTCAAATACAGGATAAAGAAACTAACTATTATCAAGGACTCAAAACCATAAATACAAATAAATTAGACCAAACACTTCTTATAAGACCCTTCTGTAGACAAACCCAACAAACTTATGCAATATCCAAAGCATTATTTGATTTGATCCTAGATCAAAACTAAGGACTAATGACATATACACAAATAAATTCCATGCAATGATTCAGAAGATTCACAACTCAATAGGTAGGCACCAAGGAGAGACTTAAATCTAAGATACTGTATTAAGTACAAAGAATCCAATTTTATTCCAAAATACTTCAGAACATATGCCACTTCAATAAATGCAAAAGATCTACAACTTTCTTCTTCTATGATAATACTCTCTAGATAGACATATGTTATACTCACTAGAAAATACTAAAAAGGTTTTATGCCTTATGCTACTTTCCCAAAGTTTTTTCTAGCCTCTACTAAATGATCTTGGAAGTCCTTTTATAGATCAAGGACTGCAACAAGCTTTAGACCATTTAGGGTTAGGGGTAAAAATTAATCTATACTTGACAAAAACAAATAATATATTTCAATAATAAACAATTTTTGTGATCAATAAGTTGAAACATTCCCATGATCCAGTCTGTTGAAAAATCTAATCTAACCACCATCCACCTGGGAAACTATAGAATACAACCCTATCAAAGGAATAATAGATGGAATGTCTAGTCTGCATTAAATACCCTGGTAAATTCTTGGCTCTTCAAATCTACAAAATATCAACAAGCTCAGCATTTCAAGAATAAAATCTGATCTCAACCTCTACAATTTCTGGAAAAAGACACCTTATTTATGGAAAAGAAAAGAGACAGGGATAAAACTTGACTAATAAACTATCCAAGGCCCTAAAATAACATTCTCTATTCAAGTGCATTCAAAGCCGCCCAACTTTCATTCTCTCAGCATCCAACAGGTGTACAAGAAAAACCATAAAGATCAAATTTTGTGAATTAATGCTCTGTAATAAGACATGATCCACCGCTTAAAAACCCTAAGATAAAGATTTAAATATTTGAAAAGTGGTTGAAATGGTCATAGGCAACATAGGCTTTGGAATCAATGATCAAGATCAAGACTTTTCTCTCCTTTTATACTCGACAGTAGATCTCTTTTAGGTTACCTGAGATTTCTAATGATCTCCTTAGAGAAGTGGTATCTTGGCACAATGCCTTGATTATTAGATATTGAGCACTTTACCTTTAAGGCTTTATGTCAACCAAAGGATCAAACTCAACATGCATTCCCTTTACTTTACTCTCAAAGTTGATCCAGACCCACTGAGACACGTGGTGCAAGGGCGTAATGCCTTAAACACTATATGTCAATCATTTCATTCTTAAGGCAAAGCATCATCCACAAGATCTTTACAAACCTACTGTCTCTTTAACGGCCTTAGCAATGCTAGGATCTTGACTTCATCAATGCCACGTGTCACCAAGGTGTAATGCATCAAAGTTTATATCTCATGCATCTTTCCTTTGAGCCTTTACGCCACCCATTTGATCAAGCATTTAATCTGTGTCTTTAACCTGCACCTTAACTTATCAGTCATAATCCTTCTTACCTCTAAATTATTGAATGGAACCTGAATAAACTTGTGTTAACCCAAGGTATATCTGGAGATTCAGTGACAATGCTATCTCCAAGTTACTGAACAGATCCTTTAACTCTGGTCACATTCAAAGATTAAGTGGAGGCCACAAGATCTTGATTCAATCAATGACCATCGTTGAATCTCTAAATACTTTGGCTAACTTTGACTTTATCTAGCGATTTAGCACTAATCCTCCAATAATGTTTGAATCTATGATCCATATTTGATCCTTGGCAACTTTGCTTTAACTTTATCTTGACTCAGGTTCATCTGGAGATCACGCAATTGAAAGAAACTCATAATCTCAGATAGTTATCTTTAACCCTAGTCAAAAGTGGATATTACACACAAGCCCTAGATCTTGATCTCAATCAATGACTATGATGCAGTCTTGGAAAACCTGACTTTAACTCTAAGAAACTTTTCTCGACCATGATTAAATATGGAGATTCAAAGATAAATGCATCTCTGAATCGCTAAACATTTTCCTTAACTGGAGTTATATTTGGAGATTAAGTGCAATCCCTCGATCCTTCTCAACATCCATAGTTTTGATTTGATCTTGGAAACTCCACCTAAATGTTATCTAAGTTTAGCTTGATATGGAGATTGCGTGACTGAAGGAAAATCATGATCTCATATAGTTATCTTTAACCTTGGTCAAAACTGGAGATCTCACAAAAACAAGCTTATCTCTAAGTCACTAAATATAACCAGGCTTTGCTTGACTCAACCATGATTTGATTTGGAGATTGGGAGGTAAACTAAGTCACCAAGTCACTAAATAAAACTTTAACCCTTGTGTTTTTCTAGAGATTTGGTGCTAGCTGCATGATCAAAACCACATCAACGACTTGCACTTGATCTCTGAAAGAAACTTGAATTCGACTATTATCTAGAGATATAGCATCAATCACACGATAAAAAAAAAGACAGAACTTGATCAACAGCCTACACTGAATTTCTAGATGAAAAGGAATATTCAGTCCTTGTTGGGAGATTACAAGATAAAGGCAAGGTTAAAAGCACACATGACTTAAAAGATTATAAGTGTCTTGGAATAAGTAACATGAAAACATAACAAGTCTTGAGGGTTTAGGGATTTAACACAAAAATGACTCAACAAGACTTGGGGTTTTAGGCCAGAGACTAGAATAAAAATGTAGAAATAGGAGAAAAGGCTTGGATTCATGAAAATTTTGACAAGTACTAACAGCATGTATAGCTTCAATGTACTCAACCTCTATAATGGATAAAGTTACTGCAAACTATTTCTTACTTAGGAAACTAATATAGGACACCAAATAAATTGAAATCATAACAATTGGTAGATCTTCTGGTATTGACATCACTCACCCAATCTAAATCCACAAATTCATAAATTTTACCAAGTTTCGGTCCCTATAGAATCACCACGATAACAATAATAGTAAGAAAAAGAACCTCACAAATATTTGGAGACCTTATTAAATGTATAATAATAATCTTTTCTAGAACCATCCACAAACAGGTTGTGAACTCCCATTAACTAGGAAATGACATCCTTGATGCTTACCATAGCATAAATCAAAATACCAATATCAGTATCATAAGACACTTGAGAAATATCCTTCATGTCCCTAGATTTAGAATAACATTACTCTAAAAAAAACTCTCACCGTAAAAATATGAAAAAATATGAAAAACTTAAAGACCTACAAAATAACCCCCTAAATTTATCCAAAAATACATCCACATACTTTCTTTAGGCTAACCAAAGCTTTCCATTTGTTCTATCTCTTATAATATCCATTCCTAGAATTTACTTCACCAATCTCAAGTCCTCATTTTAATTTATGTTCAAAGATGGTCTACTTTAAATCATAAATTGCATCATAATTATTTTTATTAAAGAATAAGTATTTCATCTATGTACAATAAAGTCACAAGAAAATAATCACAATGTTTCTTATAATAAACATGATGATATGATTTGGATCCCATAAATACCAATCATAACAAAAAATAATTAAACTTTTGTATGATATTGTATGAGATTCCTTAAGACCATAAACATATTTTTATTGTGTCATGTAAAACTCTTCTTCCATGTTATTATGCAGGAATGCCATCATCACATCTACCTATTTTATCTCTAAATCTAAATGTTCTCCTATGAAAAATAAGGAACTTGACTTACAAGTTAAGTGAGTGGGGAAGAATCTCACGAAAGTCAATCCGCTCCATCTAGGAATATATTTTTATAGCCAATCTCACATTGTACTTCTCAATGCCACCATAAAAAAATGACCTTTGTTTTGAATGTCCATTCACGTCTAATAAGTTTTATTTCTGGTAGTAATGACATCATTTCCTAGGTGTTATTATTTTTGCAAAGAAACTATTACATTTGCAACTCATCCATCTTAAATGTATTCAAGTCCATCATTTCTTTGATGGCCAAAACTTTTGCATCAAATTTCATGGGAAGAGATATTAATATTTTTTTGCATAATAACTTATAATAACTTCATCTTCAAGTGGTTCCCCAAGACCACAAATAGTGTTCGTAAATTCTTCCATACAGCGGAAGTAGGTGGCAACATTTTCTTCTTCCTCCATCTTTAGGATTTCAAAGTGTCTCTATTGGGTTTTGAGCTTGGCCTTTTTCACCTTCTCAATTCCTCCATATGTCTTTTGAAGCTTTCCTTTTATTTATTTTGCTAACGTACACTGCATAACCTTGATTATTTCATCTTCAGTTAGTCCACTTACAATTACATTCATAACTTTTGCATTATTCTCAAATGCTCTTATTTTTGTCTTTGTTAGTGAGTGGAGTAGATGGTGCCACATAGCCATCCACAAACACTTTCCATATATCAAGTTTAGGGGCTTTCAAATAGGTGTGCATAGTATAAATCCATAAAAACATAGTTGTTCCCATTGAACAATGGTTCTTGACTTGAGGAAAATATTTTGTGTCCATCATGTGTGTTCATAAGATCTTTCCTTCAAGATGTTAGTCTTTTTCAAAGGAACTCACCCTTATAGCAATTAAAGAAAATACACACACATGCACGCACACACACACACACACACACACACACACACACACACACACACACACTTATACTGAGGAATGAGAGTGAAATATCATAAGACCAACTTTCTTGATTATTTATTTTAGTAATCTCAAAACAAATAAAAAAGGATCCACAAAATAATGTCTAATAAAAATACAAGATGGACACATTATTTTGCATGGAAACCCTTGCGGGAGAAGACTATGATAAAAATATTGCTTTCATAAATAACTTCCTTTGAATTTGTAGACACCGGACCTATAAGAGACATCAATCCCCTCCACTGAGTGCCAACTCCACAAGAGACTCTAAACTCTTTTAATAAGAGGATCCAATCTCCTAAAATCTCCAAATAGAAAGCACCAACCTTCAAGAAATAAGGATGATTATAAATTTGTTGGATATGCCCTAGATCCCTTATGTTAGAAACATAAAATAAAATGGAAAAGAGATGAGGAAAGAATCCAAGAGATTGTGAAAAGGGAATATTTTTACTAGAGAGAGAGAGTGGGGGGGAGAGAGAGAGATTTTCCTTTAATAGATCAAACACAAGTTCACCAAAATGCTCCAAGACCAACACAAGAACTCAAGAATTTTGAAAGGGGAAAAAACAATAAAAAACCCCTTGTGTATAATATGAATATGGAACAAAGCCTAAAGAATAAGAGAGAAGGAGAGCAATAATCTCATTACAATAATGAGAGCAAGTTTGAGAATGTGAGGAGAAGTGAGAAAATAGAGAAGATTATTTAACAAGTTTGTGTAGAGGCATCTCTTAAATAGAGATGAGTGGAGGATTTTGCATGTAAATCCCATCTTCTATGAATGCCACATTCACATTGAGTGTGTGCCAAATGTGAGATTCCTCTTAAGGAGAAATATCTAATTTCCTTATTAAAGGAATTGCAAAAATGTGACATGTCCTCCTACTTGGAATAGATGATAAATACAATATAGGATACCTTGGTTTATCCTTTAATTACATATTTCACCAAGGAAAGATTAATTTCTAACACCCCCCTTTAATCTTTACTTGGGGTATTTACATCAAGGGGTATCAAACCCACATTTTTACAATGAAATTCAAATTTCTCTCTAGAAAGAGGCTTTGTCAAAATATCTGCAACTTGATCTTCACCCTTGCAATAGATGAGGGAAAATTTCTTTTCTTCAATTTTATCTCTAATGAAGTGGTTGTGGAGAGAAATGTGCTTTGAGTAGACCGGATTCTTTTCCAATGCTATTTCTCTTTGATTGTCATAATATAAAGGTGTAGGTTCTTGTTGAGGTAGACCCAAAGATTCAAGAATTCTTCTAAGCCATAAAGCTTCTTTAGAGGCATTAGTACAACTTTAGTAGTCATCTTCGGTAGAAAATAGAGAAACAAATTGATCTTTTTTAATTTTCCAAGATATAGCACCTGAACAAAGAAAAAAACAATACCCAAAAGTAGATTTCCCATCATTGGGGTCTCCACCTAAATCTGAATCAGTAAAGCCTTTTAATGTAAAATCAGAATTTTCATCATAAAATAATCCTACATCAAGAGTACGTTTAATATATCTTAATATTATTTTAACAATTTTTAAGTGTGTTTTTTGAGGTTTGACATAAATCTTGAAACTAAACCAACACTAAAAGATATATCAGGTCTAGTGAGAGTTAGATAATTTAAACTTCCTACGAGTTGTCTATAAGGAGTAGCATCTATAAATCGAGATTCCATAACTATCATTAAATTAGTTCCTAATTCACATGGAATTGAAACATGATTAGCACTATTCATATGAAATCTATCAAGAATATCTTTAGCATATTTACTTTGTGAAATAAAAATACCCTTAGGGGTTTGCCAAATTTGCATTCCTAAGAAATAATGTAGAAGTCCTAAATCAGTCATTTGAATTTTTTGGTTAAGTTGAGACTAAATATCAGAAATTAAATGGTTAGAACTTGAAGTAATAATCAAATCATCAACATAAATAATGATAATGATAATGTCATTTTCACTATGCTTGATAAACAAGTTAGGATGATTTTTACTTCTAGAAAAACTTTGAGAAATAAAGAAAGCATTGATTTTGGAATACAATTCTCTAGGAGATTGTTTTAAACCATAAATAGATTTCTTTAGTTTACATACAACATGTTCATTACCTTCTTTAATAAAACCAGGAGGTTGAGACATATAGATTTCTTCATGCAAATCGCCATTTAAAAAAGCACTTTTAACATCCATTTGGTGAATAGGCCAATTCATTTTTGCAGCTAAAGAAAGAACAACTTTAATGGTAGGCATTTTTGGAACAGGAGAAAAGGTCTCATTATAGTCTATTCCTTCAATTTGAGAGAAACCTCTTGCTACTAGTCTATCTTTAAACTTACTAATTTCATTATTTGCATTCAACTTAGTTTTGTATAACCATTTACATGAAACTAGATTTTTTCCATGAGGTAAAGTAACTAAATCCCAAGTGTTATTGGAAATTAAACTATCATAATCTTCTTCCATAGCATTTTTCCAATGGGGTTGATTTTTAGCTTGAGAAATTTTTTGAGGATCTTTAGAATGCATAAGAGAAGACATCAAAGCATAATTGCAATAATTAAGTCTCCTTGGTCTAAGACCACCCATTCTAGTAATATAATCATCACCTTCATTAAGTAAATATTTAAACTATTTAGGATTTCTCTTAGAAGTAATAGAAATATCACTATGAGGAGTAAATTCATCATTTTCATTATCACTATGAGGAGTAAGTTCATCATTATCATCATGAACACAATTATCACCATCATGAGCAAAATTATCACTAGGAGGAGTAGAAATATTCTTACCATCATCATCATAATTTTTAATACTAGTAGGAATAGAAATAGGCGCATTAGGAGTAGGGGGATAAGAGGTTGGTCCTCCATGAGATAATTAATACCCCCTTTAATTTCATCATCTTTGACCTTGGAACAATCATGAAATTCATTTTCTGCAATAACATCTCTTGCAATATGTACCTTGTTAGTAATAGGATCATTAACTCTATAAACTTTAGTAGATTCATCATACCCAACAAATGTAAATGGAGAAGATTTAGAATCTAATTTATGCCTTTTTTGTTTGGGTGTGTAAACATAAGCAATAGATCCAAAAAAATTCAAATGTTGTAAATTAGGTTTCCTACCAGACCACGCTTCCTCAGGAGTTATATTTTGCAAGCTTTAGTAGGAGTTCTATTAAGAATATAAGTGGCACAAGCCATTGCTTCAGCCCAAAACATGTAATGCATATCTTTTGCATGTAACATACATCTAGCCATTTCCACAATAGTTATATGCTTCCTTTCTGCCACACCATTTTGTTGTGGTGTATAAGAAATGGTAAGCTGATGTTTTATACCAAAAGATATCAAGTAAGAAGGAAAAGGATTATTAACATATTCAATACCATTATCTGTCCTAAGAATTTTAAGTTTAGAACCAGATTGCCTTTACACAAACATGAAATTTAGAAAATGTGTCAAGAGCTTGATCTTTAGTATGAAATGCATAAATCCAAATTCTTCTAGTAAAATCATCCACAAAGGTAAGAACATACTTTGAACCTTGTATGGAGATGTTCTCCATTGGACCCAAAAGATCACTGTGAATAAGAAGTAACTTATGAGATGCCCTCCATGCAGTACCATGAGGAAAGGGCTCCCTTTTAATTTTTCCACTCATGTAACTTGTGCATGTAATTTTAGATGGAACAATATGGGGTAATCCTTCAACCATGTTAGATTTTTGCATCAAAGAAATATAATTAGAATTCAAATGGCCGAGACTTTTGTGCCATACATTGAAATCAATATTAAATTTCAAAGAGTACCTTGAAGAGGAAAACTCATAGAATTTAAACAGGTTATCATGATACATCTTAGCATTAGCAACAAAATGTCAGTGTTAGGATCAATAATATAGCACATATCTTTATGAAATTCAACTTTGTAATCTTGACATAATTGAGCAACTGAAAGAAGATTAGATTTCAATTCAGGAACATAAATAACATTGTGTAACTTTCCATTTGGAACATTAACATCACCAAATCCATAAACTTTGCAAATATGATGATTAGCTAATTGAATAGGAATATTAGTAGTATCAGGTTGCAAGGAATCAAATACTTCTCTATGAGATGTAACATGATGCAAAGCTTTATAACAAGCAGTAAAAGCATGACGAGATTGATTACCTTGAGATTTGAAGTTATTTTGATTATTGTTATTCATAGGCTTCTTATCATTTTGCTTTTTAAAGAAAAAATTAGTTAGGTGACCATATTTCCATAATAAGTACAACGTGGTTTCCGATTTTGTTGATTATTGTAATTATTGTTATTATTATTGTATGATGGCCTAGAATAAGACCTGTTGTTTGAATAATTGTTATTATGATTATTGTTATTTGAATAACCATTATTATGATGATTATTGTTGTTATTGGAATAATTATTGTTATGATGATTATTATTATGATGATTAGTATGTGACTTATTATTTTTATTTTGAGTTTTAGATACAAAAGCACATTCAAAAGATTTAATAGTACCAAATTGCAATAATTTAGCCTCCTCTTGACGTAACAAATTGTGAAAAATAGCATAAGTTAAATGAGGAGCTAAACTAGGAATAGCAAGCTGAGAATGAATGTTAGTAATAAATTGTTGAAACTCTTTAGGAAGACATTTCTTGAGAATAAAAGTAAATAAGCTAATATCAGTTAAAGTAACATTATGGTGCAGGAGCACACCTAGCTTAACCCTTATGTTTTGATGCTTTGTTATTTGATTCTAGCATGTAATGGATCTAGCCAAGTCAGGAGATTTTGTGTGGGCCTTAGAAGGTCATTTTCTTTATTTTCCCTAAGATTGATGGACTAGGTCAATTCATGGCCAGCTAGTTTTCTTAGTAGTGTTTTGTGTGTCCTTCAAGATAATGTTGTAGATTGAGTCCTAGAGTGAAAAGGGAGTTGCTTAGATCAAGTTGTGTCTTAAAATTAATTTGAGGATGCTCATATTCCATATGTAATCAATTGGAGAACAAAACTCCAAGGTTGGATTCATATAGCAAAATTTGTCATTTTCTTGCCAAAGTTGTCAACTTGGCCAAAAAGTGTTAAAAATGGGAAAAGATGAAAGAATGATGGTCGAGAGGATAAATAATTCTTAGGAATCATTAATATTCCTTAAGAAATGCCACAAAAAGATCCCAAGTCCTACTTGGTAGGAAAAAGCCAAAATACAAACAAAAAGGGAAAAGTTGCTATGACAAGTTTTGAAAATTGCATGACAACTCTCAAGAAAATGTTGCAGACTGAGCTAGGAGAAGGAATGATGTTTTGTAACACCTCAATACATTATGGTAGGTTACATAGGATGTGGAAAACCTATTCAAAACCATGAGCAATCATCTGTAACGAGAGAGTAGGAGTTTGGAATGAAGAAAATTCAGAGTTTTTGAAGGATATCACTGTTTTTGTGCTTTTTGATTACATGCAAGTGTAAATAGGATTGGAGATATGTTTTAATGTTTTATATATATCTATTATGGTCTTATGAAAATTCTTCATTCAAGCTACAAGTTCAGTAGAGGTCATTTTCGCATGTTGTGAAATTTTTCTCTAATTTTTACCTACACAGTCATTGAGTTTTTAGTTGCATGCAGGGGATAATGGAATGAATTTCATAATCTAACCCTAGATCCTTTATTAGCATGAAATTACAAACCTTTTTCATTGAAAAAAAAATTTAGGAGGAGGTATTTTTACTTAGGTTTGAAAATCATTCACTTTTAGACAATCTACTACCAATGTCCAGGCAGTCCATGAAAATGCTCTTGCCACTCCCTTTCCCACCATAGGAATTTTGTGGGTTTTTGATATTTGGGAGTGGACTTGTATTATATGATGTGTGTAGGAGGAGGGTCCCCAAAAAAAAGTTTTGGAAATTTTAACATGATGCCATAGGCGAGTTGATAGCACCTGGCTAGGCAACATCAAAGCTTGTGAGCAAGGAATAGTGGATTGAATGGATTGAAAGCCTCAATCCAAGTTTGGAAGTAGTTAGAGGGATGTGTAAAGGATCATAATCTAGGAGGATGGATTCCCAAGGGAATTTTTTCTATGATTGTGAAGTGACCGTAGAGAAGACTGTCTACAGAAATTTGAAACCCTCCATTTTAGGCTAAAAGTGGCTTTCCAGTGTACAAACAGGTTGAAGAGTTGAGACATTCAAAATATTGTAGGTCTCCCAAAATGGTATTCATAAATTAAACCTGTTTGTAACCTTGATAAGGAGATTGTGGAGTTAAAAGGAGAAAACCTTGTTTGTAGGGCTAATTCTAGTAGCCATATTTGGTGCAAAGTAGACAGTTTTGATGAACTATAACTGATTGAATGTTTGAAGATGTTAAGTTGATGATCACAAAGGCATAAGAAAGTTAATGCAAGACATTAAATTAGTTAATGTATTATATTTTCATTGATGTCAACTTGATATAATCTGTATGGTCATGGACATATTGCTAAAAGACTTCAAAAGAAAAATGAATCAAGGGCTATGCTATCAGTAATGCATATAAGTCAAGTATTCACAAAGTGACTGTATACACTGATGGAGTGCACACTGACAGACAGAATAAGAAAGCAAAGTCACAATGTTAATTGATGAGAAAATACATAGCATTATCGATGAGCAAAGTCACAGTGTTGCCCGACAAGCAAAGCACAGTGTAACTCGATGGACAGAATTACAATGTTGCTCGATAGGAGTTCCCAAAGAAAACTAAAGTCACACCGATGGAATATTTAGTTTTCATCTATGATTAACTAAAGTATTGACCGATAGAATAGAGAGTTCAGAAATGACAAAATGCTTAGCTGTCAAGAGCTAAAAATAGACTTAATTGATACTTATCATTGTTTTAATCAACAAAATAAAGCCAGAGATAAGTAAAGGATTTAAATATTCTTTGTCCAGTTGGCAAGAATATCTCTACGAGATTAAACTGGAGTTTTTCTTTAAATATAATTGGTGAGAATTATGGATCACACCAAGATCAAGAATGCCAATAAATGGTGAAATCATGTCTATATAAGAGACAAGATTATTCATTATGAAGAAGGGGAGTGACAAGAGAATAGATGCTGAAGAGATTCTGAAGGAGAAGAAAGTCTTCATTTAGACTTGATCAATCAAGCTGAGGAAAGAGCTAAATTCTACAGACACCGACGAACAATGATACAACATCACAGATTAGAACTGTGTGCAGCAAATGTATTGAATTGATAACATTGATCAGAAAGGTAATGCACATACAATAGATCTAAAAATCAGAAATTCAAGTTGTATATGTGAACAGATCAATTTACTATTCCACTTTAACCATTGAAGCATCAAGTCTCTTAACCGAGCAGGAGTTAAAAGTCTTTTCTAATTGAGATACATCCCAAGGAGTATCAAAAAGTTTGATCATACAAAGTAGCATTGGATATGTCCAATACCTATTGACAGGCCAAGTGAGTGTTTGATCAAGGATGGTAGCATTAGATGCCAGATACTAAGTCAAAAAATATCTATTTAAATCCTCTAACAAGGTCACAACTAACAGTGTGTTTTTAACCTTCAACAAGGTTGGCTCTTAACTGAGCTCACTTCAGAAGAGTGAAAATTTGGGGTACCGGTCCAAGTGGTTTTTCCCTTAACATGGTTTCCAGATTAAAAATCCATGTGTTAATGTGTCTATGAGTCATTACTTTATTGTTTTTCATTTCACATAAGTAAATCTGGATTGATCAGTATACACTAGTTATTTACTGTGTTTCGGTAAATAGAAAGACTGCTTATCGGTAAACATACAGAAGAAGGTTTTACAAAGCATTCTGACAAGTAGAAATTTGATATAAGTATTTGAAGGCATTCATCTTGTAGGAATGAAGATAACTAGAGGATTATAAATGTGGTAATAAGTGTTTAGGGTTGAATTAAGGATTAATTTTGAGGCCACTGATTCAGCCCCCCTCAGTTATTACTAACAATTGGTATTAGATCTTGTGTGCTTAGAAAGGGAGTTTAACAACTCAAGCTAAAGATCACAAGATGAACAGACAAGATGTGCCCAAGTTGAACAAAGAAAACTTTGCTTCATGGAAAATCAGGATAAGAATCCACTTATTAGGTATTGGAAATGATGTTACTCAATACTTATATACTAAATATGTGTTTCCCATAGGAGCACTCACAGTTGAACAAATGAAAGAGAATCATGAGCACAAATGCATGATAATAGAGCTTGCTTCCTCACTCTTCGATGTTGAATTTGAAGATGTCAAAGCATGCACAACTACAAAGCAGATGAGGGACAAATTGAAGCTTGTACATGGTGGTGATAAAAATGTTTTGAGAGCCAAGGAAAAAATCCTTAGAGGAAAGTTTGATGATCTCAGAATGAAAGAAGGTGAAAACATCACACAATACATCACAAGAATCAAAGAGATAGTCAATGCTATCCTAGGAGTTGGAGGTGTACTAGAAGAAGAGATAGTGGTAAGTAAAATTATAAGAACCTTATTGCCTACTTATACTATTAGAGTATCTACCATACAAGAAATGAGAGCAGTAGCAAATAACAATGTTACTCTAGATAGTTTGATTGGAAGACTGATTTCATTTGAGATGAATAACTTTGATAATAGTGTCTCACCAAACATAGAGTCTGCATTCAAATCTTCTTTGAGAATAAGTAAATCAAGTTATAAAAACACTATGACAAAATATAGTGATAGTGAAAGTGAAGAAGAAGATCTTGATGAAATTGAAGCACTTATGGCAAGAAGAATGCATAGAGGCAAAGGTAAATACAAAGGTAAATTACCACTTGTATGTTTTTAATTGTAAAGAGATTGGACACTTTGCTGCAAGATGTCCTAACAGAAGTAATGACAGGTCATTTGAAAAGAAGTTTGACAGAGGTGATTACAGAAGCAACCGACAATCAGAAAGAAGAGATACTCGAGACTACAAGGACAAAGGAAAGAAGGAAAGTTACCTAGCTAAATGCAAAGATGAAGATACTGACAAAGAATCTTATGAAGACACTGAGATGGTGTTTGTGGCAATAAAAGATGATTCAGATGAAGATGAAGAAATGTATGTATAAACTGCACTCATATCTAAAGTTAGTAAAAATGATGTCTGGATCATAGATAGTGGCTGCACTCACCATATGACCAGTGACAAACAAAAGTTTGAGACTTTTGAATACTATAATGGTGGGTCAATAAGAATGGGTTATGACACACCTTGTCTAGTTGAAGGTAAAGGAACGATAATGTTAAATAACCTGATAAAATGTGAAAATGCTTATTAGGTGAAAGGATTGAATTATAATCTATTGAGTGTTTCTCTGTTGAAA
Organism: Thuja plicata; assembly: GCA_018584345.1. NCBI lineage: Eukaryota > Viridiplantae > Streptophyta > Pinopsida > Cupressales > Cupressaceae > Thuja > Thuja plicata. Next base: position 3,737,397 of record MU225217.1, on the reverse strand, counting down.
AATTTAGGTCACAGAGTACCAATTGAAAATAAGAAGGCAAAGATCTTCAATAAATAAGAAATTCTGATTGGTACCGGTGAGCAGACAAAAGGTAACTTATTCTATCTAAATGATATTGACACCACTTTCTTAATGGCTAGAAACAAAGACATATGGTTGTGGCACAAAATATTATGTCATGTAAAATTTGAGAACATGATAAAGATAAGAAGAAAGAGAAATGTAAGAGGCTTATCGACGATGATTAAGCCAGACAATATCATGTGCAAAAATTGTCAAAAAGGTAATATGACAAAGTCTAGTTTCAAAAGAAAAACCCATACATCTGATGTCATTCTAGAATTAGTCCATATTGATCTATGTGGACCCATGAGGACAAAGAGTTACTATGGTGATAGATATTTTATTCTCTTTGTTGATGATTACTCTATAATGATGACAGTTATGTTTCGAAAAGATAAATTTGAAGCATTCAAGATGTTTAAATGGTACAAAGAAATGGTAGAAAAACAAAGTGGTAAGGAATTGAAATGCTTAAGATTAGATAAAGGAGTGGAATTTATTTTAGATGAATTCACTAACTTTTGTAATGAGCATGGAATCAAAAGTCAGGTCTCTACACTGAGAACACCACAACAAAATGGAATTGCTCAAAGAAGGAATAGATCCATTGTTGATTGTGCAAGGACACTGATGACAGAGAAAGGCGTCACCCAAAATCTTCTGGAGGGAAGCTGTCAGTACTATTGTTTACACATTGAATTGAGTACAATTGAAGAAAGACACCAAGAAGACACACTATGAACTATGGTATGGTTACACACCCAATGTAAGTTACTTCAAAAATTTTGGTAGTCAATGTTATATCTTAAAAGATGATAGAAATGGAAAGCTTGACTCCAAGAGTGATGAAGGAATCTTTCTAGGGTATTCCACCAAGAGCAAGGCTTAAAAGTGTCTCAATAAAGCCTCTAACAAAATTTTTGAAACTGCAAATGTAAAGATAGATGAATTTGTTGAGAAGAATAAAAAGGAAAGAAAAAAATAGCCAGAGGACTATAACAGGTTTGTTTATAATGAAGAACCTAAAATTCTACCTGAGAAACAATTTATATCTCCTGAGCAACAAATTATTGCACCTGAGCATCGGGCTGCAAATACCAAAAATAAGGATATTGCTCAAGATGATATACCATGTGATGAAGATTAGAATGAAGGAAAAAATGATGATCAAGATGATAGACAAAGAATTGAACCTGTACTTACCAAATATGTCAGAAGGAACCATCTACAAAACTAGATCATTGGAGACAAGAAGGCTGGTATGAGAACCATAAGTAAGTCTTTAAACACAAGATGTCTAATTTGTGATTTTGTGCCAAAATCTATCAATGCTGCACTTGATAATGATGAATGGATTATTGCTATGAATGAGGAAATTGATCAGATAGAGAAAAAAAAAATATGGACACTTGTATCAAAACCAGATGACAAGAATGTCATCGATACAAAATGGATATTCAGGAATAAACTGAATGAGAATGGAGAAGTCACCAGAAACAAAGCAAGACTAGTATGCAAGGGGTATGCACAAGAAGAAGGGATTGAC
>MU225217.1:3723993-3735698 GCA_018584345.1 Thuja plicata | reverse complement strand
TATACCAAATGGATGTCAAGTCTGCATTCCTAAATGGAATACTTGAGGAAGAGGTATACATTGAGCAACCATAAGGGTTTGTTGATCTAGACAAGAGGAACATGGTATGTAGACTACACAAAGCCTTATATGGATTGAAACAAGAACCTTGATCCTAGTATGAAAGACTTCATTCCTATCTCATAAGTATTTCATTTGTAAGAACTACTAAAAATAGTAATCTTTATTTAAAGGAAGATACTGATACTCAATTTTGATTGCTGAAATATTTGTTGATGACATAATATTTGGAGGCAATGATATGCTATGCAAATCATTTGCAAATGAAATGAGCAAAGAGTTTGAGATGTCTATGTTTGGAGAGATCAAGTTCTTTCTTGGTCTACAGATTATGCAACAAGATGAAGGCATTTTCATTACACAATCAAAATACATCAAGGAAGTGCTAAAAATATTCAAGATGGAAGATTCCAAGCCAGTTGGAACACCGATGGCAATTGGATGTAAGCTGACAAAGGAGGACAAGTCACCTGAGGTAAATCATACTTTGTACAGATTTTATGCTAATCCCAGGGAATCACATATGACTGTTGTGAAAAGAGTCCTAAGATATTTGAAGAATATCGAGGAATATGGCTTATGGTATATAAGAGAAGGCAAATTTTAACTTAAGGTCTTTACTGACGCTGATTGGGCTAGAAACATTGATGACCGAAAGAGCACAAATGGAGGATCATTCTTTATGGGTGACAGAATTGTCACATGGATCACCAAGAAGCAAGGATGCATCTCTCAGTCTACTGTAGAAGTAGAGTATGTTGCTGCTGCTGCAAATTGCTCAAATATTGCATGGATCAAACAGTTACTGGAAGGTATGCATATGAAAATTCTTGAACCAACAATTATCTATTGTGACAATGCTAGTACAATAAACATTTCCAAGAATCCAGTCATGCATGCTAAGACAAAGCATATTGCTATCAAGTATCATTATTTGAGAGAACAAGTTCAAGGAAAGGAAGTGATACTTGAGTATGTTCAATCAAAGGAACAATTAGATGTTATCTTCACCAAGCCACTGCCCAAGCATGCATTTGAATACTTGAGAAAAAGAAAAAGACTAAGGGTCAGAACCTTGTCTACTGGTCAGTAAAATGACTAGAAGGTTGCATCAGCCTACATATTATCATAATATCATTCATGTTGATGGAAGAAAAGAGATGTAATTTAAAGATACATCTATACACAACAAGGTATTTATCTACTCCAAGCACTAGAGTTGTATTGTTGATGGATTGGGAAATTCAAGGAGTATATTATGGATAGAAAGGATTGTTTGGCATTATTGTCAAAATATTTGTTTGGCATTGCTATGAAAGGGAGAGATTATATCCATTATCACATCAGGGAGAGATTATATCCATCACATTATCCAAAGGGAGAAATGTAACAAGAAAAGGAGAGTACATACAAAGGGAGAGATTCCTGACAAGAGAGGAAAAAGACATCAAAAGAAAAGAACAGTCAAAGGGAGAGAGTTTGACACAAGAAGAGAATACATCACATTAGAGGAAGAAATATTCTACATCTATCTAGTGAAAGGATTGAAGACAGAGAGAAAGCTACAAGAATCAAATCTAAGCTCTCATAATCTTACCGAGGACCAGATATTTGTATCGATTATAGTACATAAGATTGGTAGTTTGATGAACTTCAATTGTTATATTTCATAATGTATTAGTAATAATATAGTGTGATAATGTAGTGTGTTGCCATCAATGCCAAAGGGAGAGATTGATGAACTATAACTGATTGAATGTTTGAAGATGTTAAGTTAATGATCACAGAGACATAAGAAAGTTAATGCAAGACATAAAATTAGTTAATGTATTATATTGTCATTGATGTCAACTTGATATAATCTGTATGGTCATGGACATATTTCTAAAAGACTTCAAAGAACAAATGAATCAAGGGCTATGCTATCAGTAATGCATATAAGTCAAGTATTCACAAAGTGACTATATACACCGACAAAGTGCACACTGATAGACAGAGTAAGAAAGCAAAGTCACAATGTTACCCGATGAGAAAATGCATAGCATTACCAATGAGCAAAGTCATAGTGTTTTCCAATGAGAAAAGAACAGTGTAACCCGATAGACAAAATTACAGTGTTGCCTGACAGATAGAGATCTTGAAGACAACTGAAGTCACATTGACAAAACAATCAGTTGTTACCAATGACTAATTGAAGTATTGACCAATAGAACAGAGAGTTCAAAAATGACAAAATGCTTCGATGTTAAGAGCTAAGAATAGACTTAACTGACACTTATCATTGTTTTAATCGACAAAATAAAGTCGGAGATAAGTAAAGGATTTAAAGCTACTTTGTCCAGTTGGCAAGAAGATCTCTATGATATTAAACTAGAGTTTTGCTTTAAATCTAATTGGCGAGAATTATGGATCACGCCAAGATCAAGAAAGTCAAGAAATGGTAAAATCATGTCTATATAAGAGACAAGCTTATTCATTATGGAGAAGGGGAGTGACAAGAGAATAAATGCTAAAGAGATTCTGAAGGAGAAGAAAGTCTTCATTCATACCTGATCAATCAAGCTAAGGAAAGAGATAAATTTTGTAGACACCGACAAACAGTGATACAACATCACAGAGTAGAACAATGTGGAGCAAAGGTATTGAATTGATAACATTGATCAGAAAGGAAATGCACTTAAAATAGATCTAAAAATCAGCAATTCAAGTTGTATATGTGTACAAATCAATTTACTATTTTTGTTTAACCACTGAAGCATCAAGTATCTTAACCGAGTAGAACTTTAAAATCTTTTCTAATTGAGATACATCCCAAGGAGTATCAAAAATTTTGATCATACAAAGTAGAAATGGATATACCCGATACCTATTGATAGGCCAAGTGAGTGCTTGATCAAGGATGGTAGCATTAGATGCCAGATACTAAGTGAAAAACTATCTATTTAAATCCTCTAACAAGGTCACACCTAACAGTGTGTTTGTAACCTTTAACAGGGTTGACTCTTAACCGAGCTCACTTCAGAAGAGTGAAAATTTAGGGTACCGGTCCCAGTGGTTTTTCCCTCAATAGGGTTTCCATTTTAGAAATCCATGTATTAATGTGTCTATGAGTCATTACTTTATTGTTTTTCATTTAACATAAGTAAATCTGGATTGATTGGTATACACTAGTTATTTACTGTGTTTTGGTAAATAGAAAGATTGCTTATAGGTAAACATACAGAAGAAGGTTTTACAAAGCATTTCGACAAGTAGAAATTTGATATAAGTATTTGAAGGCATTCATCTTGTAGGAATGAAGATAACTAGAGACTTATAAAAGTGGTAATAAGTTTTTAGGGTTGATTTAAAGATTAATTTTGAGGCCACTGATTCACCCCCCTCCCCTCTCAGTTATTACTAACAAGTTTTGTGAGATTGAGTTACTAAACTTAATTGGGTTGCAATAAGAAGGTGGAATAGGATTGAATAACATCTAATCACATCTTGCATTCACTATGAAATAAGAAAGAGTCATATTGTGTGGATATGCAAGGTTGATAGTACAGTAGAATCCTTGGTTTGGCAAGAAGTTGAATTGGTGTATTTAGGTGGGGTAGTTGGAAGGATAGGATTGTGATCCTATACATAGGAGGCTATCTAAGTGAACCCTACTAGGCTAGGAGAAAGCATACGAAATTCCTTATAGCCAGTAAGGAAACCTAAGAAACCCTAAACCCTATTACATCAAATTGGTATCAGAGCCTAAATTGATTGGGCTTGTGGTAGATGTTCCAGCCAAAAGTATCAGTAGGTGAAAACAAGATGGTCACCAATGTAGAGCTTGCAAATGAAGTAGATGAGAAGAAGAAGGTAATAGAGGATCAAATGGAGAGGATCAGACTCCTTGAAGAATCCTTGGATGAGATGAAGGCAAAACTCCAAGAAGTTGCAGATGCAACTAAAAGAAGAGATGGAGATAAAGTCAGTAGCAACAAAGGGAAGCATAAAGTTGATGAAGAAGACATGATACTTGAACCAGACCCTCCAATGAATGAGGAGCCATTCCTAAAATCCCTCAAAGCCCTAGGAGGAAAAATTCTTGAAGGAATTTCATGGTTTAATGGAAAAATGGACAGTGAACTAGTTGTGGAATGGATCGAAGGCATTGAGAATCACTTTGAATCTGAGGGCATAACTGAAGCAGAGAAGGTAAAAGTTGCAAAGTCAAGGTTAAGAGGTTCAACATTAACATGATGGAAGTACCTCCAAGAAGAGAGGGAGAATATGGGTAATAATCCAACCTCAAATTGGAAATCCATGTTAAACAAGGTGAAATAACAATACCTACCTGAGGATTATGAAATCCAGTTGCATAAGAAGAGGTAGAATTTGAAACAAAAAGATTTGGATGTGGCTACATACGTTGAAGAGTTCCAAAAGTTGTGTTTGAGGTAAAGATTCCAAGAAGATGAGAATATCAAGGTGGCTAGGTATCTTGGAGGCCTAAAATGGAATATCCAAGTGGAAATCAGTTTGTGGACTCCTACAACCGTTCTTAAGTGTTTCCAACTTGCATTGAAAGTAGAAGAGAAGAACAAAAATAAATCATAATAAAACTTAAGAGGAGGTAGAGGTGGAGAAGGAAGAGGGATAAGAGGCTATGGTGGAAGAGGATCAGATTCAAGGAAACCAAGTAAGAACAAGCTAACTAAAAACCAAGAAGGAAACTCAAATAGAGGAGGTTTCAACAGAGGTAGAGGCTCTAACACTAGTTGGAGAGGAAGGAGGAGTAAAAATCAAGGAAGAGGAGCATCCTACTTTGCCACCATGAAATTATACCATTACAATCAGCTAGAGCATCCTACCTATAGGTGTCCTGAAAAAGGTTCTACTTCTCAAGGAGTTGGGAAGAGAGTTAATTATGTCCAAGAAGAATCAAGTTGCAGTAGCAAGCCATCTGAGGTACCTTTAGAATCAGAGGAAGGTGAGTTCTTCATGATAAAGAGGACATTGATCAAAGAGCCAAGCAAAGAAGAACCACGCCAAAGAAGAGCACTCTTTAGAGTGAAGTGAAAAATCACAAGAAAGGTTTGTAGGGTAATCATTGACTCAGGATCAACTGATAATATCATTAGTGAAGAGGCAGCCACCAAGCTAAATTTGAAGAGGATTCCACATGAAAACCCATTCAAGGTTACATGGCTCAACAAAGGATAGCATGTATTTGTAGGAGAACAAGCATGGGTAGAGTTCATTATTGGAAAGTACAAGGATATAGTTCTATGTGAAATTCTTATCATGGATGCATGCCACCTTCTACTTAGAAGGCCATGGAAATTTGATAAGCAAGCCATGCATGATGGAACCAAGAATGCATACTCATTCAAGAAAGATGGAGTGACTTTCAAAATTCAGTCCCTAATAGAAGAAGGAGAGGGGGAGACATCAAGCCCAAGTGTGCTCATGGTTGGTGAGAAGGAATTCTTGAAGACTCTAGGAGAAGAAGGAGTTGGGTTTGCATTAGTGTTGAAGCCAAAGAGTGAAGTTGTTGTCAAAAAATTAGAGATACCAAGAGAAGTACAAGAAATGCTTGAAGAGTACAGAGACATTGTGAATGATGGTCAGCCCACTCCCCTACCTCCTAAGAGACTTGTTAGCCACAAGATTGACTCCATTCCAGGAGCTACCTTATAGAAAAAAGCTTTCTATAAGATGACCCCTCAACAAAATGAGGAAATAGCCAAGCAAATCCAAGAGTTACTAGACCAAGGCCTAATTAGGAAGAGAATAAGCCCATGTGCAGTTCCTACTATTTTAGCACCCAAGAAAAGAGGAGCTTAGAGACTTTGTACTGATTATAGAGCCATTAGTAGAATCACCATTAGGTATAGGTTCCCAATACCTAGAATAAAAGACCTAATGGACTATTTGGGGGAGGCAAAGTACTTCAGCAAGATTGACCTTAAGAGTGGCTACCACCAAATAAAGATAAATGAAGGAGATGACTAGAAGGCAACCTTCAAAACTATAGAAGGTTTGTATGAATGGCTTGTAATGCCATTTGGTTTATCTAATTCTCCCCCAACTTTTATGAGGCTTATGAATGAGGTATTGGTAGAATGCATTGGTAAGTTTTTTGTTGTCTACCTAGATGAAATTTTAGTTTTCAGAAAAACTAAGGAGGAGCATATTAAGCATTTAAAAATTTTTTTCAAGAAATTATATGATGAAAAACTAATGATCAATTCAGAGAAGTGTGACTTCGTGAAGTAGGAGCTTGTATATCTTGATTTTATTTTGTCTTAGGGTGACCTCAAAATAGATCAAGAAAAGGTGGATGCCATTCTAAGTTGGTCTACTCCCAAGGCTGCAACTGAGGTGAAAAGTTTTCATGGTTTAGCTCAATATTATAGAAAGTTCATTAAACATTTCAGTGGGATTTGTGGACCTATGTTAGACACCATTAGAGGTGGGATGAAGACAAAGTTTCAATGGACACCACAAGCTGAGAAAGGGTTTGAAACACTCAAGGAGAAGATAGAAGAATTGCCTATTCTAGTTCTCCCAAGCTTTGATAAGATTTTTACTGTTGAATTTGATGCAAGTAATGTGGCCATTGGGGCTGTCATAAGCCAAGAAGGAAGACCAGTAGATTTCCATAGTAAGAAGCTAAATGATGCAAAGAAGAAGTACTCTTCTTATGACTTAGAGTTGTATGCTCTAGTCCAAGCACTCAAGAAGTGGAGGCACTACTTTCTTCCAAAGGAGTTCATAGTATACACTAATAACCAATCTCTTAGCTTTCTTAAATCTCAAGACAAACTTAGCAGCAAACACATGAAGTGGGTGGAGTACCTACAAACCTACACTTTCAATATCAAGCATAAAAAGGGAGTACAAAACAAGGTTGATGATGCATTGAGCAGAAGGCTTATCACAGTCCAAGAAGTTTAGCTACAAAGCATAGGTATTAATGGCTTCAAAGACCTATATGCTGAAGATGAAGATTTTGCCCAAATCTACAAGGCATGCAAAGAGTTTAAAAACAACTTTCATGATGAATTTTCTGAATATACTTTGCAGAATGATTCATTGTTTAAAGGAGGTCAGCTTTGTGTTCCTAGAGGGTCTATGAGGGAGAATTTGATTCAATAAAAACATAATTGGGCACTTAGTGGTCATTTTGGAGTCAATAAGACTCAAGAGCTAGTTACTAGGTTCTATTTTTGGCCTAGAATGAATAGAGATGTTAGACAATATGTGGAGAGTTGTGTAGTATGCCAAAAAGAAAAGGGCACATCCTCCAATGTAGGTCTTTATCATCCACTTCCAATCCCAACCAAACCATGGGAATGAATAAGCATGGATTTTGTAGTTAGTTTTCCAAGAACAAGGTAAGGATATGACAATATTTATGTTGTTGTGGACAGATTGAGCAAGATGGCTCATTTTATACCTTACAAGATCGTTCATGATGCTTGTAACACTGATCAATTGTTTTTCAATGGAGTGGTGAGGATCCATGGACTCCCACTTAGTATTGTTTCAGAAAAGGACACCAAATTCATGAGCCATTTTTGGAAGACCTTATGGCAAAAGCTTGGCACTAACTTATCTTTTTAATCTACCTATCATCCACAAACAGATGACCAAATATAGGTGGTCAATAGGAGCCTTCATAAATTTATGAGATGCCTCACAAATGAGTATGGTCAGGCATGGGACCAAATCATTGGACAAGATGAATATGCATACAATGATACAGTGAACATATCAACTGGTAAGAGTCCTTTTGAAATAGTTTATGGCTTTCACCCAAGAGGGATTTTTGAACTTAGAGAATTGAAGGAAGGAATGCATGGTAGTAGATATGCTGAGGAATTTTCTCATTCCATGAGAGAATTCCATCAAAGTGTGAGAAATAACTTGATTGAAAATGTTGAAAAGGGTGAAGAAAAAGGTGGATGCAACAAAGAGGGATGTTCAGTTTCAGATTGGAGACTTTGTGATGGTACACTTGAACAAACATAGGCTGCAAAAAGGTGTTCCTCACAAGCTATAGATGAAGAGGCTGGGTCCATGCAAGATACTTGCAAATTATGGAAACAACACATATAAGGTGGATCTTTCTGAAGACATTGGGTTGTCACCAGTTTTCAACATTGCAGATTTGGTAGGATAAAAAGGACCCATTCAAGATGTTAATCAGAACCTTCAAGAGGCAAAAAAAGAGGTAAATGACCTAAACTTAAACCCTACTCCATCTATGACAGCTGGAAAGATACTAGACTTAAGGGTCTACAAGAAGACTAAGAGCAAAGACTGTTAGTAATAACTAAGAGGGGGGGTTGAATCAGTGGCCTCAAAAATTTATCCTTTAATCACTAACCACCAATCAAATAAATCTCAGATTATTAAGTCCCTACAAGATGTATGCCATGAAATGCTTATAATAATTAACTATCTATCAGTTTTCCTTTTCTGACCTTATTCTCCTTGATAACCGATAAGCAGCAAAACTTATTTACCGATACTCAGTAAATATGCATTGTATACCAATCAATCTAGAAATGCATATGTGAAATGTAAAATAGTAAAGTAATAAACCATAAACACATAACACATGGATTTTAATGTGGAAACCCTATTAAGGGAAAAAATACTGGGACCGGTACCCCAAATTTTCACTCTTTTGAAGTGAGTCCTGTTAGGAGCCAACCTTGTTGAAGGTTACAAATACATTGTTAAGTGTGACCTTGTTAGAGGATTTTATACATAGAGATTTTCACTTAGTATCAAGCAACTTAGTTTGCTACCATCCTTGAATCAACCTCCTTCTTAGACTGTCAATAGGCTTTAGGAAAATCTAGTGCTACTTTCATGAATCAACCTTCTTGGCACTCCTTGGGATGTACCTCAATATGTAGAAGACTGTTAAGTCCTACTCTGTTAAGAGACTTGATGCTTCAATGGTTAAATTGAAATACAATGACCTATTTCTAATGCAACTTAAATTGCATATTTTGAAATCTATTTAAGTACAATACCTCTCTAATCAATGTATTAGTTCAATTCTTTTTTCTCCACACTTTCTGCTCGGTGATGCTTTGCTTCACTGTTCGTTGATGTCTACAAAATTCTTTAGCTCTCCTTCAGCTTGATTGATCAAGACTGTATGAAGTTATCATTCATCAATTTCTCTTCAGCATCCTCTTTCTATTCACTCCCCTTCTATTGTATGTGATTACAGAAATGAATTATGCTTGTCTCTTATATAGACATGATATATTTTGTTTCTTGTTTCTTGATTCTGGATTCTTGATTCTTGGCACGAAAACAATCCAGCCAATCTGATTTAAAGCATAACTCCTGATTTATCTCGTAGTTATCTTCTTTCCAACTGTACAAATCTTCTTTAAATAAATCACTTCACTCTGGTCAAATAAAATAATGAAAACAACCAGTTAAGTCTATCTTTAAGCTCTACCAGCTAGATATTTTGTCATTTTCTGAACTCTTTGTTCTGTCGGTCAACTCTGCAGTTAGTCATTGGTGACAACTGCCAGTTCCATTGGTGTGACTCCAGTCAGCTTCAGGATCTCTGTCCATTGGGCATCATTGGATTTTACTCATCTGGTAACTCTATTTTTAGCTCGTTGGGTATCACTATGATTTTGCTTCATTGGGAAATACTGTCTTCTTCTCATTGGGTATCACTATGACTTTTGTTCTTTGCCTTTACTGATGGCGTGGACTCCATCAGTGTTGTCTGTCACTTAGTGAATACTTGACTTTTATGCATTGTTGAAAGCATAATATATGTTCCACTGATTCTCTGAAGTCTTTGGTATTATGTATATGACCGTATAGATGATATCAAGTTGACATCAATGACAATACAAACCATTAACTAATTTAATGCCTTGCATTATCTTCAACTTAACATTATCAAACATTCAATCAGTTACATGTCATCAATCTCTCCCTTTGGAATTGATGGCAACATACTATATTATCGCACTATACTATTTCTAATACAATATGAAATATAACAGTTGAGATTCATCAGATTACCAAACAATTTGTTTTGATAACCGATAAAAATGTCTGACCGTCGGTAAGCTATGTGTTAGCTTAGATTTGATTCTTTCAGATTTCTATGTTTCTTGTTCTGATGTGTTGCATCCTTCCCTTGTGTTAATATCTCTCTTTTGACTGTTCTTATTCTTTGATGTGTTGCGTCCTTCCCTTGTGTCAATATCTCTCTTTTGACTGTTCTTATTCTTTGATGTCTTTGTGTTTTGTTAGCAACTCTCCCTATGGATATGATCTCTCCTTGTTGGAGTAATCTGATAATGGATAATCTTTCTTCTTTTTCTGAAGACTGTGATAATATGGAAACTTTCTCTCCCTTTGACAACAATGCCAAAAAAATATCTCACAGATATTTGACATTAATGTCAAACAATCTTTTCTCTTCATCCATAATATATTCCTTGAATTTCCCTTATCCATCAGCAATACATCAATATGATCTGGTGCTTGGTTATGATATATGCCTTTTTGTATATAGATGTATCTTTGAAGTTTATCTTGTTGCTTGCATCAACATGAATGATATTCTGAAAATATATAGGTTGATGCAGTCTTCAATTTTTTACTAACTGGTAGACAAGGGTTTGACCCATAGTCTCTTTCTCAGGTACTCAAATGTATCCTTGGGCAGTGGCTTGGTGAAGATATTGACCAATTGTTCTTTAGATTGCACATACTCAAATATCACCTCTTTTTCTTAAACTTGTTCTCTTAAATAATGATACTTGATTGCAATGTGTTTAGTCTTGGAATGAATGACTGGATTATTGGAAATTTTTATTGCACTGGTGTTATCACAATAGATAATCACTGGTTCTGAGATCTTCATATGCATACATTCTAGCAACTGTTTGATCCATGCAATATTTGAGAAGTTTGCAGCAGCATCAACATATTCTACTTCTGCAGTAGACTGGGAGATGCATCCTTGCTTCTTGCTAATCCATGTGACAAGTCTACCACCCATAAAGAATGCTCCTCCAGTTGTGCTCTTTTGGTCATCAAGATTTCCAGCCCAATCAGTGTCGGTAAACACCTTAAGTTCAAATTTGCCATATCTTCTATACCATAAGACAAATTCCTCAGTATTCTTCAGATATCTTAGAATTCTTTTCACAACAGTCATATGTGATTCCCTGGGGTTAGCAAAAAATCTAGCAACAATTCCTACTGCATGTGTAATATTTGGTCTAGTGTGTACAACATACATGAGTTTTCCAATCATTGATCTGTACAAAGTCTGATTTACCTTTGTTGTCTTTTCCTCCTTTGTCAACTTACTTCCAGTAGCCATCAATGTTCCAACTGGTTTGGAATCTTCCATCTTGAATATTTTTAGGACCTCTTTGATGTATTTGGACTGTGTAATCAAAATACCTTCACTTTGTTGAATGATCTGTAGACCAAGAAAGAACATGCTCTCAGCAAACATAGACATCTCGAATTCTTTTCTCATCTCATCAGAAAATGACTTACATAGTATATCATTGCCTCCAAATATGATGTCATCAACAAATATTTCAGCAATCAAAGTGTTAGCATCAGTATCTTTTTTCAAATAAAGATTA
>MU225217.1:3711452-3723943 GCA_018584345.1 Thuja plicata | reverse complement strand
AATCCAATACTTATTAGATAGGAATGAAGTCATTCATACCAGGCTCTGGGAGCTTGTTTTAATCCATACAAGGCTTTGTGAAGTCTACATACCATGTTCCTCTTGTCTGGATCTACAAACCCTTTTGTTTTCTCAATGTATACCTCTTCTTCAAGTATTCCATTTAGGAATGCTAACTTGACATCCATTTGATATACATTGAATCCTTTGTATGCAGCATAAGCAAGTAGTATTCTTACTCCTTCTATCCTAGCAACGGGTGCAAAGGTTTCTCCATAGTCTATACCTTCCTCTTGTGCATACCCCTTGCATACTAGTCTTACTTTGCTCCTTGTGACTTCTCCATTCTTGTTCAACTTATTCCTAAATATCCATTTTGTATCGATGACATTTTTTTCATCTGGTCTTGGCATAAGTGACCATGTTTTATTCTTCTCAATCTTCTCAATCTCATCATTCATAACACTTATCCATTCTTCATTATCTAGTGCAACATTGATAGATTTTGGCTCAAACTCACAAATTAAACAATTTGAGTTTAAAGAATTACTTCTTGTTCTTGTACCAGCCTTTTTATCTCCTATGATCTGGATTTCTAGATGGTTCCTTCTTACATATCTTGCAAGTACAGGTATAGTTCTTTATCTATTAGCTTGATCATTATTTTGGTATTTGCAGTCTTGCTCGGGAAGAGTCGGTTAATCAGAACCCTCAAGAGGTAATAAAAGAGGTAAAAGACCTAAACTTAAACCCTACTCCATCTATGACAGCTGAAAAGATACTAGACTCAAGGGTCTACAAGAAGACTAGGAGCAAAGAATGTTAGTAATAACTGAGAGGGGGGGTGAATCAGTGGCCTCAAAAATTTATCCTTTAGTCACTAACCGCCAATCAAATAAATCTCAGATTATTAAGTCCCTACAAGATGCATGCCATGAAATGCTTATAATAATTAACTGTCTGTCAGTTTTCCTTTTCTAACCTTATTCTCCTTGATAACCGATAAGCAACAAAACTTATTTATCGATACCTAGTAAATATGCAGAGTATACCAATCAATCCACAAATGCATATGTGAAATGTAAAATAGTAAAGTAATAAACCATACACACATAACACATGTATTTTAACGTGGAAACCCTGTTAAGAGAAAACCCACTGGGACCGATACACCAAATTTTTACTCTTATGAAGTGAGCTCTGTTAGGATCCAACCCTATTAAAGCTTACAAACACATAGTTAGGTGTGACCTTGTTAGACGATTTTATACATAAAGGTTGTCACTTAGTATCGGGAAACTCAGTTTGCTACCATCCTTGAATCAGCCTCCTTCTTAGACTATTAATAGGCTTTAGGCAAATCTAGTGCTACTTTCATGAATCAACCTTTTTGGCACTCCTTGGGATGTACCTCAATATGTAGAAGAATATTAAGTCCTACTCTATTAAGAGACTTGATGCTTCAATGGTTAAACTAAAACACAATGACCTGTTTCTAATGCAACTTGAATTGCAGATTTTCAGATCTATTTAAGTACAATACCTCTCTGATCAATGTATCAATTCAATTCTTTTTGCTCCACACTTTCTTCTCGGTGATGTTGTGCTTCACTATTCATCAATGTCTGCAAAATTCTTTAGCTCTCCTTCAACTTGATTGATCAGGACTGTATGAAGTTATCCTTCATCAGTTTCTCTTCAGCATCCTCTTTCTATTTAATCCCCTTCTATTGTATGTGATTATGGAAATGAATTATGATTGTCTCTTATATAGACATGATATTCACTGTTTCTTAATTCTTGATTCTTGGTGTGAAAAACAATCCAACCAATCTGATTTAAAGCATAACTCCTGATTTATCTCATAGTTATCTTCTTGCCAACTATACAAATATTCTTTAAATCAATCACTTAACTTTGGTCAAATAAAACAATGAAAACAACCAGTTAAGTCTATCTTTAAGCTTTGCTAGCTAGATATTTTGTCATTTTTTGAACTCTTTGTTATGTCAGTCAACTCTACAATTAGTCATCGGTGATAACTGCCAGTTCTATCGGTGTGACTCCAGTCAGTTTTGGGATCTCCATCCATCAGAAATCATTGGATTTTACTCATTGGGTAACTCTATTTTCAGCTCGTCAGGTATCACTATGATTTTGCTTCATCGAGCAATACTGTCTTCTACTCGTCGGGTATCACTATGAATTTTGTTCTTTGCCTTTACTGATGGTGTGCACTCTGTCAGTGTTGTCTGTCACTTAGTGAATACTTGACTTTTATGCATTGCTGAAAGCATAATCTCTATTCCATTGATTCTCTAAATTCTTTGGCATTATGTATATGACCGTAAAGATGATATCAAGTTGACATCAATGACAATACAAACCATTAACTGATTTAATCCCTTGCATTATCTTCAACTTAACATTATCAAACATTCAATCAGTTACATGTCATGAAAGACTACATGGAGCACCTTGTCAAATGGCATGAAAAAGAAGATGTTGATGCTACTTGGATCAGAGAAACAAAGTTCAAAATTTTGGACATTGATCCAAACATGCTCAATCCAAGGATGGATTAACCTTTCTTTTGTTTGGGGGAGTATGGTGCAGGAACACACCTAGCTTAACCCCTCTATTTTCATGCTTTGTTCTTTGATTCTGGCATGTACTGACTCTAGCCAATTCAGGAGAGTTTGTGTGGACCTTAGAAGGTCATTTTATTTATTTTCCCTAAGATGGATGGACTAGGTCAATCCATGGCTAGCTAGTTTGCTTAGTAGTGTTTTGTGTGTCCTTCAAGATAATGTTCCAGATTGAGTCCTAGAGTGAAAAGGGAGTTTCTTAGATCAAGTTGTGTCTTAAAATTAATATGAGTATGGTTATATGCCATATGTAAGCAATTTGAGAACAAAACTCAAAGGTTGGAGTCATATAGCAAAATTTGTCATTTTCTTGCCAAAGTTGTTAACTTGACCAAAAAGTGTTAAAAATGGGAAAAGATGAAAGAATGATATTCAAGAGGAGAAATAATCCTTATGAATCATTAATATGACTTAATAAATTCCCCAAAAATATCCCAAGTCCTACTTGGTAGGAAAAGTCCAAAAGACAAACAAAAAGGGAAAAGTTGCTATGACAAGTTTTGAAAATTACATGACAACTCTCAAGAAAATGTTGCAGACCAAGCTAGGAGAAGGAATGATGTTTTTTAATGCCTCAATCCATGATGGGAGGTTATAGAGGATGTGTTAAACCTATTCAAAACCATGATCAATCATATGTAACAAGAGAGGAGGAGTTTTTAATGAAGACGATTTTGAGTTTTTGAAGGATATCACTATTTTTGTGCTTTTTGATTGCATGCATGTGAAAATAGCAATGGAGCTATGTTTTAATGTTTGATATATATATTTTATGGTCTTATTAAAGTTTTTCATTCAATATTCAAGTTCATTAGAGGTCATTTTTTCATGTTGTGAAAGCTTTCTCTAATTTTTACCTTCACAGTCATACAGTCATTGAGTTTTTAGTTGCATGCAGGGGATAATGGATTGAACTTCATAATATAACCATAGATCCTTTATTAGCATGAAATTATAGACCTTTTTCATTCAATAATAAAGTTAGGAGGAGGTCATTTTACTTAGGTTTGAAAATCATTCACTTTTAGACAATCTGCTACCACTGTCCAGGCAGTCCATGAAAATGCTCTTACCATTCCCTTTCCCACCATAGGAATTTTGTGGGTTTTTGATATTATGAGTATAATTGTATTATATTATGTGTGTAGGAGGGGCCCCAGCAACAAGTCTTGGCAATTTTAACATGATTCCCTAGGCGAGTTTATAGCACCCAACTAGGCAACATCAGAGCTTGTGAGCAAGGAATAATGGATTGCATGCATTGAAAGCCTCAATCCAAGTTTGGAAGAAGTTAGGGGGATGTGTAAAGGATAAAAATATAGGAGGAGGGATTCCCAAGAGAATTTTTGGTAGGGTTGTGAAGTGACCCTAGAGAAGACTGTCTGGAGCAATTTGAAACCCTCCATTTTAGGCCAAAAGTGGCTTTCCAGTGTACGAACAGGTTGAAGAGTTGAGACCTTCAAAATATTGTAGGTCTCCCAAAAGGGTATTCATAAATTAAACCTATTTGTAACCTTGTTAAGGATATTTTGGAGTTAAAAGGAGAAAACCTCATTTGTAGGGCTAATTCTAGTAGCCCTATCTGGTGCAAAGTAGATAGTTTTGTGAGATTGAGTTACTAAACTCAATTGGGTTTCAATAAGAAGGTGGAATGGGATTGAATAACATATAATAACATCCCCCATTCACTATGAAACAAGAAAGATTCATGTTGTGTGGATATGCAAGGTTGATAACAAGGTAGAATCCTTGGTTTGGCAAGAAGTTGAATTGGTGTAACTAGGTGGGGTAGTTGGAAGGATAGGATTGTGATCCTATAAAGAGGAGGGTATCTAAGTGTACCCTAATAGGATAGGAGAAATCCTAAGCAAGTCTTTATAGCCAGTAAGGACACCTAAGCAACCATAAACCCTGTTACATCACATTAACACCACTTAATTGAGTTTTAATTGCATAAAACTTGAGCAAGAATTCATCCATAGTTTTAAAATCAGTATACCTCAAGTCCTCCAAGTTGTCTTGGATTTTAATCTTATGGGATTCAGATGAGTTGTCATACGTCTGCTGTAGAATGTCCCACGCTTGATGGGCTTTGGCACAATGTCCAATTAAGACATAAAGAACGAGAACTATTGAGAGAACAATTAATCCAAGAGCTTCTTTTTTGTTTTTAGTTTTCCATGCATCTTTGTCTTCTTGAGAAGCAGAGGTATCTATTTCAATAGAATCATCACCAGAAACTTCAAGTAAATGTTCAAAACGGAATAGAAAGGAAACATGAGTTTTTCATTGATGATAGTTAGAACTATTGAGTTTAATATATGGAATTAGAGTAGACATAATTAATAAAGAAAGAGATGATCAAATTAACTTAAACAAAGTGAATTACAATGAATATATACTAATCAAGATTAAGAAAAATAAATTTGAATTAATGTAACTCTCAATTTGAATGGTTAACCAGATATTTGAAGAAAAATTTAAATTTTTAGTTTAAATAAAGAAACAATATTTAATTGCAATGAATTAATGAAACACCAATTGAATATAGTTATAATTGATATAATTAATGTAGGAATGAAGCGATATGAAGAAATATTAAGCGAAAAAAAAAGTATTAACACTTAAACTTTTTTATGTAAATAAAAGATTTGACCAGATTTATAAAAATAAAAAATGAGTCAAAGATGTTCAAACTAAACTAAAAATGGATAAATCACAAATGAAATAGAAATGAAAAAGAGAAGAATTGCAGAGAAATGAAATTAACAATATATAACCACTGCGAATGCTACTGAGAGTAACTAAAGAAACAACAGGGAATAAAGGTTAGAGCTGAAGAAACTTATCTAAAGCTAGAAAAGAATACTGACAAACCACACAACCAGGAGTTATATGCACTGAGATTTTTGATCCAAAAAAATTTAAACAAAGAACTGCGCATAAGTAAGAAGGCACACTACGCAAGAAAGGGGAACAATTTGTTGTGCAAGAGATGAATATTGCACAGGAGTATGAGCAACACAAGGAGGTAAGAAATGATGAAATAGCTGTGCTAAGGAGAGAAAGCTATAAAAGTTGTGCACCTAAAATGAGCAATGCAAAGGGCTTTGCAATGGATTTGCTACGAAATTTTTAAAGTAAAATACAATGTTTCTAAGAATAAGGCGTGCAAGCTAAGGATGGGAGTCAAAAATCCAAGGATAAATGTTGCGCAAAGTAATGTATAACCAATGCTGGTTGAAGGGAGATGTTTCCAAAAGAAGAGAAAGGAATGATATAATGTTGCATGAGGTTGAAGCAGGGAGGAGATGTATACAGGCTACGTGAGCAGAAAGAGAGAGGTGATGTTAAAATACACACCAGATTTGCTACAGAGCCAAGAACCAAATACACAAAGATATAGATAAAACTAGTGAAATAAGAGACAGAGATCAGAGAAATATATATATGTAAACCTGAAGAGATATATAAAAATAGAGATGTAATAAAAACATACTAATATGAGATATAATGTAAATCCTGCAACAAACAAGTTAGATAAACATATATAGCAAATCGATGGAGCTGCTAAAAATGAAAAAAAGTTATACCAATGAATGAAACTGGATGAACAAGAAAAACCCTTGCGGTTTCCCAACAGAGGGAGTGATTAGTATCAGATTTAAATATCAATTTAATGATAAAAAATAGAACATGCAAATCTGAAATCTTCCCTTGCAGTTGGTCGACAGAGGGAGTGATTAGAAATTTTAAAAAAACTTGAAATATATATGAATAGAATTAGATTTGAAAAAAGAATGAAAGGAATCCCTGCAAACAAGAGTTAGATCAACAAAAAAATTGATTTCTTCTCCTCAATGGAGATATCTTTCAACTATTCTTCCATGCAACACTTTAAAAAAGGATTAAACGATCTCTGATACCATGTTAGAAACATAAAAGAAAATTGAAAAGAGATGAGGAAAGAATCCAAGAGAATGTGCAAAAGGAAGAGTTTTACCAAATACACACACACAAACAGAGAGAGAGAGAGAGAGAGAGAGAGAGAGAGAGAGAGAGAGAGAGCAATGTGAGGAGAAGTGAGAAAATAGAGAAGATTATTGAGCAAGTGTGTGTAGAGGCATCTCTTAAATAGAGATGAGTGGAGGAGTTTTCATGTAACTTCCATCTTCTATGAATGCCACATTCACATTGAGTGTGTGCCAAATGTGAAATTCCTCTTAAGGAGGAATATCTAATTTCCTTATTAAAGGAATTACAAAAATGTGACATGTCCTCCTACTTGGACTAGATGACAAATACAATATAGGATACCTTGGTTTATCCTTTAATTACATATTTCACCAAGGAAAGATTAATTTCTAACACCTTCAATGTATTTAGTAAGAACAAAATGTAAATCTACCTTGACCTTCTTCTCTCAACCCTCTACTCATATATGCAATGGTCTTTGATGAATCCTCTCAAATCTAGAATATTTTTTCATAAATATTTTCACTAAGCCTGCTCCAAAATATCATATTTTATTTCACAAATCTACTCTCAAGTGTGTCTTCCTCCTCCTCCTCCTCCTCCTCCTCCTCCTCCTTCTTCTTCTTCTTCTTCTTCTTCTTCTTCTTCTTCTCTTTAACAATACGATTTTATGCTCTAATTATCTACAACTATATTTGCTTCTAGATTTGCAAAAATCTTTAATAAAAGCTTTTCATACCTTCTCTAAATCCACTCCTAAGGTAGGAAATATGTGCAATGAATTGGATGTTTAAATGACCTCCAAAAAACTTCTATATATATGCCTTCAAATACACCTTGTAACCAACAATTTCACCTCCTAAATGAGGTCGGCCAACAACAAGAGTATATCTCTTTATTTAATTTTATTTATCCTCCAAAAAGACACAAGATCCTAGGTTAATAAACATGCAAATAAAATATATTTTTATTTATTTAAAATTCATTTTCAATAGAGTTTATCAAGGCACACATCATATTTATTATTATTTTTATTTACAATCCTTTTTCAAGGATGTCTACCTATTAAGAAATACACACAAATACATATACATATATACACACACAAATATATACATGCATACATGCATACATATATAACATGCATATATATACATATATACATATACATATGTATATGTATAGTTGTGTGTGTGTGTGTGTGTGTGTGTGTGTGTGTGTGTGTGTGTGTATGTATATGTATATTTTTGTATATCTATATGTGTACATACATACATACATACATACATACATCAATGTAATAATTTCCCTTTGACATCAATGAAAATATTCCAACACTCCCCCTTTTTCAATTATGGCAACCCTATAAAAGATTAATCTTCTAAGTGAAAATGGGTCAAAAAACTCCCCTAACTCAACTTATCCCCCTTTGACATCGGTGACAAGGGATATATAGGGCTAGCTAAACCATAGAATGAATAGCTTTCCCTAAATGCATGATTCTCATGAGAGTTTAGTGAATGGATGAGATTGGCATATCTCCCAATTTTCTCTTTTGAAAGATGCTTTGTAAAGATGCCAACATTTTTCTCCTTGTAGCAACATACTCCAGCTTAACTTGCCACTCAAGTACTTTCTCGCTCAAGGAATGGTACTAAATCATAATATGCTTGGTCCTTGAATGCGTGATTAGATCCTTTGAAATGTAGATGATACTAATATTATCACATAGTATTGTAATGGGGTGCTCATACTCAACCTTAATAGATTTCAATGTTTGTTTCAACTGCAGAACTTGTGTACAACATGTTGCTACTACTATATACTATGGCTTTGTTGTAGATGTCGCAACTATTTTTTGTTTCTTTCTAAGCCAAGATACAAGATAACCATTGAGAAAGAATGCACATCCATTGGTGTTTTTTTTATCATCAATACAACCAACCCATTCTGCATCCATGTGTATTATAAGACTGAAAATCTCACCTCTTGGATACCACAATCCAAAATCCATAGTCCTTTTCAAATAGTTTAATATTCTCTTGATTTCATTATCATGAATTTACTTTGGAGATTCTTGAAATTGTGCCACTAAACCAACTTATTGTATGACACCAAGCCTTGTATATGTTAGATATAGAAAGCTTCCAATCATGGATCCATAAAAAATTTTTATTTGTTGCCAAAGATTCATCATCTTTGCTCAAATTTCAACCAGTAACCACGGGAGTAGTCTGATGACATGTAACTGATTGAATGTTTGATAATGTTAAGTTGAAGATAATGCAAGACATTAAATCAATTAATGGTTTGTATTATCATTGATGTCAACTTGATATCATCTATATAGTCATGTATATAATGCCAAAGACTTTAGAGAATCAATGGAACAAAGATTATGCTTTCATAAATTCATAAAAGTCAAGTATTCACTAAGTGACAGATAACACTGACGAAATGCACACCATCGGTAAAGGCAAAGAACCAAAGTCACAGTGATACCCGACGAGCATAAGACAATGTTTCCCGACGAAGAAAAATCATAGGATTCCCGACAAGCTGAGAACAAAGTTTCCCGACAAGTAAAATCCAATGATGCCCGACGGATGGAGATCCTAAAGCTGACTAGAGTCACACCAATGGAACTGGTAGTTGTCACCAATAGCTAATTACAGAGTTGACCAAGAGAACAAAGAGTTCAGAAAATGACAAAATATCTTGCTGGCAAGAGCTAAAGATAGACTTAACTGGTTGTTTTCATTATTTTATTTGACCAAAGTTAAGTGATTGATTTTTAGAAGATTTGTATAGCTAGAAAAAAGATAACTACGAGATAAATTAGGAGTTATGCTTTAAATTAGATTGGCTGGATTGTTTTTCATGCCAATAATCAAGAATCAAGAAACGGTGAATATCATGTCTATATAAAAGACAAGCTTTATTCCTTTCCATATCACATGAAAGGGGATGAATAGAAAGAGGATGTTGAAGAGAAATTGATGAAGGATAAATTCATTCAGTCCTGATCAATCAAGCTGAAGGAGAGCTAAAGAATTATGCAGACACCGACGAATAGTGAAGCATAGCATCACAGAGTAGAAAGTGTGGAGCACAAATAATTGAATTGATACATTGATCAGAGAGGTAATGTACTTAAATAGATCTAAAAATCTACAATTCAAGTTGCATTAGAAACAGGTCATTGTATTTCAGTTTAACCATTGAAGCATCAAGTCTCTTAACAGATCAGGGCTTAACAGTCTTGTATATATTGAGGTACATCCCAAGCAGTGCCAAAAAGGTTGATTCATGAAAGTAGCATTGGACTTTCCAGATACCTATTGACAGTCTAAGAAGAAGGCTAATTCAACGATGGTAGCAAGATTTGCTTAAAACCTATTGACAGTCTAAGAAGGAGGCTGATTCAAGGATGGTAGCAAATAGATGCCTGATACTAAGTGACAAACTCTATGTATAAAATCCTCTTACAAAGTCACACCTAATAGTGTGTTTGTAACCTTTAACATGGCTGGCTCTTAACAGGGCTCACCTCAGAAGAATGAAAATTTGGGGTACCGGTCCCAGTGGTTTTTCCCTTAATAGGGTTTCCATGTTAAAATCCATGTGTTATGTGTGTATGGTTTATTACTTTACTATTTTACATTTCACATATGCATTTCTGGATTGATCGGTATGCTCTGCATTTTTACTGAGTGTTGGTAAATAGTTATATTTCTTATTGGTAATCAAGGAGAATAAGGTTAGAAAAGGAAAACTGACAGATAGTTAAATCATTATTAGTATTTCATGGCATGCATCTTATAGGGACTTAATAATATGAGATTTATTGATTGGTGGTTAAGTTTAAAGATAAGTTTTTGTAGCCACTGATTCACCCCCCCTCTCAGTTATTACTAACAATTGGTATCAGAGCTTGTGTGCTTAGAAGGAAGGTTTCAAGACCTAAGTCAGGATCACAAGATGAATAGATGAGATGTGCCCAAGTTGAACAAAGACAACTTTGCTTCATGAAAAAGTAGGATAAGACTCCACTTATCAGGTATTGGTAATGATGTTACTCAATTCCTAGATACTGAATATGTGTTGCCTACAAGAGTATTGATAGTAGATCAATTGAGAGAGAAGCATGAGCATAACTGCATGGTTATAGAGCTTTCTTCCTCACTCTCCGATGCTAAATTTGAAGATGACAAGGATTGCAAAATTGCAAAGAAAATGTGGGACAAAATAAAGCTTGTACATGGAGGTGATACAAATGTTATGAGAGCCAAAGAAAAAATCTTTAGAGAAAAATTTGTTGATCTCAGAATGAAAGAAGGATGAAAAATCACACAATACAAGACAAGAATAAAAGAAGTAGTCAATGCCATAGGAGGTGTTGGAGGTACACTTGAAGAGGAGACAGTGGTAAGTAAAATATTAAGAACCTTATTGCCTGTATATGCTATTAGATATTCTTCCATTCAAGAAATGAGAGCAGTAGCAAATAACACAGTTACTCTTGATAGTTTAATTGGTAGACTGGTTTCATTTGAAATGAATAACTTTAACAATAGTGTCTTACCAAAATTAGAGTCTGCATTTAGGTCTTCTATGAAAATAAGCAAATCCAGTCATAGATACTCATTTAGAAGAGACAGTGAAAGTGAAAGTGAAAGTGAAGAAGAATATATAGATGAAATAGAAGCAATTATAGCTAGAAGAGTGCAGAGAGGCAAAGGAAAATACAAAGGCAAGTTACCACTTGTATGTTTTAATTGTAAAGAGATTGGACACTTTGCTGCAAGATGTCCTAACAAAAGAAAAGAAAATAGAAGTAATGACAGACATTTTGAGAAGAAATCTGACAAAGGTGATAACAAAGATTATAGAGGTTACTGACAATCAGAAAAAAGAGATACCCAAGACTACAAGGATAAAGGCAAGAAGGCTAGCTACCTAGCTACTTGCAAAGATTATGATATTGACACCGAATCTAATGAAGACATTGAGATGGTATTTGTAGCTATGAAGGATGATTCAGATGAAGATGAAAGGTATGTAGAAACTGCACTCATATCTAAGGTTAGCAAGAATGACATATAGATTATCGATAGTGGCTGCACTCACCACATGACCGGTGATAAAGAAAATTTTAACACTTTTGAGTATTACAATGGTGGTACAGTAAGAATGGGTAATGATACACCTTGTCCGGTTGAAGGTAAAGGAACTATAATGTTGAATAACCTGATTAAATGTGAAAATTCTTATTGGGTAAAAGGATTGAATTATAATCTATTGGATTGAATTATAATCTGTTGAGTGTTTCTCAGCACTTAGGTCATAGAGTAGCATTTGAGAACAAGAAGGCAAAGATCTTCAATGAATCAAGAAAACTGATTGGTACCGGTGAATGGACTAAAAGTAACTTATTCTATCTAAATTATAATAACACCACTTGCTTAATGACTAGAAAAAAAGACATATGATTGTGGCACAAAAGATTGTGTCATGTGAATTTTGACAACGTGATAAAGATAAGAAGAAGAAGAAATGTAAGAGGCTTACCGATGATGACAAAGCCAGACAACATCATGTGCAAAAATTGTTAAAAAGGTAAAATGACAAAGTCTAGTTTCAAAAGTAAAACCCATACATCTGATGATATTCTAGAATTAGTCCATAGTGATTTATGTGGACCTATGAGGACAAAGAGCTATTATGGAGATAAATATTTTTTCTCTTTGTTGATGATTACTCTAGAATGATGACAGTTATGTTTCTAAAAGATAAATATGAAGCATTCAAGATGTTTAAATGGTATAAGGCTATGGTAGAAAAACAAAGTGGTAAGGATTTGAAATG
>MU225217.1:3691060-3710229 GCA_018584345.1 Thuja plicata | reverse complement strand
CAAAGGATTCAAAGTATATCAAATGGATGTCAAGTCAGCATTCCTAAATGGAATACTTGAAGAAGAGGTATACATTGAACAACCAGAAGGGTTTGTAGATCCAGACAAGAGGAACATGGTATGTAGATGTCACAAAGCCTTGTATGGACTAAAACAAGCTCCTAGAGCCTAGTATGAATGACTTCATTCCTATCTAATAAGTATTGGATTCATAAGGACTAGTGAAAATAGTGATCTTTATTTGAAAGAAGATATTGATGCTAACACTTTGATTGCTAAAATATTTGTTGATGACATAATATTTGGAGGCAATGATATGCTATGCAAATCATTTTATATTGAGACGAGCAAAGAATTTTAGATGTCTATGTTTGGAGAGATCAAGTTCTTTCTTGGTCTACAGATCATTCAACAAAGTGAAGGTATTTTCATTACACAGTCCAAATACATCAAAGAGGTCCTAAAAATATTCAAGATGGAAGATTCCAAACTAGTTGGAACACCGATGGCTATTGGATGTAAGTTAACAAAGGAAGTCAAGACAACAGAGGTAAATCAAACTTTGTATAGATAAATGATTGGAAAACTCATGTATGTTGTACACACTAGACCAGATATTGCACATACAGTAGGAATTGTTGCTAGATTTTTTTCTAACCCGAGGGAATCACATATGACTATTGTAAAAAGAATTTTAAGATATCTGAAGAATACTGAGGAATTTAGCTTATAGTATAGAAGAGAAGGCAAATTTGAACTTAAGGTGTTTACCGACGTTGATTGGGCTGGAAATCTTGATGACCGAAAGAGAACAACTAGAGGAGCATTATTTATGGGTGAAAAAATTGTCACATGGATTAGCAAGAAGCAAGGATGCATCTCTCAGTCTACTACAAAAGAAGAAAATATTACTGCTGCTGCAAACTGCTCAAATATTGCATGGATCAAATAGTTGCTGGAAGGTATGCATATGAAGATCTCAGAACCAGTGATTATCTATTGTGATAACACCAGTCCAATAAACATTTCCAAGATTCTAGTCATGCATTCCAAGACTAAACACATTGCAATCAAGTATCATTATTTAAGAGAACAAGTTCAAGAAAAAGAGGTGATACTTGATTATGTGCAATAAAAAGAATAATTAGCTGATATATTCACCAAGCCACTGCCCAAGGATACGTTTGAGTACTTGAGAAAGAGACTAGGGTTCAACCCCTTGTCTACCAGTCAGTAAAAGACTGAAAGCTGCATCAGCCTATATATTATCAGAATATCATTCATGTTGATGCAAGCAAAAAGAACTTCAAAGATACATCTATATACAGATGGGTATATATCAGAACTGAGCACCAGAGCATATTGTTGTATTAGTGATGGATAAGGGAAATTCAAGGAATATATTATGGATGAAGAGAAAAGATTGTTTGACATTAATGTCAAATATCTGTGAGATATTTTTTTGGCATTGTTGTCAAAGGGAGAGAAAGTTTCCATATTATCATAGTCTTCAGAAAAAGAAGAAAAATTATCCATTAATAAATTACTCCAATAGGGAGAGATTATATCCATAGGGAGAGTGTTTGACAAGAGACAAAGACATCAAAGAAGAATAAAAGTCAAAAGAGAGATATTGACACAAGGAAAGGATGCAACACATCAAAATAAAAAAAAACACAGAAAGCTGCAAGAATCAAACCTAAGCTAACATAAAGCTTACCAGTGGTCAAACATTTTTACCGATTATCAAACAAAGATTGGTAGTTTGATGAAACTCAATAAATTGTATTTCATATCGTATTAGAAATAGTATAGTATGATAATATAGTATTTTTCCATCAATGCCAAAGGGAGAGATTGATGACATGTAACTGATTGAATGTTTGATAATGTTAAGTTGAAGATAATGAAAGACATTAAATCAGTTAATGGTTTGTATTTTCATTAATGTCAACTTGATATCATCTGTACGGTCATGTATATAATGCCAAAGACTTCATAGAATCAATGGAACAAAGATTATGCTTTCAGAAATGCATAAAAGTCAAGTATTCACTAAGTGACAAATAACACCGACGGAGTGCACACCATTGGTAAAGGCAAAGAACCAAATTCATAGTGATACCTGACAAGCAGAAGAGAGTTTTTTTTTATGAAGAAAAATCATAGGATGCCTGACAAGCTGAGAACAGAGTTGCCCGATGAGTAAAATCCAATGATGCCCAACAGACGGAGATCCCGAAGCTGACTAGAGTCACACCGATGGAACTGGCAGTTGTCACTTACAACTAATTGTAGAGTTGACCAACATAATAGAGAGTTTAGAAAATGACAAAATATCTAGCTGGAAAGAGCTAAAGATAGACTTAACTGGTTATTTTCATTGTTTTATTCGAACAGTGTTAAGTGATTGATTTAAAGAAGATTTGTACATTTGGCAAAAAGATAACTACGAGATAAATTAGGAGTTATGCTTTAAATCAGATTGGCTGGATTGTTTTTCACGCCAAGAATCAAGAATCAAGAAACAGTGAATATCATATCTATATAAGAGACAAGATTTATTCCTTTCCGTATCACATGAAAGGGGATGAATAGAAAGAGGATGCTGAAGAGAAACTGATGAAGGATAAATTCATTCAGTGCTAATAAATCAAGCTAAAGGAGAGCTAAAGAATTTTGCAGACACCGATGAACAGTGAAGCACAGCATCACAGAGTAGAAAGTGTGGAGCACAAAGAATTGAATTGATACATTGATCAGAGAGGTAATGTACTTAAATAGATCTAAAAATCTACAATTCAATTTGCATTAGAAACAAGTCATTGTGTTTCAGTTTAACCATTGAAGCATCAAGTCTCTTAACAGAGCATGACTTAACAGTCTTCTATATATTGAGGTACATCACAAGGAGTGCCAAAAAGGTTGATTCATGAAAGTAGACTTGGATTTGCCAGATACCTATTGTTAGTCTAAGAAGAAGGCTGATTCAAGGATGGTAGCAACATTTTCCTAAAGCCTATTGACAGTCTAAGAAGGAGGCTGATTCGAGGATGGTAGCAAATAGATGCCTGATACTAAGTGACAACCTCTATGTATAAAATCCTCTAACAAGGTCACACCTAACAATGTGTTTGTAACCTTTAATAGGGTTGACTCCTAACAAGGCTTACTTCAGAAGAGTGAAAATTTGGGGTACCGGGCCCAGTGGTTTTTTCCCTTAACAGGGTTTCCACGTTAAAATCTATGTGTTATGTGTGTATGGTTTATTACTTTACTATTTTACATTTCACATATGCATTTCTGGATTGATTGGTATACTCTACATATTTAGTGAGTGTCAGTAAATAGTTATACTACTTATCGGCAATCAAGGAGAATAAGGTTAGAAAAGGAAAACTGACAGACAGTTAAATCATTATTAGTATTTCATGGCATGCATCTTATAGGGACTTAATAATCTGAGATTTATTGATTGGTGGTTAAGTTTAAAGATAAGTTTTTGAAGCCACTGATTCACCCCCCCCTCTCAGTTATTACTAACATAGTCTTACAATCCTACATTCTAAACTTCTTCAACATTTCTTTAACATACTTGGTTAAAGAAATAAAAATTCCCTCGTCTAACTAGAAAATTTGCAAACCAAGAAAAAAAGATAACTCACCAAGAATTCACATCTCAAAGTCCTCCTACTAATTTAAGGTGAAGTCCTAATACATCTTATCACTGTCACCTCCAAATATGATGTCATTGACATACATCACAACAATTATTAATGTATCTCTTTCATTATTAATATATAGATTTCTATTCACTATTTCTCTTTTGAAGCCTTTGTCTTGGAGATATTTGTATAACATTCAATACCAAGCCCTTGGGACTTTCTTTAGTCCATATAGGGATTTCTCTAGTCTACACACATAATCCTCATTATTTAATAAAATGAATCTAGTAGATTGTTCAATACAAACTTCTTCATTATTTCCATTTAGAAAAGTTAAATTGACGTCCATCTAATAAACTTTAAAGTTATTAGAAACTTGAAATATCTATGAACATTCTGGTGGCTTCTAATCTTGCAATAAGAAAAAATGTTTCCTCAGAGTCTATTCCTTCAAATTATGCATAGCCTTTGGACACAAGTCTTTCTATGCTCCTTTTGACTTCCCCATCTTCATTAAAATTGTAATGAAATGCCCAGTTGGTTCCAAAAATATTCTTTTCCTTGTGCCTTTGGACAAGCTCTCTCATTCTTCTCTATTTGATCCAATTCATTCTCCATAGTCTTGATCCAATCTTTATCTTCACTTGCTTATGAAAAGTTCTTTGGCTCAATTTTGGAAAGAAAAACTAGATTTGCATGTTCTATTGCATTTACAAGTCTTCTTGTTTGAATTTATATTTCTTTCCCTTCAATAATCGAATCTTTAGGATGGTTCTTTCTAAAAATATGGATGGTTTCTTGGGTGGTACCTTGGATGGTGTTTTTTTATTTCCTTGCTCAACTTCTTTAGTTTCCTTTAATTCCTCTATTTCTTCTTATTTACAACTTAATTCCTTCTAATAAACATTTGCTTGTACTATATTATTTTGATGCCTTTCTTCATCAACTCTTCTATTTGCATTTTCAACACCTTTGTGTAATATCTTGTTACAACGCTTCTAAGCTTTTATTTTTATGGAAAATCCAAGAAGGATACCTTCATCACTTATAGAATTGAATTTACTTAAATCTTCCTCATCCATCCTTATATAACACTTTATTTTTAAAATATTTAAATACTTCACTAATGCATGGGCCTTCCTTTCTACAGTCCATATAGTTTCTTTTGTTTACCCTTTGAGCTTTGTTAGAGATATACACAGTTGTGCAAGTTGCTTCTTTCCAAAATTTGTCAACTATCTTTGATTCATTGAGCACAACTCATGTCATTCCTTGGATGCTTCTATTCTTTTTCTTTACTATTGTATTTTTTTGTGGAGTCATTGTGAAAGAATATCATCTTCATATCCCATATCTTTCACAATATTAGATTCAAACTCATTTGATGTAAATTCTCCTTCTTTGTTGGATCTAAGGCATTAATGTTTATCCTTGTTTCATTCTCTATCAAAGCTTTGAATTTATTAAGTTTCTCTAATGCTACAAATGTTTCTTTAAGAAACACTACCCACATCTTCCTAGAATGATCATCAATTAAGAACACATGAAAAAATACTCACCTTGTAAGCTTTTTATCCTTGTGTGCCCACACAAATTAGTGTTATGAGTCACAAAGGTTTTGATGTAGAATATTCCTTTGGTTTAAAGTTTTTCCTTGTTTATTTCCCACACTAACACCATTTTCAAATGGTATTTGATAGTTTTGTTATTTTTGGCATGTCTCTCATGACTACCTTTTTGCTAATCTTCATAACCTTATCAAAATTTAGATGTCTTATCGTGTTGCGTCATAACCAACTCTCACCTTCTTGCCCCATGTAGCAATTTTCACTTTTGAATTCATTAAGAATGTAGAGATTTTCATCCATTCTATATGAATCTGTTGGAAATGCAATAATGGGAAAGCAAGATACTGAGAGGGGGGGGGGGTGAATCAAATCTTGAACTTTAATCACTTTAAAACAAACTGATCCACAAACATACATATATGAAATTGATCTAACATCTAGTAGCATCCATGACAGTAAATGAATAACACAATACACAGAATTCGGTAACCCAGAAACCCAAATAGGTAAAACTGGGGTGGGGATAACACCCACAAATTCTTCACTAATGCAGCAATAAAGTGTGCCTATTAGGGCTACAAGAGTTTTATTACAATATGAAATATACCTGGTTAAAGGTCTGCCCAGTTAAGAGCTTTAGATCATTATAGTCTACCTTTTGAAAGGATTTCAACTTACAGTAAAGTAAGCACTCTGCTAGGAGATTTAAAAAGGTCTGCTAGAACCACTCTATTAAGATATTTTATCTGATACACTTATTAGAATGTCTCAAGTACCGATCCTTCGATGTGCACTCAATGCTGATAACGGATCTCCTCTTTACAATACCTTTTCTGATCTTATAATCTGATCTATATTTACTCTATTTTTCACTACTCTGTCACTCTACTAGATCTATGCTTCCTTCACAAAATAACCCTCTGCACGTCTCTAATGAATGCAAACCTTTCTTCTCTACATACAAAATTAGGGTAAGAAGCAATCTTATATATCTTTATGAATCTGGCAATGAGATTTAGATCAACGATCAAGATCTAATACTTATGCCTCCAAGGCATTTCAATTTTTTGATTGGCTTTATGCCATGCATAGGATAAAAAAATTAAATGCATAATTAAATCTATAGAGAATATTAAATGCTTCCATATGTCAGCCCAAAACTCTCATAAGTTGGCCAAAACATTTTACCTTAAATTTTCTGTCATTTCTGACATGTATGTCAAAACTATCTTGCTTGGAACTTAAGTCTCCTATTGCTTGGCACAAACTTTCTGGGTAGCTCGACATCTATGATCAGCTCTGCTCAGCAATGACTTGCCGGGTAGCTTGGCCTATACTATTTTAGCTCGGCTGCAGTGGTAGCCGACCAAAACTACCTAGATAAATGACTAAGTGTGGACACTAAATAATCAACAAAAACTTAGAGATTAACAATCTCCCCCTTTGATATTTAGTGGCAAAAACACTTATCATTTTGTTTACATCCACAAAATTTCTTAAGTACATACAGTACTCCCCCTTTAATTATACTTCATACTTAATAGATTATCTACATAATATACATGCCTTCAGCAAAAAAAATATTATACTTGCAGATCATATGTTCCTTCCTTTCCTGATTCCCCCTTGTTTTTGTCATTGATAGCTAGAGGGGTTAAGTTGTACTTATCCAAAAACTATTTATGAAGTTGTAGAATCAATACAAATGAAGTATCCCAACTATCTTTAACAAACTTCATAACTTCCAACTTAACTTCTAGCTCAACAGCTAGACTTACCAAACTTTTTGCAGTAGAGAGATGAGAGTCTCTCTTTACCAATTCTCTTGCAGTTGTAAGTTCTTTCTGCATAACCTCTAGATGAGGTATCAAATTAGCCTGAATCATAATCAATTTGGCCCTAATTTGGCCATCTTTAGCCATAAGCTCAGCTAACCTCCTCTGTGTATGAGTTAACTTATTAAAATGAATGGAGCTAGAGCTAGCATCCACGCTCAGTGAACTTGCAGTTGTCTTCATATTCAAGTGCAATTTCTCAATTAACTACTAATTTTCTTTTGTAAAGAATGATTCATCACATAGTCTCTTGTACAAAGAAAATACATTTTTTACAACTTCTAAAATTTCAATGAGAGAAGAAAGTTCAACCTATTTTGTAGCTATCTCATCAGATATCTTTTCTAGTACTTTGTTCTCAAACTTTCTCTCAGACCATTACAATAGTTTATCATTTGCCTCAATGTTATCATCAGTCACCTTTTGTACAATGTGAACTAGCTATTCTAGTATAGGTGCCTAGTCATTTACATCATCCATATCAAAAGCTTTTACAAAAATATCTTTGATATCATGCAAAATTTGTTTCTGCTTTTGTTCTCTCTTCATTTCTTCCTCTTCAAAAGTTCTTGAAGGGTCTGAATCTGCTCGTATGAAAAATTCTTAGGATCCCATTTAGGAATCACAATGACTTCATCTAATGTGACATTTATCCCTGGTGACTTCTTCTTATTTAGCTTCCTCCTTTTTCGCTCAGGTGAGTTTTCATTCAACTTAATTTCAATGATATCCTTTCCTTTGTCAGTAAGCAATTCAGTTGCTAACTTCATCTTAATCAAGATTTCCTACTGGTCAGGTACATTCTCCATTTTGGGTCCAGTGGGGGTAGATGAAGCAGAGTGTGGTAGGTTTACCAACACTTGTATAGCCTCTTGTTCTTTAGGCTTGTCTCTAGTTTCTTCAATTTTGTCTCTGTTGTCTAACAATGTTTGAGAAACCTCTAAAATAGGTGGATTTTTAGTATTTATCTCTTGATCTTTTGGATTTTCTTTCTTGGCTCATTTCTCTTCATCCTTCTCTTCATCTTTCTCTTCATCGACCTTAGTAGCCTTGATAGACAATGCGATAATTGTGTCTGTCGGCTCATCTTGATCCTCGGCATCCACATTGCTAATATTGTCTAGTGTAGTGTCAATGGGACTATCCATTGTTGAGTCTATAATTTTCTCTTTGCTTGTTTCTTTTGATGGTCTAGACCCTATTTTTGCTTGTTTAGTGGTGGTCTTCTCAGAGGTTCCTTCATCTTTTTTCTTCTCTTTTGGGACCGACAACCCAAAAATCTCTTTCCAAATCAGAGTACTTTGTTGTACTACTCCTTCAATATCATTCTTCAAAATAACATAAGCTCTATTTTTAGGTACAAACTTTTTCTTATATTGTTCAAATTTTTTTTCTTTCTGTTTCTTTGTCAAGTGTGGGATGACTCCATCCAAAGTTGCTTCCCTAATTTGCCTTTCAGTCATCAATGCAAATTACCATTTACTAGATAAGAAATCATAAAGTTCTGTAGGGAAATTATTCCCTATCTCTATAGGTGTCAATTTGGATGTACACATCATTTCTAATAGAGTTTCCTGTATCTTGACCTTATTCTCTATACTTTTCTTTTCATATTTGACAAATTTAAATCCAGATAACCCAGTTGAACTTCTAATATTCTTGCATACCTCATCAATGTCCATAGAATGTTTGAATGATGTTGTAGGGATGTTTCTCGGCACATCAGTGTCTGTCTCCTCATCTTCTTCATAACTCAAGCTCAGTCTCCTTTTCCTTGGTCTTTTGGCAGAAATTATTGGCACAGCCTTGGTTTTGACTTGTTTCTTTTTCCCTAATCTTCTCTTGACAACATTCTTCCTTGT
Organism: Thuja plicata; assembly: GCA_018584345.1. NCBI lineage: Eukaryota > Viridiplantae > Streptophyta > Pinopsida > Cupressales > Cupressaceae > Thuja > Thuja plicata. The sequence goes on along the minus strand of MU225217.1, from coordinate 3,701,299 downwards.
GTATATGGATGTTTTCACCACAGGAGGTGAAATAACTGATGCCCTACTCCTTGGTCTATTTGTAGTAGGAAGGGTAGCCTAAGGTTTGAATTTTCTTACTTTGGTGTCCTTGGAAACCATTGGCTATTTCCCTTTCCCTTTAACAACTACATCCTCTTCAGACTCAATTTATTCTTCTTCACTAGATATGTCCTCTCCTTGTCCAGTAGTTAAGCCTAGAGATGCATCCTCTACTTCCTCATCACTTGCAATGCCAACCATCTTCTTTAGATTCTTGACAATCTTTTTTGTCTTCCTTTCCATGGTGCCAGCCTTAAGGTTCATAGAAATTTTGGCCTTGGCTTCTTCATAATTACCAGATGGTTTAACAGTATTGTCAATTTCCTCTGCTAGTAAATTTTTTATGGCTGCTGATCTTTCATCTATATTTACTTCATAAGGTAATGTCCTTAACCATGATACCCTAGGTACTACAGCCTGAACATAAGTGTAATCTGTGTCTACAAGAAAACACACATCCTCATAATGTTGTTCAACTAATGAACTAGGAATTCTGCTTCTTAGTCTCATACTTTTCTTGAACTCCACAAAGTATGTTCCCATTACATTATCAAAATTATCACCTAATTGTTGAATCAGTACATTTATCTGTTGGGTGATAGGTCTATCTATTTTCCATACTATGTCTCCAAAGGTAGGAAAAGTCTTCTGAATATAGAAAAATATACAGACAAGCAAGGATCTGAACTTACACATAGAATTCTTTGCTTTCCTGATTGATGCAAGGTTCTCAGAAAGTTGTGTTAGCTGTAGCTCAGCCAGGTCATATGTGTGATCCTTCTTGATGATTTTCCATGCTTGGTCGACTGCAATGCAAGGCACACTGTCCTGTCGGCTTGATTGATAGAACTTTTGACTTTTCTTGGTACTTTATCTTTAAAATATGTCTTGATGCATCTTATCATATGCAGATATGGACTTTGGCATAGTATATGTTAGGAAATAATGTAAGATATGAAATTTAAATACAATTCCTTACATACCTCATTTTCTTAGATAGTAATGGTGTGATCACCTGATCCATTAGATCGGGTGACCTCGGCTTTAGTAGTTTCACTACTTCTTGGTTCTATTTTCCTTACCCATGTCTAGTTCATCTGTGCTCTAATTTCCTCAACAGTACGAGCATGTACTCTTGTCTTGCACTCTCTCTTAGTATGACCAATTTTCAAACAACTAAAAAAAACTAGGCTTCCATTCATCCAACTCTTAGATCTTCCTCTGAAATATGTCTTTATGCAGTCTTTAGGTGCATATCCATACTCTTCATAGTAATGACAACTTTTCCTTGTGTTATAATCCCAATTGTAAGTGTTGCCTTTCCTTGGTGCTTTAGCTTGTGTCTTTTTTGTCTATTGTTGTTTAGCATTAGATCTACAATCTTGTGCTTTATGTCCAAATTTTTGACAGTTGTAACAATATCCATTGATTCTTGATGGAGAAGGTGCATCTTTTTCCTTAGCCAAACATTAATGTGCTTTATGTCCAAACTTCTTATAGTTAAAGCAATAACCATTGAACTTGGGTTTAGGATTGGACTTACCATTCTTTCTTTGGCACATGTTTATTGTATGTCCTGATTTTCCACAGTGATGACATACAGGTTTGTTGTTCTTTGACTTTGCATTCCTCTTTTTGCTAGTTTTAGATGATTCTCCTTTCTTGATAGATGTCTTTTGTTCAGTGTGACCTAATCTAGAAGAATATTTCGATCTCCTTGATGCTTCCATCAAGTCCTCAAAATAAGTCAAAGCTTCATTAGGTTTATTCAACATTTCATTTAGTTCTTTCTCAGATCTCAATTCATCCTTCAATTGACTGTTCTCAATTCTTAGATTCATTATTTCCACATCTTTCCTGCTGATCTCCTGATTTGCAAGTAGTAGTTGATTCACCATGTTAACCTGATTGTTTGTCATCATTTATACATCATGTTTCCTTTCATCAAGTCTGACAGTCATCACTGTTTTATCTTCTTCAGCCATAGCTTTGTCATCTTCATCTTTCTTCTTTTGTTCCACTACTTCACATAGTCTTACTGTTTTCATTTCTTGTTCTCTTTTCAGGTTCCTAACTTCTTCACACGGTGCATTGTTCCTTTCTAGTATATCTGAAATTGTTGCATCGCTCTCAGTAGAATCTCCATTCTAAAATAGATTTGCACTGTCTTCTTCCTGATAATGAGTATCATTCATTTTTTTGGCCAAATCTTTCCTGCATGTCAATGACTTTCTCAATTCTTGTCTAGCTATCTCAAGCTGATGTAAAGCTAGCTGAATTTCAATCTTCTGATTCTCAATGACTTTACCCAATTTGTAAATCTCCATCTCAAGATCTGTACTCTCAAGCTGATTAAAAATTCTTATGGGATAGTTGAGCTGTGATACCAATTGTTGGAAATACAATAATGGGAAAGCAAGATACTGAGAGGTGGGGTGAATCAGATCTTGAACTTTAATCACTTTAAAACAAACTAATCCACAAACATACATATATGAAATTGATCTAACATCTAGTAGCATCCATGACAGTAAATGAATAACACAATACACAGAATTTTGTAACCTAGAAAACCAAATAGGTAAAATTGGGGTGGGTATGACACCCACAAATTCTTCACTACTACAACAATAAAGTGTTCCTATTAGGGCTACAAGATTTTGATTACAATATGCAATCTACCTGGTTAAAGGTCTGCCCAGTTAAGAGATTTAGATCATTACAATCTACCTTGTGAAAGGATTTCAACTTATAGTAAAGTAAGAACTTTGCTAAGAGATTTAGAAAGGTGTACTAGAAACACTATGTTAAGAGATTCACCTGATACACTTGTTAGAATGTTTCAAGTACTGATCCTTCGATGTGCACTCGATGCTGACAACGAATCTCCTCTTTACAATACCTTTTCTGATCTTATAATTTGATCTATCTTTACTCTGTTGTTCACTGCTCTGTCACTCTGCTAGATCTATGCTTCCTTCACAAAATAATCCTCTACCTATCTCTAATGAATGCACACCCTTCTTCTCTACATACAAAATTAGGGTAAGAAGCAATCTTATATATCTTTACAAATTTTGCAATGAGATTTAGATCAATGATCAAGATCTAATACTTATGCCTCCAAGGCATTCTAATTTTCTGACTGGCTTCATGTCATGCATAGGATAAAACAATTAAATGCATAATTAACTCCGTAGAGAATATTAAATGCTTACATATGTCGGCCCAAAACTCTCATAAGTCGGCCAAAACATTTTACCTTAAATTTTGTGTCATTTTTGACATGTATGTCAAAACTATGTTGCTCGAAACTTAAGTCTCATGTTTCTCAGTATGGACTTGCCAGGTAGCTTGACATCTATGATCTTCTCTTCTTGGCAACGACTTACTAGGTAGCTCGATCTATACTATTTTAGCTCGGCTACAGTGGTAGCTAACCAAAACTGCCTGGATAAATGACTAAGTGTGGACACTAAATAATCAACAAAAACTTAGAGATTAACATAATCAACTATTAATATTCCATCTTTCATAATTTTGTGTAATCCGACATGAAATGTAAAGGTGTGCCCTTCATCACAAATTTCAATCACACTTAGTAGATTATGCTTTAGTCCTTAAACATGTAAAAAAACTTTTTTATTGTCTAGACCAAGTGTACATTTTCCTCTTATGTTTGTTGTAGCATTGTTTCTAAATTTCACCTATCTTTGATCCACCTTCTTCAAAGATATGAATTTTCTCTTATCACTAGTCATGTGAGTTAAGCATCCATGGTCAACATACCATTGGTCTCTCTCATCTTGAGCATGTAAAGCAACTTGTATGAATAGATAAATATCCTTTGTCTCTTGCTTCTCATTTTTTATAACTTTTTTGGTTCATCCTTCATGTCACAAACATCCTCTTTCTTATGTTGTCTTCATATCATAATAAAGGAACCTATACAAAAATTAGTTATGTTGCCAAAGTTTTCACACTTATAACATATGTGTTGGACATTTACTTCTGGCAGCTAGTTGATTGTATGTTTGTCATTGATGACAACATATAATATATAGTATAGTTCTATATGTACTTATCAGAATGATACTATCTAGCCTTGCATGTTTATATTCATGTTGTATAAATGTTTATTATGTTTTGTTCATACATGTAGACTCAGATATGAAGTTTCAGTTGTGTTGTGTAATTTTGTTAGTGGCAGTTACAGTTTCTGGAGTTTGTCTATATAGAGCCAATGTATTGCATTGGTTCTTGAGTTGTGCCTATCTTTGGGATATGTGTGTGTAAATTCAAGTTTAGTTGTGAGTTAAAGATAGTTATCTAAAAGGTGCCAAATGGGTTTTAACAAGATTGAAAAGTTAGAGTTAATTTGGTGAGGTCGACTTAGTGAAGCGTTGTGTCTATTCAGTTTATATTGCATGGTTGTAATTATGCTTGTGTGGTCAGTTAAGCCAACAAGGATGTTATGAAGAGTTGCCTAAAAAGTCCTATGATCTCATACTTTGAGGAAGATTCTTATAGTAGTTCATTTTTGAAACGCTAAGTATGAATGATAAGAAAAGATACAGGAAAAGTGTAGAGCAGAATATCAGATGTATTTCATTCATCAAGGATCTATGTGAAGAAGCAGTGGAAGATTACAATACACTGGAACTGATCAAGATAGCAGGTCTACTCTATGGTTCATCATTAGATATAGTGCATATCTATTCTATAGAAGGTTGTAGCCTTCACCATTGAAGCAGTGAGCTTTTGGACAATGAGTCCTCACCCTTAACAGGGTTATTTGTAAAAGACTCCTAATAGGTTCAGACCCTTAACCAGGTCACTATACTTATTGCATTGTAAAGAACAACTCCTATCAGGGTTTCAAGATCTTCTAATAGGGATTATTATAAAAAAGTATAGTTCATTGTGGGTGCTAATTCCCACCGGGGTTTTTAACATTTGGTTTCACCGTAATCAAATTGTGGTGTTTTCTATTAAGTTATCTGAATGTGTATTTACTTTATTGTATTCTGGAGTTAATAAAAGAAATGATTTAAATTAGCTGATAACTGATTCACCGCCCCCCCTCTCAGTTGTCCTTTGGGACTATTCTAATAATTGATATTAGAGCCAAGTGCCTTGAAGAAGAAGCCTAACAGCTTAAGGTAGATCATATGGCATACTTCAAAAAAGAGAGTCCTAAGTCTGATGGAGAAAATTATTTGGATTGGAAGAAAAAAATGATAACACATTTATAGTGTGTTGGTTTTGACATCTTTGAGATAGCCACACAAGAATTTGTTATTCCCTCTCTAAAAGACCTCTCAAGAGATGGTGCTAATAGTAAATATAAGGATACATTCATAGCTAATGTAGTTTCCAAAGAAGCCCTTATAAGTGCACTATCTGACAGTGAATTCTCTGAGGTCAAGAAGGTATACAAAGCATACACAATATGGAAGTATTTAGAAGACATGTTTGAAGGGGATACCCAAGCAAAGAATTTGCACAGGAAGACATGGAAAAAGAAGTACGAAAATCTTGAGATGTTACCTGAAGAGAACATCAGAGCCTACAATTAGAGGATAAATGAAATAGTTTCTAGAATCATAAACAATGGTGGATAAATATTGGAAGAAGACATAATGGAAAAACTAATGACTACTTTAACAGCATACTATGAGAGAAAGATCAATATGAAGGACATCTTCCATTCAAATGTGCAATAAGATTAATCACTTTGCATCCAAGTGTCCTACAAGAGTAAAGAAATTTAGACCTGATTACAAACCAACATATAGAAAGGAATGCTATCATGCTGAAGAAGGTGTAACTGATGAAGATTTAGGAGAAGATGAAATTGGACTCATTTCCCTTAAAGACATGGAAAAATTGCTTGACGAAATGGACATTGAAGATGAAAAGGAAGCACAAGAGTTAGCCCTAATTTCCAAAGAGGACATCAGAACTGACTGGATCATTGACAGCAAATGTTCTCACCACATGACAGGTGATAAAGACAGATTTGTTCATCTAGACAAGTACAAAGGCAGTATGGTTAGATTTGGAGATAACACTCCCAAACCTATCATAGGAAGAGGATCCATCACCCTAGATGGAAAGAATAAGACAGATGATGTTCTCTATGTTGATGGATTACATCACAATTTACTAAGTTTTGGATAGCTACTTGAAAAAGGTTATCATTTGGAATTCAAAGAAAAAAATGCATTATTAGAAACAAAGAAGGAGACATGATTTCATCAGGCTTAAAAACAAAAGGTAATGTTTTTCAGCTCAATTCAGATGTAAGTTGTTTTGTTGCAAAGGTGGATGACAGTTGGTTATGGCACAAGAGACTATGTCATATCAATTTTGATAATATAGTAAAGATAAGAAATTTCAAAGCAGTTAGAGACCTTCCAAGTATTGCAAGACCAGTTGACACAATGTACAGGGAATGTGTTATGGGAAAGCATGTAAGGAGCTCTTTCAGAAGAAGGCAAAACTCAGTTGAAAACAAGTTAGACCTAGTGCATACAGATTTATGTGGTCCTACTTAAACAAGATCATACTATGGAGAAAGGTATTTCATTTTGTTTGTTGATGAATTTTCAAGGATGATGTGGGTTACGTTCTTAAAGGAGAAGTATGAAGCCTTTGAGAAGTTCAAAATATTCAAAGCCAAAGTTGAGAATGAATCTGGATTAAAACTAAAGTGTCTGAGATCAGATAGAGGAGGAGAATTCACCTCTGATTAGTTTTATGACTACTGTGAAGAACATGGAATTAAAAGACAATTTAGTGCACCCAAAACCCCACAGTAGAATGGGATAGCAAAAAGATGGAATAGGATCATACTTGATACAGCGTGCACTATGATGATTGAAGGAAAAGTAGCGCACACCTATTGGAGAGATGCAGTCAATACAGAAGTATATACTATCAACAGAACACAACTAAGACTAGGCATGGATAAGACACCTTATGAACTTTGGTTTGGTAATATACCTACAGTAAAATACTTTAGAATATTTGGTAGCAAGTACTACATCAAGAGAGATGATGGTGTTGGTAATTTTGATGCTAGAAGTGATGAAGGTATTTTCCCTGGTTACTCTACTAAAAGAAAAGCATACAGATGTTTTAATTTGAGATTAAAGAAGATAATTGAAAGTACCCATGTAAAGATTGATGAAAAGTTCATGGTTCAAGAGAGATACTATGAATATGCACCCATGATTGAGGATGAACCCAGGCCTAGCAGTAAAGACACTATTATTAAAGAAATGTTTGATTGCATTGATGTATCATGTAATGAACCTAAATCAAGCAAAGAAGTATCACAGATTACAGATGAGGATGTCACACCAAAATTTTCAAAATTCACATCAAGATACTATTCAAAAGATGATATCATTGGAGATCAGAGCAGCAGTGTTTTGACAAGATCCAAAGAAAAAAGTTTAACAGTGGATGAAGAGGTATGTTTACTCTCACAGATTGAACCTTTAAATGTTGAAGATGCTTGCAAGGATTTTGATTGGCAGAAAGCAATGGAAGAAGAATTCGATCAAATAATAAAAAATGACACATGGGAATTGGTTCCTAGACCTAGTGACAGAAATGTGATTGGAACAAAGTGGATATTCAAGAACAAGATGAATGAAGATGGTACAGTGGTCAGAAACAAAGCAAGAAAAGTGTGTAAAGGATATGCACAGAGGGAAGGGATAGATTACACTGACACATTTTCCTCTGTGAGCAAACTGGAAGCCATCAAATTATTCTTGGCTTATGCAACATTCAAGGATTTTAAAGTATATCAAATGGATGTTAAATCAGCCTTTCTAAATGGTGACTTGAAGGAAGAAGTCTACATTGAACAACCTAAATTATTTAATCTATCAAATAAACAAGACATTGTATGCATATTGAAGAAAGCACTCTATGGACTTAAACAGGCCCCAAGAGCTTGGTATGAAAGACTAGATGGTTACCTTACCAAGATTGGATTCAAGAAAGGAGCAATAGATTGCAAATTATTCATAAGAGAGACACCTGATGGACTATTACTTGTTGCCATATTTGTTGCTGACATTATCTTTGGAGGTAATGACAAGCTTAGTTTAGAATTTGCAAAAGAAATGCAAAATGAATTTTAGATGAGCATGATTGGTCCTATAAAATACTTTTTAGGATTGAATGTAAAGCAAACAGATAAAGGGATATTTATAAATTAGTCCAAATATGTGAAGGAAATATTGAAGACTTTCAAGATGGAAGACAGTAAGTCAGTATGCACTCCTATGATAACAGGAAGCAAGCTTTCTAAAGAGGATGATTCCGTAGCAATGGACAAGACATTGTACAAGTCTATGATTGGAAAACTTATATATCTTACTCAATCTAGACCAGACATATCTAATATACTTGGCATTGTTGGTAGATTTATAGCTAAACCAAAATAGAATCACCTAATGACAATAAAGAGAATATTCAAATATCTAAAGGGAACTATAGACTATGGTTTATTGTATCCTAAATTAATGAATGTACAACTTCATGTGTATACAGATGTAGATTAGGCAGTTGTCTTGATGACAAGAATAGTACTTTTGGAGGAACAATATTTCTTGGAGATAGGTTGGTTTCTTGGGTAAGCAAGAAGCGTAATTGTATCTCTCAATTGACAGTAGAAGCTGAATATGTTGCAACAGCATTGAATTGTTCAACAATGGTTTGGATCAAGTAGATGGTCAAAGATTTTGGTATATAGGTTGACTATCCTATTGTTATTCACTGTGATAACACCAGTACTATCAACATTTCCAATAACCGTGTGATGCACGCAAAGACACAGCACATTGAGATCAAATATCATTTTCTTAGAGAAAAAGTTGTAGATAATGAAGTAATATTGGACTATGTGAGCACCAAAGAATAGTTGGCAAATATTTTCACAAAGCCTTTATCAAAAGATATTTTTGAGTATCTCAAGGTGAAGTTGGGAGTAATTCCCTCTCCTAAGTCTGATTAGATAAAGAAGCAAGAACATTAGTCCATAGTGACTGATGAATGGTTACTACTCTACTTCTGGAGTAGTACCTATGCCTAATTGTTTATGACACCCTTTGCCATTGATGTCAAAGGGGGAGTATATAGTAAGGGGGAGCATATACTCTGGGGGAGTATAAACATAGATAGAGGAGCTGCAATAGTGTAGAGGAATATTTGATGAGGATATTGAGACGATTGTACAAAGAAAGAAGACACCATGTGCTGAAGATTCTTTTAATATCATATGTTGCCATCAATGTCAAAGGGGGAGATTGTTGGAGATTTACTTCTAGCAGCTAGTTGATTGTATGTTTGTCATTGATGACAACATATAATATATAGTAGAGTTATGTATGTACTTATCATAATGATACTATCTAGCCTTGCATGTTTATATTCATGTTGTAGACATGTTTATTATACTGTGTTCATACACGTAGACTCATATATGAATTTTCATTTGTGTTGTGTAATTCTATTAGTGGCAGTTACAGTTTCTGGAGTTTGTTTGTACAAAGCTGATGTATTGCATTGGTTCTTGATTTGTGCCTATCTTCAGGATATGTGTATGTATATTCAAGTTTAGTTATGAGTTGAATATAGTTATCTAAAGGTGCCAAATAGGTTTTAAAAAGATTGCAAAGTTAGAGTTAATTTGGTGAGGGGGACTTAGTGAAGCGTCGCGTCTATTTAGTTTATATTGTGCGGTTGTAATTATGCTTGCATGGTCAGTTAAGCCAACAAGGATGTTATGAAGAGTTTCCTAATAGGTCCCATGATCTCATAGTTTAAGGAAGATACTTATAGTAGTTCATTTGTGAAACACTAAGTGTGAATGATAAGAAAAGATACAGGAAAAGTGCAGAGTAGAATATCAGATGTATTTCATTCATCAAGGATCTATGTGAAGAAGCAGTGGAAGATTACAATACACTGTAACTAATCAAGATAGTAGGTCTACTCTACATTTCATCATCAGATATAGTGCATATTTGTTCTATAGAAGGTTGTAGCCTTCACCATTGAAGCAGTGAGCTTTTGGATAGTGAGTCCTCACCCTTAACAGGGTTATTTGTAAAAGACTCCTAATAGGGTCAGACCCTTAACCAGGTCACTATACTT
>MU225217.1:3653626-3690891 GCA_018584345.1 Thuja plicata | reverse complement strand
ATTCCCCCCCCCCCCCCCCTCAGTTATCCTTTGGGACTATTCTAACAATATGATGTTATAATCCATTAGAGGAGAAAATAAGTTTAAGTTTCTCTTTAAAAATTCAAAATAATTTCTTGTATGCAGTCTTCATTGCAATGCTCCTTTGACATAATGATTGCATGAAAATTAATATTCATGGAAAGGATATTTTGAACCTAGTATTTCATGGCTTTCTTTTAAGGAATTTCCTTTTGAAATCATCCTTGTTGATTATTTGAGGCTCTGAGGCTTTATCCTCCTTTCTTGGTTCTTGTTGATTCTATTATTTTCTTGACTCCTTGGATATTTCTTTGTTGGAACTTTTCAGAGATGTAACATAATTATTACTATCCAATTGTTTTGTTGTATGCAAATTGTTTTCATTAAAACCAAGACCACTCTTGACAAAGGGTGATATTTATGAATTAATAAGGTCTTCTAACATTTTTGAAATCTTATCAAACTTTATGTTTCTGTTGAGCTATTGTTTAGTCCTTTCTAACTCCTTCCTAGGGGAAATAATGTTTGATTAAAGCTTCTCACATTTGGATATTTTTGTATTTAGTTTCTCTTTCAAGACATCCTCATTGCATTTGGATTCTTAATCTTGATTCTTTAAGTCCATAATTGTCTTCTTGGATTTTTCATAATCCTCTCAATTTTGATCTTTCAAATTTGAGTTCCTTTTCTTGAGTCTCATGATTTTTTCAATAGAAATGATAAGCTCTTCCTTAAGATCCACTATAGTGTCCTCCTTTATTTAACATTTTCATTTTATTTTTTCTTCACATCTTGGAGATTCTCCTTTCATTTCCATTTAAATGAAGAGATTTTATTCTCTCCACTTTTGAAAAGCTTTCATCACTTTAAAATGAGCTATTACTTCCTTAGGCATGTAGGGTATTCTTGTGTCTTTGAAAAATCTTTTTGGATTTCCTTGATTGTGCTTGTTCTTGATATGATGATTTTTCTTGTCTCTTCTCTTGTCATAATATACTTTTTCTTCTCCACTGCTTTCAATTCCAGCCTATAGATATTTGGAAAGATAATAACATATATTGACACAATTAAAACAATTAAGAATATACTTACATTTTTTCTTTCTATATCCTTTATTAATTTTCTTCACAAAGTAGGCTTCTTCCTCATCTCTTGAGCTTTCCCTTAATTTTGGAAATTTTTTCTTCATTTTTCTCAATGCTTTTAAGGTGACTTCTGATGACATGTAACTGATTGATTGTTTGAAGATGTTAAGTTGATGATCATGCAAGGAATTAAATCAATTAATGCATTATATTGTCATTGATGTCAAATTGATATAATTTGTATGGTCATAGAGACATTGCCAAAGACTTCAAAGAACTCATGAATCAAGGCTATGCTATCAATAATGCATACAAGTTAAGTATTCACTAAGTGATTGAATACATCGACAGAGTGCACCCGATGGTCAAAGTGAAAGAACAAAGTCACAGTGTTTCCCTATAAACAAATGCATAACATCACCAATGAGCAGAGTTACAGTGTTGTTTGATGACAAAAATAGAAAGTAACCCAACGGATAGAATTTTAGTGTTTCCCGATGAAAAAAGACAAGGAAGGAGATCCCGATGACAACTGAAGTCACACTGACGAAATAGTCAGTTATCACCGATGACTAACTAAAGTGTTGACTGACAGAATAGAGAGTTTAGAAAATGACAAAATGCTTAGCTGGAAAGAAGCTAAAGATAGAGCTAACAGATACTTATCATTGTTTTAATCATCCAGATAAAGCCAAAGATAAGTAATTGATTTAAAGTTGCTTTGTCCAGTTGGCAAGAAGATCTTTACAAGATTAGACTGGAGGTTTTCTTTAAATCTATTGGCAAGAATTATGGAACACGCCAAGATCAAGAAAGCCAAGAAAAGAGGAAATCATGTCTATAAGAGTTAACTCAATTCATTATGAATTGTGTGTGTGGGGTGAATAAGAAAGAGGAAAGATGCTAAAGGAAATCTGAAGGAGAATAAATTCTTTATTTTATTCTTGATTAACAAGATAAAGGAAGAGATAGATTCTGCAGACACCGAAAAAAAGTGAGACAAGCATCACAAATAAGAACAAGTATGGAGAAAAGGTATATATTTGATTATATTGATCAGAGAAGTAATGGACCTACAATAGATTGGAAAATATGCAATTGAGTTGTATGTATGAACAGATCATTAGTGTTTCAATTTAACCATTGAAGCATATAAGCCTGTTAACCGAGGACTTAAAAGTCTTTTTCAATTGAGATACATCCCAAGGAGTATCAAAAAGTTTGATCACAAAAGTAGCATTGGATATGCTCGATACCTATTGACAGGACAAGTGAGTGTTTGATCAAGGATGGTAGCATTAGATGCTAGATACTAGTTGAAAAACTATTTCTAAATCCTCTAACAAGGTCACACCTAACAGTGTGTTTGTAACCTTTAACAGGGTTGGCTCTTAACAGGGCTCACTTCAGAAGAGTGAAAATTTGGGGTACCAGTCCTAGTGGGTTTTTCCCTTAATAGGGTTTCCACGTTAAAATCCTTGTGTTATGTGTTTTTGGTTTATCACTTTACTATTTTACATTTCACATATGCATTTCTAGATTTATCAGTATACTCTACATATTTACTATGTTTTGGTAAATAGATGTCTGCTTATTGGTAATCATACAGAAGAGAGATTAATAGAGCAATCTGACAAGTAGTAAACTGATATAATTATTTCATGGCATTCATCTTGTAAGATAGAAGATAACTTGAGATATAATTTGTGGTCATAAGTTTAAAGGGTTGATTTAAGGATTAATTTTTGAGGCCACTGATTCACCCCCCCCCCCCCCAAAGNTGAGGCCACTGATTCCCCCCCCCCCCCCCCAAAGTTATTACTAACAACTTCTTGCTTTGATTTTGTTCCATTCTTTGTCCCCATTTGATGGATGAAAAGTTTGCATCAAATCTCATGGGAATAGATATTAATATTTTTTGTATAATAACCTTATCCTCACTCAATTCCCAAGACTATGAATAGTGTTCATAACTTCATCTATACAGAGGAAGTATTCAAAAATGTTTTCTTCTCCCTTCATTTTTAAGCTTTCAAATTTCATCTTTTGGGTTTGGAGCTTAGCCTTTTTCACCTTGTCATATCCTTCATAAGTCTTTAAAATATTTTCCCATATTTCTTTTGCTAATGTGCACTGCATGACCTTGACTTATTCCTTTTTAGATAGTCCAATTAGATTGTATTTATATCTTTTACACTATTCTCAAACATTCTTTTTCAAACTTGATCAATAGGTGAAGTAGATGGTGCCACATAGTCATCAACAATTGCTTTCCATATATCAAATCCATGGACCATCAAATAGGTGTGCATCCTAAAACTCCAAAAAACATTGTTCTCATCAAATAATGGAGCTTGACTTGAGGAATTCCCTTTGTGGCTCACCACATGTGTTCTTAAGATATTTCCTTCAAGTGGTTAGGATTTTTCAAAGGAACCTACTCTTATACCAATTGAAGAAAAAACACACACTTACATTGGGGGTGAATCATTATAAGACCAACTTTCTTGATTTCTAGTTTTACCAATCTTAAAAGAAAGATAAAAGCATCCACAATTAATATATAATAAAAGAAGATAAGATGCACACATTATTTCACATGGAAACCCTAGTGGGAGAAAACCACATCAAAATATTTCTTTTTTCTAAAGAACTTCTTAAAAATTTGTTGCATTGACCTACAAGAGACATCGATCCCCTCCATTGAGCACCAACTCAGAAAGAGACTCCAATCTCTTTGAATAAGAGGTTCCAAGCTCCTAAAATCGCCAATTAGAAGGCACCAACCTTTGAAAAATAGGGATAATTATAAATTTATGGGACCCACCCTAGATCCCTTCAATATTTTCAACAAGAATAACCCATAAATATGCATTGACCTTTTTCTCTTAACCATCTACATATATTTATAATATGGTTTTTAATGAATGTTCTCAAATCTTGAAGATGTGTTCATAAAATTATTCCTTAAGCCTACTCTAAAATATCTAATTTTATTTCACAAATATTCTCTCAAGTGCGTATAATTTCTTCTCACAAATTTCCTCTTTAGCAATTTTATATTTTGCTCCAATTATTTATAATTATATTTTATTCTAGGTCTACAAAAATCTTCAATAAAATATGTTCATGTTTTCTCTAAATCTACTCTTGACGTAGGAAATATGTGCAATCAATTGGATGTTTAAATGACCTCTGTGTGTGTGTGTGTGTGTATGTGTGTGTGTGTGTGTGTGTATGTATATGTGTATGTATATGTATATGTATATACATATGTATATCTATAAATACATATGTATTTATATATGTATATATACACACATATATAAATATCTGTGTAGACCATATGGAAAGACATGTTCTCAATTAGTGCAAAAACACTCAGTCATTAATATGGATACAGTGTTGACCAAGCCAGCAGCTTGAAGTGTAACCCGAGGAGCAGCAGTGTCGACCGAGAAGTTAGTTCAAAATAGTATCACCCGAGTCACCATTGTTACCCGAGTGGCATACCATCTCTGAGTGATCAATGTGGACTAAGCACCCAGTGTTGACTGAGTGCCAGAGTTGCCAATTCACTGTGTCACCCGAGTGTCAATATATCACCCAAGTGGAATACTAGACCCGAGTATCAACATTGGGCCGACTTAGCACATATTATTTGATACTAATTAAATATGATAAGTAGCCGACTTATGAAGGTAATTAATTTAGATAAGATATATATGTAAGATACTTTGTTTATCCAAATGATGTAATATAAGTAGTAGAAGAATGAATATGGATATGCGAATATGAAGTGGCAGATTCATTAGAAGGCTATAGTAGTACAAAGGAACAATAGAGACTCATCTATCACATTTAGGTGATCAGTATTACTTCAAAGGATCTTATTCAGCAAACCAGAGTTGCATAGTAGATCATTCACTATTTCATCCTAATAGGTGTATCAATCAAAATCCTTTAACAATGTGGACTTAATAGTCCTTCACAAATTTCCTAACAGAGTGTATACTTTTCCTTATTTCTCCTAATAGAGTAGGCCATCAGAAGTGGTCAATTGTAAGCCTTAACCGGCCAAATTTATTACTGCAGTACTAAATCTTGGGGGTACCATCCCCACTCCAGTTTTACTTTCTATTTGGAAGGTTTTTGGGTAACCAAATATTGTGTCAAGTGTTATGGATGTTTATTTGTTTTTTTTTTCATGCATGCAATCAGATTAGAAAATCTAATAAAGGATAAAAGTGAATAAGTTGTATTGGTTCTTGATTCACCCCCCCACCCTCTTTGTCACCTAGCCTCAATATATTTCTGACAATTGGTATCAAAGATAAGGTTCTCTTATCAAAATTTTAACAGCTTGAGAATGATGAACTATAACTGATTGAATGTTTGAAGATGTTAATTTGATGATCACTGAGCTGTAAAAAGTTAATGCAAGACATTAAATCTGTTAATGTATTGTATTTTCATTGATGTCAACTTGATATAATCTGATTGGTTATATACATAGTGTCAAAGACTTCAAAGAACCAGAGAGATAAAGGTTATGCTATCAACAATGCATAAAAGTTTATTGTTCACTAAGTGACAACAAACATTGACAGACAGTGCACCCCAATGGATATAGAACCCCGAGAGGAAAGTCATAGTGATACTTGAGCAAGAAACCTGAGAAAACATTACTGATGAGTAGAATCACAGTGTTACCTAATGAACAGACAACCCCAACGGACAAAGATTCTTGAGGACTATTAGGAATAAGGTGTCTCAACCTTATATATTTCCTTACATTTGCTATTTTCCAAATGTCAGCACTTTGGACAATGTGTAAGGCAATCATGACTGAAACATTTATGACATATTCCTATGATAGACATTAATATTTGTAAGAGCTAATTGTAGAATATTTGATGATGGGTGAAGACATGCAAGACATATGGAAACTGATCATGTTGAGTACTTTACACTCTTCTGGAACCAAAAAAAATTTGGGTTCCTATTTTCTTGGAGAATGGTAAAACCCTAATACAACTATCTTTGGAAATTGCCCTAAAAAGGGAAGCACATGATATAAGTATTTTTTAGGGTTGCAAATCTGAGTGAGAAGTTAGTGTATTTTTGGAACATTTTTATGCTGCTGAATTCATCTTCAAGTGTTGATTATCTCCTGAAAGAACTTGCATTGCAAGTGTATTGTAAACAGTAATAGTTTTGATTAATACACTGTGCAGGTTTTGGAGTGCTGGAGTTTTTTACTAAAAGGTTTTCCCTAGGGTAAAGCTTTGTGTCATTCTCATTTTTCTATGTATGCATGTTATTGTATTATCATTCTATAATTTCTAAGGGTTAAATCTGATTTGCATGATCCTCTTCTTGGGAGTTTAGCGTAGGGAACTGTTTTCTGCACACTTAGTTTCCTTTCAGTTGGTATCAGAGCCTAGCCAATTTTGGTTCTATTTGTTAGGGTATGGGTTTTTTGAGCTAATCTCTAGTTTAGTGGGAGTATTGTTGCAGATTATTCATAACCTTATTACAGGAAGAGATGGCAGGTTCTTCATACAGTAGAATAGAGGTGGAAAATTTCAATGGCACAAACTTTGAGTAGTGGAAACTCAAGATGGAAGACATGATCATAGACCGTGATGTATGGGAGGTGGTTGATAATGATATCAAACCAGTAAACATGCCTCAAGTAGATTGGGATCTCAAGGATCGGAAAGCTAAGGGTCTCATTAGATTCTGTCTAGCATATTCTGTTCTACTGAATGTTTTTGATGAGAAGACTGCAAACAAATTATGGATAAGGCTTGGATCTATGTATCAAGCCAAGTCCTTGGTGAACAGATTGTTCTTGAGAAAGAATCTATATTCTCTGAGAATGGAGGAAGGAGGATCTGTTGCAGATCACCTGAACACATTTAACATGTTGATTGCATAGTTGACATCAACTGGTGTCAAGTTGGAGGAGGAGGATCGATGTATGACCCTACTATGTTCCTTTCCAGATTCATGGGACCATCTTGTAATGGCCCTTGGGAGTACTATTTTCACTTTCCAAATGGATGATGTGGTGTCTTTGTTGTTATCTGAAGAGATGCAAAGAGAGACTTCCGATTCAACCAAGGAATTCCTTGCTTTTCATGGTAGATCCAAAGACAGAGGAAAGAAAAATGATAATAAGTCTGAAAAGGGTAGATCCAAATCCTGTGGTAAATCTAAGACTCCCAGAAAGTCTAAGGTAACATGTTGGAACTATGGTAAGATTGGGCACTTCCGTAAGGACCGCAAAGAGCCAAAGAAGAAGAAGAAAAGCTCAGATTCAGATTTTGAAAAATCTCAAGAAGATGGTGATGCTTTAGTCATAGCCTTGGCCACTGATGCATCTGATGATGTAGGGCTAATTGAATCGGGTGATTCTTTTCACATGACCTCTCATTGAAGTTGGTGTTATCTATTTTTCTTGTAGAATCAGTATATAGCAATGAATGCTTGACTCTTTAATTCCCAATTTGGATTCTCAAAGGGAAAAGGCTAATTAAAAAGGATGTACATCCTTCTTCACTTTGGGCTCCACAAACCCAGGTGGGTGCATCTTGAATAGAGTATTATCTTTCAGTAATTTTAATAGTGGATTAAGGATTCATGATCCTTCTTCTTTTTAAGCCACCAGGCTTAGGAAGGCTAACCTATTGATTCTCTCTTCAAGGAATCACTAAAGTGAATTGTACTAAATACAATTAGCTAGACATGTATTTGAGATAATAGAAATATAAAGATTGATTAATATTGGATTGATGATAACAACCACTTGTCAACATTTTGGTCAGTGCCTAATCATGGGTCACAAAGTCAAAATAAAACAAACATAAATCAGGGATAATTAATTGAAATACAAATAAACCTTAGATGGAATGCATTACAAACTATCCTCTCATCCTCACACCCCTACATCAAATTCATGCATATACCCTAACCCTCTGCAATTATCTGCAAAATTTAAACTCTCATTGAAAGCAACTCACAAACAATGACTTGGCTACCTTATAACTAGTATATTCAAAATGCCTTACAAATTGAACATACAAGAACTAAGAGCAAATGAAAAAAGACATCATTCGTGTCAAAATGGAGATTCTATTGTATTTTATTAATATAAACCTGATATCAGTACATTCAAAAAAACTCAAAACCAAAGCTCGGACACAATTCAGAAGTCTGCCTTGTAGTCTTATTTTTACCATCTTCCATAAAATATTACAACTTGCTATTTATAGATAACCCTAGTCATATTGGAATCCTTTTGGAAAATAAGAATGCAACAAGCTCTCGATGACTAGGCTATAGGACAAAAGTGCATTGTACAAATGAGACAAAAATTAGGAAGAGGGAATAACAATTCTTTGTTACAAGTTATGTAATCCCTTGTCCTACGACCATCTAAATGCTTGGAGCTGCTCTGAGGTTTTTGGGTCCTTATCATCTGGAATTTGTCCTCTTTATTGATGCAAAATCCTTAATCTTGTCTTTACTCAAACTTCTCAGCTTCACTGGTGCTTGCTGTCACTTTTATATTACTGCTTCAGGCTACTGGAGTGACTATACCATACTTGTTTATCCAAGTGGTAAACAGCTCATCATTTGGCCAACTAAAGTTGAGAACCTCATCTTTCTGGCTGTTGAACTCCTCCCAATCAACATTGGCCTTCTCAATCTTTGATTCCCATGATTCAAAAAATACCTTGGCTTTGTTGAGAATATGAATGGTTAACACAAACCAACCTATATTTTCTAATGTAATAATACTTTTAGTCCTGTTGGTTAGTGCTTCATTTAGTTGCCTTAGCCATAGGGCTTCATTCTTTATGTTCCCATCCTTTTTGAACATATTGGGAAATACGTCATATCTATCCCTAGAGAATTCTCCTCTCAAATTTTCTATCCTTCTGATGACCATGTTCTTCTTGGTGTCCAAGTTAATCATCAATTTAAGACATTTGTGAGTTCTTGTCAAAATGATGTCAATATTGTTTTGTTCCTTTGAGAGGGAGTAAAAGGATTTTACATGGGCTGTCTTCCCCTTCCAATTATAAATTATCAAATCCCATTGCTCCTTACCCTCATCATGATTACTTATGATGCTAGCAATCTTCTTTCCAAATAAATAAAGATTAGCAAGGTTAACCTCACTAGCACATCTCTTAAGGTTGGAAAATATCTGGTCCAAACACCTTCGTTTTACCAATTCATCAGCTTCTTTATACATAGGAGAGTCTTCAAGATCCCTCTTTCCTTCTTTCTCTAACCTTGATCTTTCACTAATCATCCTGTTCTTTTCAGCTTCTAGTTCTACTCTCTTAGCATTAATTGCCTCTTGGGTACTAGGATTTAAAGGCGTAGGGGATGGGGGATAAGTCACAAATGGACTAGATGAGGAAGGTTGGTCAAGTCCATAAGTAATCATCATTTGGGGAATTAACTATACTTTATGCTTCCCTTCCAAAATGGCTATCCTGTTATCCTTTTGTAGGGACTTAACCCTTTCATCATTATAGGCCTTCAGTACAAATTCATATTTCTTATTTAGGCTATCATAAGCCTCCTTTTCCTTCTCAGCCACCTTCATGCTCAAATTAGCTATTTGAAGGGCTAGGTTTGCTACCTCTGTACCTGAGATGTCAGTAACTCTCTTGACAATGAGGCTTCTTGCATCCTCAATCTTATCATCTTCCTTCATTCTTCTTTTGTCTTTCTTCTTCAATGACTAGATTTCCAAGGCTACATGGTCTTCACTAAACTGGGCACCAATTGATGTCCTAGCAGTGCTCAGTGGTTTTGCCTATTTTTTGAAAGCATCAAAAACTACCGCATCAAATAAGTCCCATTGAGGTAGGATGAGGACTCCCTATTTCTTGACTAATTCTCTACCCTCTTTAGGGGTGATCTTATCAAATCTAGAGACTAGCTCCTGCTTAACCTCCTTTTCTACATCATCTTTAGTATAATGAGGTTGAGATTCTTGTAGCTTTTGACATTTATTATTGAATTCATTTATGTGAATTCTCCACAAAAATTGAATGAATTCCCTAGTCTTGACAAAGTTGTCATCTAACAAGAATTCATCATTGGCTTGCTTGGTCATAGGGTCTAGTTCTTTACCTATGAATTCTGCCATTATGAGGTCATTAGTTGTATGCCTAGGTGTCTGCGATATCCCTTCTTGCAACTCCTAGGTAGTAACAACAAATTCACCAGTGTTCCTCAACTAAACCAATTGCTTAGCAATGGCTTGGTCATCATAATGCATAGGGGACTAGGAGGGAAAAAAAATTCACTCTTTTTCTCTTCCCCTTCCACCTTTTGTCTCTTGGGAGAAGGTAATTCTTGAGCAATAGCACTTGTTGGCCTCTTTCCTTTATGCTAAGAAGGTTTATCAACTTTGGGAATGATAGAAGTGTACCCCCTCCTCTTGTATACTATATAATCCCCTGGTGGGACTACTCTTCCTTGCTGAAACTTACTCAAAATAGCATGATCCTTTTCTAGCTCAGCTTCCATTAACCTCTGTTTCTTCTTGTTTAGGGTTTGCATGATTCCCTCAAATAAAGTCATCAAACACTCAATTTTCTTGGAGCATGGGAAAAACTCCTTGAGAGGATCATATGACTTATCAAAATTGTGCACAAAGTCCAAATACTTCAGCTTGTACACCAGCCACTTCTCCTTCCTGATCTCCTGGTCACCTAGGTCAAAAATATTTTTGATGATATCCTCTAGGTAGTTAAATTGATGCTCCATTGTCAAGCACTTAGTTCTTTTTCTAAACATACCCATTATAAAATCCTCATTATCCGCACACCTAGATATAGATGTTGCTAAGTGATAAGGCTCAAAATACTTATCAAAATGTGTCCATCCCCCTTTTGTTATAATGAAATGATGGGCTCTGGTGAGGGTAGGGAAAATTCTTCCCTTCATTTTGCCTACTAGGTCTTCCTCATGTAGTCCACCCAGTTGTCTTATAATCTTTGCTATCCCAATCTTCAGAGGGACTCTGTATGGAAGCACATTAGGGGCTCCCCTGAATCCATAAACTCTTATTACTATAGAAATAGGGTATAAAATTAAATCTCCCCAATTATGGTAAATCTTCAATTTTGGGGCAAACTCCATAGGTCTCAAAAGCCTCATCATTTCAGTGTGGATCTTGGCATTTTGATTACACAATAATGACCTAAGCCTAGTAGCGAAAACCTTATCAAAGTAAACATAGTTGGCTTCTTTTCTATCTCATGACAGATCAGCACTCCACATCTGAACATGTAGGTCCTCATTACCCTAGAACTTAGTCAACTCCATTTCTTCCTCAAAGAAGTCTACATTATTGGACAAGAACATGTGCATCATAAGGGAATACCATCCCATTGGTTTAAGTATATTGCTATCCTAGATTCCTGCCAAACCCTCATGCATTTGTCGAGCAATGTAAGATGCAAAGTCAAAAACTACTAACAGATGGGGATGTAGAATCTGAACTACCATGAGCATTAGGTGGACAGGCATTGTTACTTCTTCATCTTCTCCTAGAGCCTGGCATAGGGCACTATACATTTTCCTAGCCTTACCATTAAAGTAATCCAATTTGAATGGCTCTGGTGTGTTGGACCCTACTACAATCAGGTCCCCTATCTTGTTAAAGTATCCTCTCAAAGCCTCATTTCTGTAATACTCTCTCTGAGTTTGGTATACTTCCTTGAATTATTCGAAGTATATATCATACATTTGCATTGAGGTATCATTTAATTTGAAGATTCTTCTAATTTCATTAGCTGAAATAGTCAACAACACATTTCCCTTTGTATCCCTAACAACCCTAGACACCTTTTCATAAGTGTTGGCAATCAGAGTGAACAAATCTATATCCATAAACACCCCAGGAGCTATCAACTTTCCTACATCCAAGTCCCATATGTTACAATTTGGGGTGGGGGAATTTCTTTGACTATATGCAGTTCTAAATAGGGTAAGACCATTATTAACATCTTTTTCCCATCTACCCAAATCATACAAGCCTTCTCCTATTCTAAAACAGGGATGTGATGGAACTATTCTCTTGATTTGGGTAGCATCGTCCATTGATCCATTCAACTGCTGTAGCAAATCCTCCCTGACATTTCTCTTCTGATAATCAACTTCTCTAGAAATCTCAATTCTAGGGGCCATTTTAAACCTAAGGCTTTTTACTAACATGAAATCAAGATTTTGAAAAGATAATTCTAAAAGTCTTTTGAAATGCAAATCTTACTGGGAGTCTGAATTACTGAATCAAATAAAACTTACCCATTCTACAACTTTATCGCATGGAGCTGAGTATCTCTATAATTCTATTCTTTTCTTGAATGATTTTGGTGAATTATTATGACTGCAAGTTGAATTAACCAATTTTACAGCTTCAATCAAATTAGTCATTCGAAGTGAATTCGACTGGAGTGGCCACATGTTCTGCAATCAATTTGCAAGCTTCAATTTCATGACTTAAAAGCTCTTTGTAACTCATTTTGATAGCTTTGAATTTAAACTGTAGATCTTAAACATCATCTTCTTCATCTGATGGCTATCTTATTTTCCTAGAAACAACTGTTTGTCTAGGACATGTGTCAACACCGCTTAATCACTTATTCCTTAGATTTTGAGCACTTTACTTCTAAGCATTTAAGCGAACCGTTGGATTCTCTTACACTTGTAACTTTATTAACATAACTTCCGCACTGGCATCGGAACCACTTCTTATGCCATGCATTTCTCAGGCTTAATCACTTACTCCTTAGATTTTGATCAGTTTTCCTTCCAAGTGATTAAGTTGACCGTCGATCTTCTCTGACTTGCAATGCCTTTAACAAGATGACTATGTTGTACTGGACTTACCTTATGACTTCAGCTGGACCCACCTAGGACATGTGGCACCATGGCTTAATCTCTTAAGTGATAGATGTTGTGCAACTTCTCTTTAAGTCATCAAGCAAACCGTTAGATCCTTTTATACATATCTAAACTTTATCCTATGGCCGGCTTCACTTTTAGTGGACTACACATCATCAACCTTGACACACGTTGGCACCGCTTATTCTCTTATGTGATAGATGTTGCGCACTTTGCCTTTAAGCAATTAAGTCTACCGTAGAGTATTTTAGGACTTTTCCATTGTTTAACTAAGAACCTTTACAACCACCGGCACCACTAGGACATGCAGCACCATGGCTTAATAGCTTAATCGATAGATGTCGATCGGTCTCGAACTAAACTATTAAGTGGGTCATCCGATCAAAAAAACATTTTCTCACCACATAAGATAATGAAATAAAAGGCTTTTCTCAGTGGAATGACTTAGCAAATATTAAAGTGTTTAGGATAACACAACTTTAAAACACAACCCTTTTAATGTGAACACATGACTTATGATAACTTAAGTGACTTAAAAAGCAACGTGAAAATAGAACCCGCCAAGACACTTAGGGTTTTTAGATTCAAATTTGAATAGGGTTATAACATAGACTTGAGGGTTCAGACATTTTTCACCATTTTCAACTAGGTCAAGGGTAAGAAGAGATCTTGCAGAGGCATGAGAATAATTTTCAACCATGATTTTAACCCTTGGATACCACGAATGACAAGGGACCTCAAAAATTACAAGGTAAACTTCAAACATGAAATAGCACCAATAGTTGGTTCTCAAAGTATGAGAAGTTCGATGGTGGAAAGGTGTACCTAGGTGATGATTCTCACCTAGAGATAGTTGGAAAAGGAAGAGTCACTATCAGATTCCCTGATGGACAAGTAAAGGGGGTCAACGGGGTAATGCACATCCCAGATTTGGCACAAAACCTGTTATATGTAAGTATGTTGAATGATGCAGCTGTGCAAGTTGTTTTTTCAAAAGAAGGATGCAAGATGATTAGAGGATCTATGGTGCTTGTGAAAGGTACTTGGAGAGGTACCCTATTTCAACTAGATTCTTGCACTTCACAGTGCAATATTTCTTCTATCTCAAGGAAGAGAGAAGCAGTCACTTCATCTCCACCATTTGAACCAACAGTGAATAAGTCTGTGGTAATAGGTTCTGATGGTAGTGCAACAAGTGTACCTAAGGGTGCTAACACTTTGGAAGGAAAAATTCCTATAGAAAAAACAATGTTGTGGCATATGAGATTCGACCACATTGGTGATAAGGGTCTCAGAACCCTAAAAAATAAAAACCTCGTTGAGGGGATAAATGATTGTAATCTCGATTTTGACTTCTGTTAACACTATGCTTATGGTAAGCAAAATCATGTTCAGTTTTACTCCAATTCTCATAAGTCTTCTAGTATTTTGGATCTTATCCATTCGGATGTGTTTGGTCCTATTAAAGTTCCTTCACTCTCTAAATCTATATATTTTGTATCTTTTATAGATGATTACAGTAGAAGGACATGGATTTATTTCCTTAAAAGCAAGACACATGTTTTCAGTAGGTTCAAGGAATTTAAATCTCTCGTAGAGAATCAGACTGGTAAAAGAATTAAGTGTGTCAAAACTGACAATGGTGGTGAGTTTTGTTTGGCAGAGTTTGAACAGTTCTGTAAAGAACGAGGGATCAAGAGGCATAAGACAACTCCTTATACCCCACAACAAAATGGAGTTGCAGAAAGAATGAATAGGATATTGATGGAGAAGGCTAGGAGTATGCTTAGTGGAGCTGGCCTCGAACAAAGGTTTTGGGCTGAAGCTATGGCCATTGCTTTCTATCTGGTTAAAAAATCTCCTACATCAGCTCTTGTTGGTAAGACACCCATGGAGGTGTGGTCTAGAAAGAAGCCTTCAATTAGACATCTTCATGTTTTTGGTTGTGAAGCTTATGCACATGTGCCTAAGGAGAGAAGATCTAAGTTGGAAAACAAGGCTGTAAAATTTATCTTCATCGGCTACAATGTTGGTGTGAAAGGATACAAGCTTTGGGATCTTGTGATTGGTAAGGTGTTGTATAGAAGAAATGTTATTTTTAGAGAGCTAACACCTTCTCCTATTGTGCTTCAGCCAGATGAAAAAGAAATGAAAGAAGATGTTGTTTAGTTGCCTCCTACCTCTAAGAAGACTAAACAGAGACACCGTTATGGATCTGATGATGAGGAGAGCTCTAGTAGCTCTAAAAATTTAGAAGAAGGGGTAGAAAAACCTCAACCTCAGCCCTTGAGGAGATCCACGAGAGAAAGAAAGCAACCAGAGAGGTTTGGATTTTCTATGTTAGATTCCAGTTGTGCTTATGCCTTGATTACAAACACTCATGAGCCTAGATCTATGAAAGAGGCTATAGGTATGGAAGATGCAGGTTCTTGGATTGAGGCCATGGATGATGAGATGGCTTCATTGGAGAAGAACAAAACTTGGGACCTAGTACCTTTGCCTAAAGGATGGAAACCTGTTGGAAGCAAATGAGTGTTTAAGAAGAAATTATGTGCAGATGGCAGTGTTGAGAGGTACAAGGCTAGATTGGTTGCAAAGGGGTATTCACAGGTGGAGGGAATTGATTATGGTGAAATATTCTCTCTTGTTGCAAAGCTTACATCCATTAGATTTCTATTATCTCAAGCAACATTGTATGATTTAGAGGTAGAATAGATGGATGTGAAGACAACTTTCCTTCATCGTGATTTGGAGGAAGAGATCTATATGTCACAGCCTGAGCACTATATTCATAAAGGTAAAGAGTCTTTGGTTTGCAGATTAAAGAAGTCTCTGTATGGTTTCAAACAATTTCCTAGGATGTGGTACCTTAAATTTGATGCCTTTGTGTTTTTAATTGGTTTTTTGAGATCAAAATCAGATCATTGTGTTTATTTCAAAGTTGACAATGATCGTCTTCTTATTATTACATTATATGTTGATGATATGTTGTTGATTGGGAAGGGTATGGGTATGATTTCTGATTTGAAGTCTCAATTGTTAGCATAGTTTGAGATGAAAGATATAGGGGCAGCCAGGTATATTTTGGGTATGGAAATCAGCAGAGATAGGTCTAACAAAAAACTTTGGTTGAGTCAGAGTAAGTATGTGAAGTTTGTGTTGGACAGGTTTAGTATGGAAGATTGCAGACCATTGTGTGTTCCTATTTCTATGGGAAAAAAGTTATCTATGGATGATTGTCCAAAATCTCCTAGTGAGGTGGAAGACATGAGAAAAGTACCTTATGTGAGTGCAGTTGGCAGCCTTATGTATGCTATGGTCTGTACTAGACTAGACATTGCCCAAGCAATGGGAGTCCTGAGTTGGTTTATGGCTAAACTTGGATGGGTACATTGGGATGTAGTTAAGAGAGTGTTCAGATATTTGAAGGGTACATCAAAGTATTCCATATGCTATCATGGAAACTCTTTTGGAGATCTGCATTCAATTTGTATTTGTGGGTTTGTGGATTCAAATTGGACAGGTGACATTGACAGCAGGAGACCCACCAGTGCCTATGCATTCACTATGTTTGGTGGTGCCATCAGTTGGATGAGTAAGTGACAACCTATGGTCACTTTATCCATGACAAAAGCATAGTACATGGTAGCTACTCATGATTGTAAGGAATCCATTTGGCTTAGGAGACTATGTTCAGATGTTGGTGTTGATGAAGGACAAATTATAATTTGTTGCGACAGTCAGAGTGCTATTTGCCTTGCGAAGAATCCAACTTTCCATGCCAGAACAAAGCACATTGATGTGTAGTTTCACTTTATGGGAGATATGGTAGAGGATGGAAAGGTAAGTTTGGAGAAGGTAGATACAGTAAAGAATGTTGCGGATGCATTAAAAAAACATGTGGGCATAGTGAAGTTTAGATGTGTTTGGAGTCTATGGGCCTCACAGCGTATAGAAATTAAATCCTTTTATTTCCTTTGGCTCTTACAAGGTGTTTGAAAAGTGGGAGAATGTTAGGAATAAAGTGTCTCATCCTTATATATTTCCTTACATTTGATATTTTCCAAATTTCGGCACTTTGGACAATGTGTAAGGTAATCATGACTGAAATGGTTATGACAGATTCATATGACGGTCATTAATATTTGTAAGAGATAATTGTGGAAGATTCGATGATGGGTGAAGACATGCAAGACATGTGGCAACTGATCATGTTGAGTACTATACACTCTTCTGGAACCAAAAAAATTTTGGGTTCCTATTTTCTCAGAGAATGGTAAAACCCTAATACGGATGTCTTTGGAAGTTGCCCTAAAAAGGGAAGCACATGATATAAGCATTTTTTAGGGTTGCAAATCTGAGTGAGAAGTTAGTGTATTGTTGGAATATTTTTATGCTATCAAATTTGTCTTCAAGTGTTGATTAACTCCTGAAAGAACTTGCATTGCAAGTGTATTGTAAATAGTAATAGTTTTGATTAATACATTGTGCAAGTTTTGGAGTGCTGGGGTTTTTTATCGAAAGGTTTTCCCCAGGGTAAATCTTTGTGTCATTCTCATTTTTCTATGTATGCATGTTAATGTATTATCATTCTATAATTGCTAAGGGTTAAATCTTATTTTCACGATCCTCTTCTTGGGAGTTTAGCGTAGGGAACTATTTTTTGCACACTTAGTTTCCTTTCAAGGTAAACTGAAGTCAAGACCGAAGCTAACAAAGAGTTAAACACCAAAAAGAACTGAAGTTTAGAAATGAAAAAAGAATTAGTTGGCAAGAGATACATATGGAGTTAACTAGTTGATAACATTGTTTTCATAGACAAGCTAAAAGCCAGAGATAAGCTAGAGTTTTAAAGCTATTTTATTCCAGTTGTCTAAAGAGAAATCTACGGGATAAAATTGAAGTAAAGCTTTAAAGTAAGAAAGGTAAGAATTGTGGATCATGCTAAGAACAAGAAAGTCGAGGACTTAGAAATGGTGAATTATGTCTATAAAGAGACAAGATGTTTCATTATAAATTAGGGGTGAATAGAGAAGAGGATGCTGGAGAGAATACTGGTGAAGAACAAATTCATGCAGTCCTCATCAATCAAGATAAAGAGAAGAGCTAAAGTTTTCTGCAGACATCGAGCAATAGATAAACACAACATCATCGAGAATAAAGAAGTGGAGAAAAGGTATTGAATAGAGACATTGATCAGAAAGGTATTATGAGCTTACAATAGATCTAAACATCTGCAATTCTAAGTTGTTTATATGAACAGATCATATACTATTTCAGTTTAACCATTGATTCAGAAAGTCTCTTAAATGAGCAGGATCTAACAATCCTTTATATATTGAGATACATCCCAATGAGTATCAAAAGGTTAATTCATGAATATAGCATAGTGAAATTCCAGATGTCAAGTGATTAACTGTTAGTGGTAAATCCTCTAACAAGGTCACACTTAACAGTGTGTTTGTAACCTTTAACATGGTTGTCTCTCCACCGAGCTCATTTTAGAAGAGTGAAAATTTTGGGATATCGGTCCCAAGTGGTTTTTCCCTTAACAGGGTTTCCACGTTAAAAAAAAAAGTGTCAAATGTGTTTATAAGTCATTTCTTTGATGTTTTTCTTTACACATTACCAAAATAGGATGATCAGTAAACACTAACTTATTTACTGTATATCGGTAAATGATAGACTACTAATCGGTAAAGATTAAGAATAAGTTTTAACAATGAACTCTGAGCAGTAGTTATTTGGGAAGCTAATCTAAAGGCATACATCTTGTAGGAATGAAGATAACTAGAGGCTTATAATTGTGGTAATAAGTTTTTGGGTTGATTTATTGGAATATTTTTAGGCCACTGATTCACCCCCCCCCTTCTCATTTATTCTAAAAATTGGTATCAGAGCTTGTGTGCTTAGAAGGAAGGTTTCAAGACCTAAGAAAAATATCACAAGATGAGAAAATAGGATGTGCCCAAGTTGAACAAGGACAACTTTGCATCATGGAAAAGCATGATAAGACTCCACCTATCAGGTATTGGAAATGATGTTACTCAATACTTGGATACTGAATATGTGTTTCCTATAGGACCTTACACACTTGATCAATAGAGAGAAAATCATGAGAAAAATTCTATGATGATAGAACTTGCTTCCTCACTCTCCAATGCTGAATTTGAAGATGTCAAAACTTGCACCTCTGCAAAGAAAATATGGGACAAATTGAAGCTAGTACATGGAGGAGATGCTAATGTACTTAGAGCTAAGGTGGCAATCCTAAGAGGTAAATTTGATGACCTAAGAATGAGAGAAGGATAAAATATCACTCAGTACAGCTACAGAATCAAAGAGGTAGTCAATGTTATCTGAGGAGTTGGAGGTGTACTTGAAGAAGAAACAGTGGTAAGTAAAGTCCTAAGAACCTTACTGCTTGCATATGCTATTATAGTATCTTCTATACAAGAAATGAGAGTAGTAGAAATTAACAATGTCACTCTAGATAGTTTGGTTGGTAGAATTATTTCATTTGAGATGAATAACTTTGATAACAGTGTCTTACCATCTATTGAGTTTGCATTCAAATCTTCTTTGAAAATAAGTAAGTCAAGTCATAAACAAACCATGAGAAATGATAGTGAAAGTGAGAGTGATGACCAAGGAATTGATGAGATTAAATCACTAATAGCTAGAAGATTGCAGAGAGGCAAAGTCCAATACAAAGGTAAATTGCCACTTGTATGTTTTAATTGTAGAGAGATTGGACACTTTGCTGCTAGATGTCCTAATAAAAGAAAAGAAGAAAGAAGTAATGAAAGATCATATGAAAATAATTTTGACAAAAGTGACAATAGATATTACCAAAGCAACTAAAAATATGATAGAAGAGATACACGAGACTACAAGGACAAAGGGAAGAAAGCTTGTTACTTGGCTAAGAGTAGTGCTGGAGATACTGACATTGAGACTGATGAAGATATTGAGATAGTATTTGTGGCCATGAAGGATGATTTAGACAAAGAAGAAAGGTATGTAGAGACTACACTCATATCTAAGGTTAGTAAGAATGATGTCTGGATTATAAATAGTGGCTGCACTCACCACATGACCAGTGATAAAGAAAAGTTTAAAACTTTTTATTTTTATAATGCTGGATCAGTAAGAGTAAATAATGACTCACCTTGTCCGGTTGAAGGTAAAGGAACTATAATGTTAAACAATCTGATCAGATGTGAAAATGCATACTGGGTGAAAGGACTTAACTATAATCTATTGAGTGTTTCACAGCTGAATAACACAGGTCACTGAGTTGCATTTGAGAACAAAAAGGCAAAGATCTTTAATGAATTAGGAAGGTTGATCAAAAATGGTGAACAAACAAAAGGTAACCTATTCTATCTTGATGATATTAACACAACTTGTTTAATGGCTAGAAATGGAGACATATGGTTGTGGCATAAAAGATTATTTCATGTGAATTTTGGCAACATGATTAAGATAAGAAATAAAAGGAAAGTAAGAGGCTTACTGAGCATGTCAAATCTTGACCATATCATTTGTAAGAATTGTCAAAAAGGTAAATTGACAAAGTCTAGCTTCAATAGAAAAACCCATACATCTAATGCTATTCTAGACTTAGTCCATACTAATCTATGTGGACCAATGAGGACAAAGAGTTACTATGGTGATAGATATTTCATTCTCTTTGTTGATTATTATTCTAGAATGATGACAGTTATATTCTTAAAAGAAAAATCAGAAGCATTCAAGATGTTTAAATGGTATAAAGCTATTGTAGAAAAACCAAGTGGTAAGGAATTGAAATTCTTAAGATTAGATAAAGGAGAAAAAAATATTTCTGGTGAATTCACTAACTTTTGCGATGAGCATGGAATTAAAAGACATGTTTCTACACCAAGAACACCACCGCAAAATGGGATTGCTGAAAGAAGAAAAAGATCTATTGTTGATTTTGAAAGAACACTGATGATTGAGAAAATCATCACTCAAACATTGTAGAGGGAAGTTTTTAGTACTTTTGTCTACACATTGAATAGAGTACAATTGAATAAAGACACCAAAAAGACACCTTATGAGCTATGGTATAGATACACACCCAATGTAAGTTACTTCAGAATCTTTGGAAGTCAATGTTATATTTTGAGAGATGATACAAATGGAAAGATTGACTCCAAAAGTGAAGAAGGAATCTTTCTAGGGTATTCCACCAAGAGCAAGGCTTATAAATGTCTTAACAAGTCCTCTAACAAAATCATTGAAAGTACAAATGGCAGAATAGATGAATATGTTGAGAAAAATGATGAGGAAAGAAGAAAAGAACCAAAAGACTACAACATGTTTGTTTACAATAAAGAACCTGACACTCCTCCTGAGCAACAGTGTATTGCTCCCAAGAAACAAAATATTACACCCGAGCATCAGGCTACAAATACCAAAAATCAGGAAAATGCTCAAAATGATGTTCCAAGTGATGGAGATCAGAATGAAGGTCAAGATGATGATCAGAATGATAAACAAAGATCTGAACTGATACTTTCCAAGTATGTCAGAAGACATCATCCACAGAACTAGATCATAGGAGACAAGAAGGTTGGAATGACAATAAGAAGTAAGTCATTGCACACTAGATGTTTAATTTGTGATTTTGAGCCAAAATCTGTTAATACTACACTTGAAAATGAAGAATGGGTCTATGCTATGAATGGAGAGATAGAACAAATTGAGAAAAAGAGAACATGGACATTAGTACCTAGAACAGATGACAATAATGTCATCGGTACCAAATATATATTTAGAAACAAGTTGAATGAGAATGGAGAATTCACAAGAAGAAAAGCAAGATTAGTATGCAAGGGGTATGCACAAGAAGAAGGTATTGACTATGGAGATACCTTTGCACCTATTGCTAGACTAGAAGGGGTCAAAATTTTACTTTCTTATGATGCATTCAAAGGATTCAAGGTATACCAAATGGATGTCAAATCTACATTCCTAAATGGAATACAAGAAGAAGAGGTATACATTGAACAACCAGAAGGGTTTTGTTAGTAATAACTGAGAGGGGGGGTGAATCAGTGGCCTCAAAAATATTCCAATAATCAGCCCTTAAAACTTAGTACCACAAAATTATACCTCTAGTTATCTTTAGTCCTAAAAGATGAATGCCTCCATATACTTATATCAAATTACTACTTGTCGGAATGCTTTGTAAAACCTTCTACTGTATGTTTATCAATAAGCAGTCTATTACTTTACCGAAATACAGTAAATAACTAGTGTATAGAGATCAATCCAGATTTACTTATGTGAAATGAAAAACAATAAAGTAATGACTCATATACACATTGACACATGGATTTTTAATGTGGAAACACTATTAAGGGAAAAAACATTGGGACCGGTAACCCAATTTTTTACTCTTCTGAAGTGAGCTCGGTGAAGAGCCAACCCTGTTAAAGGTTACAAACACACTGTTAGGTGTGACCTTGTTAGAGGATTTAAATGAATAGCTTGTCACTTAGTATCTGGCATCTAATTCTACCATCCTTGATCAAACACTCACTTGGTTAAACTAAAATAGTAAATTGATCTGTTCACATATACAACTTGAATTGCAGATTTTCATATCTATTGTAAGTGCATTACCTTTCTGATCAATGTTATCAATTCAATACCTTTGCTCCACATTGTTCTGCTTTGTGATGTTGTATCACTGTTCATCAGTGTCTACTGAATTTAGCTCTTTCCTCAGCTTGATTGATCGGGTCTGAATGAAGATTTTCTTCTCCTTTAGAATCTCTTCAACATCTATTCTCTTGCCACTCCCCTAATTCACATTGAATTAAAGCTTGTCTCTTATATAGACATGATTTCACCATTTCTTGGCTTTCTTGATCTTGGCATGATCCACAATTCTTTCCAATTAGATTCAAATCAAAACTCCTAATTTATCTTGTAGAGATCTTCTTGCCAACTGGACAAAGCAGCTTTAAATCCTTTACTTATTTCTGACTTTATCTTGTTAATTAAAACAATGATAAGTACCAGTTAAGTCTATATTTAGCTCTTGACAACTAAGCATTTTTTCATTTCTAAACTCTTTTTTATGTCAATCAATACTTCAGTTAGTCATCGGTGACAACTGATTATTTCCTCGGTGAGACTTCAGTTGTCTTCAAGATCTCCGTCCGTCGGGCAACACTATAATTTTGTTCATCGAGTTACATTGTGTTGTTTCTCATTGGGTAACACTATGAATTTTCTCGTCGGTAATGTTGTGCTTTTGCTTGTCAGGTAACATTGTTACTTTTCTTTCTTACTCTACCCATCAGTGTGCACTTTGTCAGTGTATACAGTCACTTTGTGAATACTTGACTTTTATGCATTACTAATAGCATAGCCTTTGATTCATTGGTTCTTTGAAGTCTTTAGTAGTATGACCATGACCATACAGATTATGTCAAGTTGACATCAATGACAATAGAATACATTGACTAATTTAATGCCTTGAATTTAACTTTTTGTGTCTTGGTGATCATCAACTTAACATCTTCAAACATTTAATTAGTTATAGTTCATCAATATCTCCCTTTGGCATTGATGGAAACACACTACATTATCACACTATATTATCACTAATACAATATGAAATATAACATTTGAGTTTCATCAAACTACCAATCTTATGTACTATAATCGATACAAATATCTAGTCCTTGGTAAGCTCACATAGCTTAGATTTGATTCTTGCAGCTCTCTCTCTCTCTATCTTCAATCCCTTCACTAGATAAATGTAGAATCTTTCTTCTTCTAATGTGATGTGTTCTCTTCTTGTGACAAACTCTCTCCCTTTGACTATTTCTTTTCTTTTGATGTCTCTTTTCTCTTTTGTCATCAATCTCTCCCTTTGTATGTACTCTCCCTTTCTCATTATATCTCTCTCTTTGGATAATGTGATAATGGATATAATCTCTCCCTTTGATAGCAATTTCAAACAAATATTTGGCAATAATTCCAAACAATCCTTTCTATCCATAATATACTCCTTGAATTTCCCAATCCATCGGCAATATAACAACTCTGGTGCTTGGAGTAGATAAATATCTTATTGTATATAGATGTATCTTTGAAGTCCATCTCTTTGCTTTCATCAACATGAATGATATTCTGATAATATGTAGGCTGATGCAGCCTTCTAGTCATCTTACTGACCAATAGACAAGGGTCTAATCCCTAGTCTTTTTCTCAAGTACTCAAATGCATCCTTGGGCAGTGGCTTGGTGAAGATATCAGCTAATTGTTCCTTTGATTGCACATACTCAAGTATCACCTCCTTTTCTTGAACTTGTTCTCTCAAATAATGATACTTGATAGAAATATGCTTTGTTTTAGCATGTATGACTAGATTCTTGGATGCACTGGTATTGTCACAATAGATAATTACTGGTTCAAGAATTTTCATATGCATACCTTCTAGTAATTGTTTGATCCATGCAATATTTGAGTAGTTTGCAGCAGTAGAAACATACTCTACTTCTACAGTAGACTGAGAGATGCATCCTTTCTTCTTGTTGATCCATGTGAAAAGTCTATCACCCATAAAGAATGCTCCTCCAGTTGTTCTCTTTTGGTCATCAATGTTTCTAGCTCAATCAGCGTTGATAAAGACTTTAATTTCAAATTTGTCTTCTCTTCTATACCATAAGCCATAGTCCTCGGTATTCTTTAGATAACTTAAGATTCTTTTCATAGCAGTCATATGTGATTCCCTGGGATTAGTAGAAAATCTTGCAACTATTCCTACTACATGTGCAATATCTGGTCTAGTATGTACAACATACATGAGTTTTCCAATCATTGATCTGTACAAAGTGTGATTTACCTTAGTTGACTTGTCCTCCTTTGTCAACTTACATCCAGTTTCCATCGGTGTTCTAACTGGCTTGGAATCTTCCATCTTGAATAATTCCAGCACTTCCTTGATGTATTTGGATTGTGTAATGAAAATGCCTTCATCTTGTTGCATGATCTATAGACCAAGAAAGAACTTGATCTCTTCATACATAGACATCTCAAACTCTTTGCTCATTTCATCTGCAAATGATTTGCATAGCATATCATTTCCACCAAATATGATGTCATCAACAAATATTTCAGCAATCAAAATATTAACATCAGTATCTTCCTTCAAATAAAGATTATTGTTTTCACTAGTTCTTACAAATCTAATACTTATGAGATAGGAATGAAGTTTTTCATACCAGGCTCTTGGTTCTTGTTTCAATCCATACAAGGCTTTGTGTAGTCTACATACCATGTTCCTCTTGTCTGAATAAAAAAAACCCTTATGGATGCTCAATGTATACCTCTTCCTCAAGTATTCCATTTAGGAATGCAAACTTGACATCCATTTGGTATACCTTGAATCCTTTGAATGCAGCATAAGCAAGTAATATTCTCACTCCTTCTAGCCTAGCAATGGGTGCAAAGGTTTCTCCATAGTCAATCCCTTCTTCTTGTGCATACCCCTTGCATACTAGTCTTTCTTTGTTTCTAGTGACTTCTCCATTCTCATTCAGTTTATTCCTGAATATCCATTTTGTACCAATGACATTCTTGTCATCTGGTCTTGATACAAGTGTCCATATCTTGTTTTTCTCAATCTACTCAATTTATTCATTCATAGCACTAATCCATTCTTCATTATCAAGTGCAGCATTGATAGATTTTGGCTCAAAATCACAAATTAGACATCTTATGTTTAGAGACTTACTTCTGGTTCTCATACCAACCTTCTTGTCTCCAATGATCTAGTTCTGTGGATGGTTCCTTCTGACATACCTGGCAAGTACAGGTTCAATTCTTTGTCTATCATCTTGATCATCATTATGTCCTTCATTCTAATATCCATCGCTTGGTACATCATCTTGAGAAATATCTTGATTTTTGGTATTTGCAGTTTATGCTCATTTGTAGCATTATGTTGCTCGGGAGCTATACATTGTTGCTCAGGTAGAGTTTTAGGTTCTTCATTGTAAACAACCCTGTTGTAGTCCTCTAGTTCTTTTGTGCTTTCCTTTTCATTCTTCTCTTCAAATTCATCTATCTTTACATTTGCACTTTCAACAATTTTGTTAGAGGCTTTATTGAGACATTTATAAGCCTTTCTCTTGGTGGAATACCCTAGAAAGAGACCTTCATCACTTTTAGAGTCAAAATTTCCATTTCTATCATCTTTTAGGATATAACATTGACTACCAAAGATTTTGAAGTAACTTACATTGGGTGTGTAATCATACCATAGCTCATAGGGTGTCTTCTTGGTGTCTTTCTTCAATTGTACTATGTTCAATGTGTAAACAGCAGTACTGACAGCTTCCCTCTAGAATATTTGGGTATTGCCCTTCTCTATCATCAGTTTCCTTGCACAATCAACAATGGATATGTTCCTTCTTTCAGCAATTCCATTTTGTTGTGGTGTTCTTGGTGCAGAGGCATGTCTTTTGATTCCATGCTCATTGCAAAAGTTAGTGAATTCATCTAAAATAAATTCCCCTCCTCTATTTGATCTTAAGCATTTCAATTCCTTACCAGTTTTTTTTTGGTATCATTGCTTTGTACCATTTAAACATCTTGAATGCTTATGATTTGTCTTTTCAAAATATAATTGTCATCATTCTAGAGTAATCATCAACAAAGAGAATGAAATATCTATCACCATAGTAGCTCTTTGTCCTTATGGGTCCACATAGATCAGTATGGACTAGTTCTAGAATGGCAACAGATGTATGGGTTTTGCTTTCGAAACTAGACTTTGTCATCTTACGTTTTTGACAATTTTTGCACATGATATTTTTGGCTTACTCATCGTCGGTAAGCCTCTTACATTTCTCTCTTTGCTTATCTTTATCATGTTGTTAAAGTTTACATGACACAATCTTTTATGCCACAACCATAGTCTTCATTTCTATCCATTAAGCAAGTGGTGTCAGTATCATTCAAATAGAATAAGTTACCTTTTGTCTACTCACTGATACCAATCAGATTTCTTGATTCATTGAAGATCTTTGCCTTCTTATTTTTAAATGCTACTCTGTGACCTGAATTATTCAGCTGAGAAACACTCAATAGATTATAATTCAATCCTTCCACCCAATAATCATTTTAACATTTTATCAGGTTATTCAACATTATAGTCCCTTTACGTTGAACTGGAAAAGGTGTATCATTACCCATTCTTATTGAACCACAATTATAGTATTCAAAATTCTCAATCTTTTTTTGTCACCGGTCATATGGTGAGTGCAGCCACTATCTATGATCTAGACATCATTTTTACTAACTTTAGATATGAGTGCAGTTTGTACATACCTTTCTTTATCTTCATCTGAATAATCTTTTACTGCCACAAACACCATCTCGATGTCTTCATCAGATTCAGTGTCAGTATCTTCATCTTTTCATGTAGCTAGGTAACTGGCCTTCTTTTCTTTTTCCTTGTTGTCTCAGGTATCTCTTCTTTCTAATTGTTGGTTGCTTCTGTAATCTTGGTTATCACCTCAATCAAACTTCTTTTCAAATGACCTATCATTACTTCTGTCATCTTTTCTCCTGTTAGGATATCTTGCAGCAAAGTGTCCAATTTCTTTACAATTAAAACATACAAGTGGTAATTTACCTTTGTATTTACCTTTGCCTCTCTGCATTCTTCTTGCTATAAGTGCTTCACTTTTTCTATCACTATATTTTCTCATAGTGTGTTTATGACTTGATTTAGTTATTCTCAAAGAATATGTGAATGCAAACTCTATTTGGTAAGACACTATTATCAAATTTATTCATCTCAAATGAAATCAGTCTTCCAATCAAACTATCTAGAGTAACATTGTTATTTTCTACTGCTCTTATTTCTTGTATGGCAGATACTCTAATAGCATAAGTAGGCAGTAAGGTTCTTATAATTTTACTTACCACTGTCTCTTCTTCTAGTACACCTCCAAATCCTTGGATAGCATTGACTACCTCTTTGATTCTTGGGTTTTATTGTGTGATGTTTTCACCTTCTTCCATTCCGAGATCATCAAAATTTCCTCTAAGACTTTCTTCCTTGGCTTTGAGAATATTTTTATCATCACCATGTACAAGCATCAATTTATACCACATCTGATTTGTAGTTGTGCATGCTTTGACATCTTCAAATTCAGCATTAGAGAGTGAGAAAGCAAGCTCTATTATCATGCAGTTGTGCTCATGTTTCTCTCTCATTTGTTCAGCTATGAGTGCTCCTGTGGGAAACACATATTCAGTATCTAAGTATTAAGTAACATCATTTCCAATACCTGATAAGTGGAGTCTTATCCTGATTTTTCCATGAAAAAAAGTTGTCTTTGTTCAACTTGGGTACATCTCGTTTGTTCATCTTGTGATCTTTAGCTTGACCTATTAAAATCCCTTTCTAAGCACACAATCTTTGATACCAATTATTAGTAATAACTGAGAGGGGGGTGAATCAATGGCCTCAAAAATATTCCAATAATCAACCCTTAAAACTTAGTACCACAAAATTATACATCTAGTTATCTTTAGTCCTATAAGATGAATGCCTCCATATACTTATATCAAATCACTACTTTTTGGAATGCTTTGTAAAACCTTCTACTGTATGTTTACCGATAAGCAGTCTATTACTTTACCGAAATATAGTAAATAACTAGTGTATACTAATCAATCCAAATTTACTTATGTGAAATGCAAAACAATAAAGTAATGACTCATAGACACATTGACACATGGATTTTTAATGTGGAAACCATGTTAAGGGAAAAACCACTGGGACCTGTAACCCAAATTTTCACTCTTCTGAAGTGAGATCAGTGAAGTGACAACCTTGTTAAAGGTTACAAACACACTATTAGGTGTGACCTTGTTAGAGGATTTAAATGAATATTTTTTCACTTAGTATCTGGCATCTAATGCTACCATCCTTGATCAAACACTCTCTTGGCCTGTCAATAGGTATCAGGCATATCCAATGCTACTTTTTATGATCAAACTTTTTGATACTCCTTGGGATGTATCTCTATTAGAAAAGACTTTTAATTCCTGCTCGGTTAAGAGACTTGATGCTTCAATGGTTAAACCGAAACAATAAATTGATCTATTCACATATACAACTTGAATTGTAGATTTTTCAGATCTATTGTAAGTGCATTGCCTTTCTGATCAATGTTATCAATTCAATACCTTTTCTCCACACTATTTTTCTCTATGATGATGTATCACTATTCGTCAATGTCTGTAGAATTTAGCTCTTTACTCAGCTTGATTGATCAGGTCTGAATGAAAAATTTCTTCTCCTTCAGAATCTCTTCAGCATCTATTCTCTTTTCACTCCTCTAATTCACATTGAATTAGCTTGTCTCTTATATAGAAATGATTTCGCCATTTCTTGGCTTTCTTGATCTTGGCATGATCCTTAATTCTCACCAATTACATTCAAAGAAAAACTCTTGATTTATCTCGTAGAGATCTTCTTGCCAACTGGACAAAGCAGCTTTAAATCCTTTACTTATCTCCGGCTTTATCTTGTCGATTAAAACAATGATAAGTACTAGTTAAGTCTATATTTAGCTCTTGATAGCTAAGCATTTTTTTGTTTCTGAACTCTTTTCTCTTTCAGTCAATACTTCAGTTAGTCATCGGTGACAACTGACTGTTTCATCGGTGAGACTTTAGTTATCTTCAGGATCTCCGTCGGTCAGGCAACACTATAATTTTGTCCATCAGGTTACACTGTGTTTTTGGTTGTCGGGTAACACTGTGAATTTTCTCGTCAGTAATGTTGTGCTATTTCTCATCAAATAACACCGTGACTTTGCTCTCATTGGTTTACTCTATTCGTTGGTGTGCACTCCGTCAGTGTATACAGTCACTTTGTGAATACTTGACTTTTATGCATTACTGATAGCATAGCCTTTGATTCATTGGTTCTTTGAAGTCTTTAGTAGTATGACCATGACCATACAGATTATATCAAGTTGACATCAATGAAAATATAATACATTATATGATTTAATGCCTTGCATTTAACTTTTTGTGTCTTGGTGATCATCAACTTAACATCTTCAAACATTCAATCAGTTATAGTTCATTAGGTTTGTTGACCTAACAAGAGAAACATGGTTTTTAGATTACAAAAATCCTTGTATGGATTGAAACAAGCACCTAGAGCCTGGTATGAAAGACTTTACTCCTATCTCATAAGAATTGGATTTGTAAGAACAAGTGAAAATAACAATGTGTATTTAAAAGAAGATATTGGTGATAACATTTTGATTGCTGAAAAATTTGTTGATGATATCATATTTGGGGTAATGATATGTTATGTAAATCCTTTGCAAGTGAAATAAGAAAAGAATTTGAGATGTCAATGTTTAGGGAGATCAAACTCTTTCTTGGTCCATAGATTCTTCAACAAGATGTAGGCATATATATCACACAATCCAAATACATCAAGGAAGTGTTGAAGATATTCAATATGGAATATTCCAAACTAGTCGAAACACCTATGGCTATTGGATGCAAGCTAACAAAGGAAGATAAGTCAAATGAGGTAAATTAGACCTTGTATAGATAAATGATTGGAAAACTCATGTATGTTCTTCATACTAGACCAGATATAGCACATGCAGTTGGAATAGTTGCAAGATTCTCTGCTAATCCTAAAGAATCACACATGATTGTTGTCAAGAGAATTCTGAGATATCTAAAGAATACCGAGGACTATGGCTTATGGTATAAAAGAGAAGGCAAATTTGAGCTTCAATTCTATACATATACTGATTGGGATGGAAACTTAGATGACAGAAAGTGCACAAGTAGAGGAGAATTCTTCATGGATGACAAAATTGTCACATGGATAAGCAAGAAGCAAGGATGCATTTCACAATCTACTGCAAAAGCGGAATATGTGGTTGTTGATGCAATCTACTCCAACATGGCATGGATCAAACAGTTACTGGAAGGTATGAATATGAAAATTCTTGAACCAATAATTATATATTGTGATAATACCAGTGCAATAAAAATTTCTAAGAATCCAGTCATGCATGCTAAGACAAAGCATATTTCTGTCAAGTATCATTATTTCAGAGAACAAGTGCAAGAGAAAGAAGTGATACTGGAATATGTTCAATCCAAGAAACAATTAGCTGACATATTCACAAAGTAATTACCTAAAGATAAATTTGAGTACCTGAGAAAGAGACAAGGGGTCTGACCCTTGTTTATTGGTCACTAAGCTAACTAGGAAGTTGCATTAGCCTAAAAACAATTAGAAGATCAGTCATGTTGATGCAAGAAAAAAGATGGACTACAAAGATACATCAGTATACAGCAAGGTACTTATCCCCACCAAACATCAGAGTCATTGTAATGCTGATGGATAGGGAAATTCAAGGAGTATATTATAAAAAGGAGAAAGGATATAACTTTGGCATTATTGTCAAAGGGAGAGATGACTTAAGATGACTTAAGAGAGATGTAACTTGTAATGGAGAGAATATCCAAAGGGAGAGATTACATATGAAATATCCATCATGACTATCAAAAGGGAGAGAAGTATCATAAGGGAGAGATGAATTAAAGGAGAGAGTATATATATTGTTGTCAAAGGAAAAAGAGATGATCAAGGAGAGGAATAGTTAAAGGGAGAGTCAACATCAAAAGAAGAGATTCTACAACACAGGGAGAGATAGAATCAGAAGCTACTACATCTATCCAGTAAAGGGAATGAAGATTGAAGAAATTACTCTGCAAGAAACAAATCTAAGATAGAAGAGCTTACCGAGAGCTAGACATTTGTATTGGTTATAGAACAATAAGATTGGTATACTGATGAACTACAATTGATATATTTCATATTGTATTAATAGTAATATAGTGTGTTTCCATCAATGCCAAAGGGAGAGATTGATGAACTATAATTGATTGAATGTTTGAAAATGTTAAGTTGATGATCACCGAGCTGTAGAAAGTTAATGCAAGACATTAAATTAGTTAATGTATTGTCATTTATGTCAACTTTATATAATCTAATTGGTTATATATGTAGTGTCAAAGAATTCAGAGAAATAGAGAGATAAAGGTTATGCTATCATTAATGCATAAAAAATCAGTATGCACTAAGTGACAACAAACACCGATGGGCAATGCACCCCGACGGATAGAGAACCCTGAGAGGAAAGTTGTAGTGATACCCCAAAAAGAAACCGAGCAAGAATTACCAATGAGAAGAATCATAATGTTACCTGATGGACAGACAACCCCAATGGACAGACAACCTCGACAGACAGAGATGCCCAAAGACAACTGAATTCAAGACTGAAGCTAACAAAGAGTTAAACACCGAAAAGAACTAAAGTTCAGAAATGACAAAAGACATAGCTGGCAAGAGATAAATATAGAGTTAACTGGTTAATAACATTGTTTTCATCAACAAGTTAAAATCTAGAGATAAGATAGATTTTTAAAGTTGTTTTATTCCAATTGTCTAAAGAGAAATCTACGAGATAAAACTGAAGTAAAGATTTAAAGCAATAAAGGCGAGAATTGTGGATCACGCCAAGAACTAGAAATTCAAGGACTTAGAAATGGTGAATTATGTTTATAAAGAGAGAAGCTAATTCATTATGAATTAGGGGTGAATAGAGAAGAGGATGGTGGAGAGAATAATGGTGAAGAGAAAATTCATACCATCCTGATCAATCAAGCTAAAGAATAGAGCTAAAGTTTTTTGCAGACACCGAGCAATAGAGAAGCACAGCACCACTGAGAAAAAAGAAGTGGAGAAAAGGTATTGAATAGAGACATTGATCAAAATGGTATTATGATCTTACAATAGATCTGAACATTTGTAAGTCTAAGTTGTTTATATGAACAAATCATATATTGTTTCAGTTTAACCATTGATTCAGAAAGTCTCTTAACCAAGAAGGATCTAACAATCCTTTATATATTGAGATACATCCCAAGGAGTATCAAAAGGTTAATTCATGAAGATAGCATAGTGAAATACTATATATAAATTGATTAACTGTTAGTGATAAATCCTCTAACAAGGTCGCACTTAACAATGTGTTTGTAACCTTTAACAGGGTTAGCTCTTCACCAAGCCCACTTCAGAAGAGTTAAAATTTTGGGTTACCGGTCCCAAGTGGTTTTTCCCTTAACAGGATTTCCACATTAAAAATCCATGTGTCAAATGTGTTAATGAGTCATTGCTTTGATGTTTTTCTTTACACGTTACTAAAATAGGATGATCGGTAAACACTAAGTTATTTATTGTATTTCAGTAAATGATAGACTGCTAATCAGTAAAGATTAAGAATAAGGTTTAGCAGTGAACTCCAAGTAGTAGTTATTTGAGAAGATAATCTAAAGGAATACATATTGTAGGACTGAATATAAGTAGAGGCTTATAATTGTGGTAATAAATTTTTGGGTTGATTTATTGGAATATTTTTTAGGCCACTGATTCACCCCCCTCCTCTCTGTTATTCTAACAGAGCAAAGATCAGAGGAAATGGAAATATACGGACTAGAGAAAGCCATTGAAAATGAAAAGATATATCTACAAGTGACAATGGATCAAATCAGAAAACTCAAGGAGAAGCTCTATCATTCCTTTAAAAGAAGAAAAGATTTAGCAGTGCAAATGAATGATAAAAGTTACATAGAAAAAAGAATTGAAGATTTATGCAAAGAAAGAATCTCTGAAGAAGTTGATGCAGCCATTGAAGACATACTTGCAAAGAATCTCAATTTACATGAAGAAGTCAGAAAGTTAAAGAGAGAACAAGAATTTCATTTAGTCAGAATATGTGAAGTTGTGGAAAAAAGAACCAAGCAAAAAATGACAGAGATATGACACAAGAAGATAAAAGATTGCTAAGTAAAAGATTAGACGAAAAGGTAAATGAAATCCATCATTTGTCACTTCAGCAAGTAGATATGATAAATCAACTCAATAGTGCAAATCAATAAGTTATCAATCTAAGGACTAAAAATGAAAGACTGCAAAATGATCTCAATACTAAAAAGCAAACCAATGAGAGTATAATGAATTCACAAGTAAGCATGGATCAGTTGATAGAGAAAAATCAATTCAGACATCATGGAGAGACTGGATTAGGTTATACTGAACAAGGTGAATCCTCACAACAAGGAGCTCAAATGAACAAGAAACCTACTTGTAATCATTGTGGAAAGTTAGGGCATACATCAAATAAGTGTTGGAGCAATGGAAAGTCAAATTATAATGGAAAATGCTACAAGTGCAAAAAACATGGACATAGGGCAAGTAAATGCACTAAGAAACCTAAGTTTAAAGGAAAAATTTTCAAATGTAACAAACAAGGTCATAAGTCTTCTGAGTGCAAAACTAAGAAATGGAACCTTGCTGAACAATTAGCAAAAGCAATTTTTGGTTGGGATTACAATACATGGAATAGATGTTTTCATTGTGGTGATTATGGGCACATTGGTGCAAATTGTGCAAAGAATCAT
This sequence comes from Thuja plicata, assembly GCA_018584345.1. Lineage (NCBI taxonomy): Eukaryota > Viridiplantae > Streptophyta > Pinopsida > Cupressales > Cupressaceae > Thuja > Thuja plicata. Next base: position 3,656,266 of record MU225217.1, on the reverse strand, counting down.
CTTGGAAAAAGGAATCCTACTAATAGATGTTATGTGTGTAAACAACTTAGTCATCTAAGAAAGAATTGTATGAATAGAGAAAAAGTGGATACTGGTTTTGAGAAAGGCAAAGAAAAAGTTTCTGAAATCAAAACTCAGATGAGTCAGTAGTGGGTAAGGAATTCTTCTAAGAATTCAGACCAAAACAATGAAGGATCAAATGGCACCCAAAATAGTGAACTGGGTGGATCCACCATCTCTTAATAAAGATGAAAGGAGACAACTAGAAATGTGCATACAAGCCATCATACATTAGTTCCAGATATGCTAGCAAGTCCAAATCTACATATTAATGTAATAGGACACATTATGGTTTGAACCGAGTTAGGATCTCAGTTACATCCGAGTTACTCAGGCTTAACTGAGTTAAGTCGGGTTGTATGGTTTCAAAGATACAAAGTTAGTTTTTGTCAAGCTTCTGAGTAAGTCTGGGAGAACTATCCAAGCTGTGAAAGCTACTATGTATGAACATTTAATGAAAACCTATAATGAAATTTCTCATAAATGGTGGAATCGAAGGTTTATTGTCTATAGAGTGATTAAGAGCTTTTAATGATTGCAGAGCGATTTTGTGTTTAAAATATTTAGTTGCAATAAATTTTTATCAATCCTTTGAGTGTTATGGCATCTTCATCCAGTAGTAAGATCAACAAGGGATCCAAGATGTTAGTGAGGAATGTTTTCTGCGATCCACCAAAGTTCAAACTTCATCCAACGATTGCAGAGGAGATAGATCCAATGGGAGCCCATTCCCAAATTCCTCCTAAGGTACTATTGATTCACGACATCTGAACTTTCTATCATAGCACTATTCAGCAGCTAGGCACATTGAAGATGAAGAACAAGATACATTTACTTTCAAGAAGCTACCACCTACCTTTGAGCATAAGGTTAAATATTTGAAAGAAGGTAGTGGTATGGGATCTCTCAAATCACTGAAGTATGCTTCTAGAACAAAGGATGAGTAGAATATGATTGAGGATGTATTAGTAGAGAAACTGGAAAGATGGAAGTATGATCCATTTGAATTGAAAGTCCATATGACCGAAGACCTTCTCAAGGCACTCACCATTCACTGGCACAATGCAGATTAGATTGAAAAGGACATAAAAAAGAAAACCTTGAAGCAATTCATGCCTACTATGAATGATAAAGAGATAAAATATGCTATGACTAAATATGAGAATAATCACACTCCAAGGTTTAGGACTTTTCAAATCTTGAGCAAGAAAATAGAGGATTTTGTGCAGTCTGCAATAATGATATGGATGACAATTTTTGATGACAAGGGAGATGATAAGATAGAGAAACAAAGTACAGACCCTCATGTATAGGATAATATGAAGAATTACCTGAGGTTCAAACCATTGAAGAATCTAATGCAGAACAGATAGCAGTAGAAGTGATGGCATCCCTACCCTAATCACCTATTCAGAAAATCTTATCTCTAAGCAAGGAAAAAGTAACAAAGTCTACATCAATTTTAGTAGGAACCGAGCACCAGGCTCTACCTACTATTGGTCCAAGAAAAACCAAGTCACAAAAGGACACTGTGAATTTTCCTGCAGTTGGTACCGATTCTACAATTGTTGCATTAAAAGTTAATGACCTACTTTAGCTGAACACTGAGGACAAGGATTAGGATGGAAAAGGTAAGGAAATAATTCCTTCACCAAATCCAAAGGTCAAAGGAAAAGTAAAGGAAAAAAATACTAATGAAGTTTACCTTGAGGAAGATATTGTGATTCCCAATTGGGATCTTTCTAGCCTAACAACTGAGCAGATAGACATCCTTGGGGAGCTATGGAAGAAAAGAGAAAAACAATAGAAGCTTCAAGCTTAGAAGAAAAGGAATAAAGTACTACAGGACATCAAAGTGGACATGAGAAATTACTACAGAAGGCAGAAAGGAAATTTGAGAATAAGGTTCTATAGAATGTTGCAGGTAATATTGCAATAGATCAAGTAAAGCTAACCACTATCATTAGCTCTCTAGAAACCACTGTGAATGATGTTGTGGCATTATTTGTAAAGTTGAGTGACACATCTAGCTTTACCATGGAAATAAAGAACAAGCTAACAAAGATTGAAAATGATTTGAAGGCAAGTGCAAGCCAGTTGGCACTTGATCCAAGTTCAAGTTCAGCACATTTTGTAAAGATCAAGTATCTGACTGATCTGCAGGCAGAGCTACTAAGGGAAGAAGAAAGAACAAGGGAATCCATAAAAAATATACTGAGCCAACTCCTTCCTCATATGGATGTCATGCAAAAACATATTGTTCATACAAATACACCCATCCATGATAACAACTTTTCAGTTGTAGAGCTTATGATGGAGTTGTCTGTAGAAATTCAGATTGAGTTGCACATCTTGAAGGTGTTGCAAGACAATTGGGACAAGACTTTGTCTCAAATTTTGAAGGTACATTATGATTTACTTTAATATTTTGGTATTGCCTTGTAGATATGATTTTTGGCATTTGTGTCAAAAACAAGGGGGAAAGATACGATATATATGTATATATATGAGGAAATACATGTACAAAGAAGAGGAAGATATATATATATATATATATATATATATATATATATATATAGA
>MU225217.1:3621867-3643800 GCA_018584345.1 Thuja plicata | reverse complement strand
CATACTTTTCCTTACGACAAGGCACTGAAAGTGTGGAAGAATAAATGTCAGAGAAGAGGGCTGGGAAACATTTCAAACCAAAGTGGGAGTGCCAGAGACAATGATGTGACTGTCATTGACTCATGTACTGGTACTAGTAATGCTAGCATTGAACTTTATTTAATCAGAGGTATGCAGAGTGTAGAAAACACATCAAAGAACCAAGGAGGCTATGAAGTTGATGGTAATGAATCTGAGGATCCTGATAATGAGATGATGTGGCAACTTGAACCTTTGTAGAAGTAGCGGGTCCTAGGTATTTATTAAACTTCTTGCTATAGTCTACTGTGACACTGTTAGTTTCTGTATCTCATCATCATTCATCAATCATGCATAATATCATATTCCAATGTCAAAATTCAAAAACATGAATGTGGTTGATAATCTCATGATTTCTACAATTAATAATGGTTTTCTTTTGCATTATTCAGCTCATATGGTACAATTCTTAAAGATTGTTTTATTTTTTTCAAAACTTAGCAATTCATATGATACAATTCTTAGAAATAGAGATTCTCATTAATTTATTTACAAATATGACACAATGTAACAATTCATTTGTTAATAGTAGTAAGAAGTAGAACACAACTCTGTGTGATTCTGTTTGCAAAAGTGAATTGACAATGAATTATGACTCAAGAATCAATACCCAATTTCAATTTCATTACCCTTAGCATTGAGAAAATGACCCTGAATTTCCTTTTATAGAAACAAGGGAGCAACAATAGCTTCAGGTCAATTTTCCTAATGTGAAGTCTCTGCTACATTGATCCTATTAAAAAAACAAAGTTCAAAATTGTTACTTTTAACTACTATTATTTTTAAATTGTTACTTTCACATTCTATTTTTTTATTACATCAAGATGATTCTACTAGTTTGTTTAATAAGCTCCATTCTGCATCGCTTGGAAGGTTAATATTTTTCAAGTTATATTAGATGACCTTCAACCTCATCAGCCATTCATAATTGTTAGACTGACTTGAAAGCAATGATCCTTCCAATACTTCAATCAAATTTGTCAATGGTTTGATGCAGTTTGCAATGCCTTCATGAGTTGTGTCTTGAGGAAGCTTGCCTAAATAAGTGCTCATTGTCTCCTCCAACCTTTTTTTGTAAGCTTCTCTTCCAACAAAATTTTTTAATGAGTTACTAGGACTAGGACTCAGAAAACCATGACCTATCATTTCAGTTGTTGTTTGATTCATCTTGGCAAGCTTTATCTCAAATAAGGCAAGAGTTTCCTCTACTTCCTTTAGTTTCTGACAGTTTTGTAAGACAGAGGTTGCTTTTATTGATGCAAGAGCACATTAATTAATTCCCTTGCTTGCCAAATTCCTGTCACTAGTTGTCTTGATTTTTTTCAAATTTTCTTTTGCAATTTTCTATCTCTGAAATTTTTTTTTGTTTTTGTCAATGTGCTCTTTGAGCTTCTCAAAAACATCTCTAAGACTTTCATTCAATTCAAACCAATCACACAACCTATCACCAGTCACCTTTATTTTCCCCCAAAGGTCTCTTTTTATTTTCTTAACTGTATTTTTCATTTGGTCATTCAAGCTATTTTTGTAAGTTTTCATTGTCTTTTTTTCCTTCTTTAGGTCTTCTCTCAATTCTGACAACTGGTGTTCACTTTGTTTTTTTATTTTCTCTGCTTCCTATTCCCACTTGTTTTCTTTCTCTTCCCACTATTTTTCTTTTACCCTCTCATCCTCTAATTATTTGTTTAATTTATTTTTTACTTCTACCATTCTCTCCAATCTTTTGTATAAATTTACTAAAGAGTCTTTTTCATCCTCTCATTTTTTATTGCTCTCTTCCAATTTTTCCCTCACAAATTTTAGTTCTGCCTCCATATGTTCTTGCTAAACAATTGCTTCTTTAGAGGATGAATTTTTTATCCTTTTCTCTAATTCTTTGCACCTGTTATCTATTGCTTTCTCCTTTGCCTTTTCATTTGCCAGGTCTGCCTATAACTTTTCTATTCTACCCTAAAGCTTTCCATTTTCTCTCTCCAACTTCATCACTGAACTGTAGACAACTTGGTTGGTCATTTTTGACACATTTATCTTGTCCATATTTTTTATTTTTGATAAATCCATTTGGAGGGTGCTAACTTGAAATTCAGATGGATCTATTTGACTCTCTGGTGGATTGTTATCTCTAGCTGGGGACATAACAACCATGAACTCCATCATTTTATTCTTTGGGTCATATGTGGGAAATAACCTATTCAATGTAGGTTCTGCATCATGAGCTGCAACAACTACATCCCTCTTTAATGTCTTAGTATTTTGTCTATTCCTATTTTTTGTTTGTTCAAAGTTCATTACAAAATCATTGTAACAAAAATTAGGGTTTTCTGACACAATTGAATGTTTAAAAGGTGAAATATAACATGCAGCTATGTACGAGCTTCCACCTATGGTTCTAATAATTGCACCATGAGGATTAGTAGCAATAACACCCTGACCCATTACAAGTGGAGTATTTGGACTGTTCGAAGGGTTTTGTCCTGAAGGAGTGGCAATTATTGGACTCACAGTCACAGACACCATTAGTATTGTTGTCATAACCTTTTGCTTCTTTACACTGCCTTGATCTTTGGGATCCATTGATTTCATGTCTAGTTGTAATGTCCTTTTTAGATCACTAGTACTACCCATGCCATCCCCACCACTGGTAGTGGCACTTGATTCAGATTGAATCTGAGTGCTTGGAAAAGGTGGAACTGGATTTGAAGTTGGAACAAATGAAGGTGCAAGGTTATGAGACTGGGTAGTACCTTTTTTTTATGAACTTCCAATTACTGGTCCACTACCACATTTTGGTGGAGTGGGTGTGGCAAATGGATACCAATTCCCTTCTCCTGCAGGACCCAGACCACCCCTACCTGGAAAACCCATTTTTTCTACCATCTCTGCCCCTTTGCCATATTTTTCTTTTATGGATGCACTTACTCCAGTAGAAATTGTCACAGAATCCCGCCCATCAAAACCAGTATCTTGATCACTATAATCACTATGATGTGCTTGACCTAGATGCTCCGCATTCCACAAATCACTAAATATTTCATCCTCATCTGGATCATAAAGATCTGCAGAGGTCTTTCGCTCACCAAGATTCTTCCTCATTTCCCAAAAATATTTAATTTTGGTTGCAGTCCAATTATCATCTTCACTTTGAAGCATTATTTTGTTTGAAATAGTTTTTGTAGATGGTTTAGTAGCTTGCTGGTAGAAATTGTAGGATGTCTTTTGCTGCTCTTTTACTTTATGCTTTTGCAATGCAATAATTTGTGATGACAATTCCTGTATTGAAATATTATTTTCAGCGGCGTATTTCTCCATCTCTTTTTTGACCTCGTCCCAGGACTCCATGTTTTTAAAATTTTCTATCAATGGCATACTTTCATCTTGAAATTTGCTTGCGGATCTCCCATTCGCTGTAAGCTTTGATCCAATTATGTTTAGTGGATCATATTGCCAGTGATTGTCAATAGAAAAGCAAAAAATTGAAAAAAAAAGCCTCTGCCACTTTGAATCCTCTTCTCTCAAATGTGAACCCTCCCAATGAGAAAGGCAAGGAAGGAAATATCATTTTCTTTTGTTGACCATTAAAGAGTGCATCTGTGCTCTCCATCTGCCGAACATATTCCAATGCAAAAACCCTCTCTGTAACATATATTGGAAGTTTGTAGGGTTCTACCACTGAACTGTAAAACCTTAACACAGTGTAGTCTTCCATGAAGTACCAATCAACCAATTGTATTTGACTTTTGAGTTGAATGCAATCTCTAAAAGACACAGGCAATCTAGGCAACGGAGTGCCTATAATTTTATGATACATAGGTGAAAAAAAGAATTCTAAAAAATTGTTATAGTTCCTTCTATTATCACTCATCCTTATCTGAGGTGTCCATTCACATAGTGCATTTTGGACCTGACTTTGAATCTTGTTTGCCTGAAATATTGCATGATGCTTTGCTAAAAGAAGATAGCAAAAGTAGGTTGTGAACCTCTTTTAATCATTAGAAATTGTTCTTGCATGCAATGAACAGTGTTCTCAATAAAATTATATTTTACTGGTTCATTTTGACAATAAATCTGAAAACTCATTTCAAGAATGTTGGCACCCACTTCTTTGTTACTATCCAATCCCAAAAAAAATGCTAGCAAGGAAATACTATCCTAGACCCATTGCACAAAAATATCATAATCATAAGGAGGCTTATGATATGGATCCAGACTAGAACTGCTTGTTATTCCTCTGATATATGAATCTTTCCTTTTTGCATCTAAATTTTCATAACTCTCTGCCAGCTTTCCTAGGTCAATGTGTACGTTTGATTTTTGTGCTTCCAACCCTAGGTCCAAAAGACTAGCAAATTCAGTCTTTGTTATCGACAAAATTTCCTCCTGAGTATTTTTATTGACAATTGCTTTTCTATTTTCATCATAATTTTGGGCGTAGAGCATGACAATTTCTAAACAAGGGAATACTTGAAGTAATGCCATGTGTGCTGACCCAACAACCCACAGTGCAATATTATTTGTATTTGCCTTTAACGTGTTGTTAAATTGACAAAATTTTGAAACCTTCATTGGATCTTTACACTTATTTTCAAGTGCAAATCTAATTTCCATGATTCCCTTATTTCCATGGATAATAGGATCAAAAATATCATGGAATTCATCAGTGAAACCCGATGTTTTAACCAGTTTGTGGAAGTCTATTATCTCTATTTTCTTTCTTTTCCCTTTACTCGTACTCTTGGTATTTGTTTTTCCCATTATGGACCATGGTATACTAGTGACAGCTACAATTTATAGGCATATTTGAAAATTCAACCCTAATTCTACGACTACAATCTAAACAATAAACCTCTAGAATTGAAAAATTTAAAGGCGGGACATGGGTGTTCAAGATTTTACCCAAAAATTTAATTTGTGTAGACTGTGAGTGGGCAAAGAGCTAAGAGACTCTGTTGCATTCCTCAATCCTCAACCTAGAAGCTATTACCTGTAACCCCTTTCTGAATATCTGATTCTCCAATACAGTATACTATAATACTAGTAAGAACTAAAAATATAAGAACTTAGGTTAAAATTGTACAATAGTGAGTAGTACTGAATCGTCAGTCATGACTCATCACTCATGTTAAATTTTACTGTCACTCGTGCTAACTTTTATTGCTTCTTCAAATATCTTAGGTCACTAGGACACATCTCACTTAATTGTTTGGTCTGCGGTCAAATTGAGCTTATTACTAATTAAATGTTAAGTTACTACAATTACAATTTGAATTAAACTTAGCTTAGTGTACACATGTCATGATTGCAGAATAGGTTTACACTCATCATCGAATGAAACTGATTGAATGAGTGTACATGTGTCATTATTTCAGAATAGGATTGCAAAAAATGGGATTTTTCTTGCCTTTCAGCCTGAAATACAATGTACATCGTTGATCTCTGCTCATCCAATGGTCGGTGGCAATCACCATCATTTGTAATTATGGCGGGTCCCATTTATTTACTTTGAATTATATCTATCAGATGATACTGATTGTGTGAGTGGTCATGAGTCATCTGATTGAATGAGTGTACACGTGTTGTGATTTCAGAATTAGATTATAAAAATGAGATTTATTTTTCCTTTCAACCTGAAATACACCGTATGTCATAATCGTTTATCTTTGCTCATCCAATAGTCGCTAGAAGTCACTATCATGTGTGGCGGGTCCCATTTATTTACTTTGAATTATATTTATCAGATGACACCGATTGTGTGAGTGGTCACATCACCACGTGTCTTCCGATTGAATGAGTGTACAAGTGTCATGATTTTGGAATAGGATTGCAGAAATGGGATTTCTTTTACCTTTTGGCCTGAAATACATCATACGTCGGTTATCTTTGCTCACCCAACGGTCTCCATAAATACAGTTACACATAACACCATACGCCAAACATTTATTAAATTTAAATAAGATTAAACATTGAAACTATCTAATATAAAAATAAATAAATAAATTTAAAATATTGCAATCACAGATAACTGTCTAATACTCTAATTATTTATTAATTTATTACTAACCATAATTTATAAAATGCTTTAAAATTTTACAATTCCATATTTGCAGTCGCACACATGACACATAATGATAATTACATTTGTCATTAACATGGAAAAATTAAGTTAATACTCTTAAATAAATCACACACATACATTAAACATTGTTACATTTTTTTGGTTCATAATACATATTATATGATATCATAGATTCACACATCGATTTGGTAATTTTTTTGGTTCATAATACATATTATATGATATCACAGATTCACACATTGATTTGGAATGTTAATGGACATATAATTTATTATTTATTATTTATTATTTATCGTAAGTAATGTCTAAGGTCTAATGTCTATAGATTTCTTTAAAAAATTGCAATTAAACAATATGAAGTCTTCAGATTTCTTTACAAAATTATAATTAAACAATATTTATGCAGACAATCTATTATCTCACACACTGATAGAAAAGTTACAATAATTATTAATAGTCGAACAGAAAAAAATTTATTAATTATTTTAAAAATTTACATCACTAATATTATAATATACTTTATAATTATAGAATTTAACAGTTAACTTTAGACTACAATCGCACCGTAAACACCTACAAAATGGGAAGTATATTTACCCACAAAATGGGTAGTATCCAAATTCCAAACAGTTACAAAAAAAATTTTCACAAGGGCACTGGTTGATCATATAAGAAAAAAAAGAAAAAGAAAATGAAATGCGGAAAACCATTTCAAGAACATAAACACTAAGGGTCTTCATCTCCATCCCTGTCTGAGAAGAATTGTCTGTTGAGGATAATCTCCCCGAATTCATCAAGCCAGTTGTAGTCCATCTCCTCAAAGTTGTCAAGGTGAAACCACTACCGCAAGAAGTCCCTCCCCAGCCGTGCCCACTTTTGATGCCGCATCAGCTGCCTTTCATTAAGGTTCAGTAGGAAGGGTTTCCTTTCCACATTGCTGCCTCGCTAGATAAGCTTTTCAATTTCATCAGCCCAAGGGATACCCAACCCTGGTTCTGCGAAGACAACGACTAGGACGTCATCCACCAGAAATTGATCCTTGAAAACTTTCCATAATAGCATAAGCATGTCTACCTTCTCTCCTCCGAGGTTGAGAAGAGATACCAGGAAGTGGGACGTAATGTTCGTGCTGATGCGGTATCTCTTCTCGTTGTGAATGAACTCATGGCCGAGCACCATCAACATAGCATTGTTAATGAAAGAGCCCACTTCCTTGCAAATGGAAGTGAGTACTTCATCTAGTATCCTACCCAAAAAGGGATTTTACTCATCAGTAGATGTTTTTATCAACCTAATTGACGTGTCCATCTCTGCCTAAACTTAAAACCTAAATCTTCAAACTACACAGAAAATTGAAATTCGAGGGCCGAGGCTAAAAGGCAAAAGCAAATGGAAATTGACAAAGAAGCAAGCAAGAATGTATATTAATAGCCCTGTGAATCTATATCTTCCATATCGTTAGGTAAATCATTCCCATTAATGCAGGAGTGTGGGAAATTACTAATATAGCTAGTGGTCACTATACTAATAACTATAGTTTGTACTAGTACAATTTGGAAAACCATGCAAATTATCTGATGGCTAAAGAATGTCACTTCCACTCTGACAAGACAATCATTTTGAGAAACTATGCCCGAGATAAAACTCTAGCCATTGATCAACATCAATCAACGGTCTCAAATAATACGTTTACAAATTAGGGTTCTAAATAAATAAGTTTAAGGTACGTGTTCACAGTATCAATGCTCATAGTTGATAGTACAATGTACATACCATGTGTAGTTGCCAAATGTACATACCACTTGCAGTTACCAGTGATGGCAGACAACTCCTCTACCAAAGAGGCAATATTAACTTGATGTGACTGGTAGTCTGGAAATTGTCATTGTTAGATGTTTTATGTATTGCCATTTGGCATTTGCTAATTTTAGATTTTAGTTTTACTTTAAACTTTAAAGAATAACTACTTTAAAATTTCACAATTCGGCAGTCGCACAGTCACACATGTGACATGATACATGCAAAAGTTAAGTTATATTACTGTCAAATAAATAATGTTAAATAAATAACATGTTGTCATACATTAACAATTTAACATTTGTTTGGTTCATTTTCAATTTCACAAATTATAAAATCACATATGTCATGAATCACACATACATATTTTACAATTAAATCCATTAAAACAAACTGAAATGAAGTTGCAAAGTTTTCATTAATATTTTCTATAAATTGACAATATTCAGAATTTTAGACTTGGAGACTTTCACATTTTCACTTGAAGTCCTTACAAAACTTTAAAGACAAAACCTACAACCTACTATAGTGAAAATTTCAAAATTTTCAAGCGAAGGCCATAGGGACACAACACTAAGGATTTTCACTTCTGTCTAAGTAGAAATTTCTAGAGACAACAAGCTCTGTGAATTCATACAACCATCCGTAGTCCACCAAGTCATCCAACAGAAACCATTTGCAAAGAAAATCCCTACCAATCTGCGCCCATTTCCTATGGTGTGTCAACTGCTGAGCATCCAGGTTCAAAAGAAAAGGTTGAATGGCCACATCTTTGTCTGACTTGAAAAGCTTGTGTATATCACTTGCCCAAGGGATCCCCACCCCTGATTTTGCATAAACAGCAACCTCAACAACGTCACCCAAGAATTCATGTTTCAATAACTTCCTTAACAGAAGGAGCATATCCACCTTCTGTCCCCCAAGGTCCAAAACAGATGCCAAAAAATAGGACGTAATGTCCGTGTTAACTCGGTACCTATCGACATTTTCCAAAAATTGACAGCCTAGCACCATCCTCATAGCCTCATTTGTGAAGGCTCCAAACTCCTTGAAAATTGATTCAAGGGTTTGGTTTGAGACCGGGCCCAAAAAGGCCTTCTGTTCCTCCGCAGATGTGCTTATCAAATGGATAGGAGTGTCCATCTTCAAAAAACAACTACCACAATATCTGAAATTATACTAATACAACCTAAAAACCAAAACCAAAGGCAATCTTTCAAGCACTAGCAACGGCAGACCCAAACCAAAGGAGAATTGAAGAAGAAGGAAGCATAGATCATCTATAAATAGCCCTTAATTCTTTCTCTAACCTAATTAATTCATTTGTCCTTCAAAATTTTGTAAATATTTCATATTAAAAGCATGAGTGTATGAAATTAGAAATAGCCAAATTTAGTGTCAGTGATAAAACATTTCTTTTATTAACGACAACTGTGATACATTATCAACCGTCCACCTAAATAGATGTAAGACTTGATACGTGCAAATAATGATGTCATTACGTGATGTTGCATTAATTAGATAATAGTTATGGTGCAGATTAATTAAACTTCAACCATTCATCTAGGATCATCAAACGGTCTCAAATAAGACATTTAACATTATAAAATGATGGATGTTACTATTAGGTTGTGTGTCGATGTAAATTTTTGTGCCTATGGATACCAACATGTGTTTAATCTGCAAACAATTTATTAGTTAGCGTTGGCCCATTTGACGCATTGACAAGTTCCATATTTTGAAAATCGCCAATAAAATATTTATTTTTCCCATACTTAACAATAGATTAACCAAAAAAAAAAAAAAAATTTCAAAAGGCACATAAAATTCGCCAGCACAAATATTTTTTTCCCTTCAACAAAAAATCATTCGCCTCATACATTATAATGTATTTACTTCAAAAGAAAAAAATTCGCCTCACACAATATATATTTTCCCCTCATTAATGTATTATTTGCCAAGATTTTATGGAATTTTCATTGGGCAGGGAAAAAATTGCCTTTTCCTTTATATTATTTTCCTAATTTGGAAAAAAAATTCGTCATCATCAAGAAAAAATTTCCCCTAAATTAATGTGTGATTCGCCAGGATTTTACACTTTTTCCTAGGAGGGGGTTTCTTAAAGTTATCCCTAGACATAGTCTTCAAGAATCTTGTGTATCATGTCATGAAAAATGATAGTCATGGCCCTTTGATAGGTTGCCCCGGCATTCTTCAAGCCAAAAGGCATCATGTTATAGTAGAAGGTGCCCCAGGGGGTTGTGAATGTTGTCTTGTGCTGATCTTCTTCTATAATATGGATCTAATTATATCTAGAAAAGTCATCCATGAGTGACAACATCTCATATCCTGTTGTGAGATCCATGATCATGCCTATGTTTGGTAATGGGAATTCATCCTTGGGACATACCTTGATGAGATCTCGAAAGTCTGTACATATCTTGATTGATTTATCAGGTTTAGACACTGGCACCATGTTAGAAATCTAGTCAGAGTAGTCAATGGCATGGATGATCTTGGCATGGAGTGACTTCTCTAGCTCTGCTTTGACAATTAGTGCCACTTTAGGGTGCATCTTTCTAAGATTTTGCTTGATAGGTTTGATGTTTGGGTCCATGGAAAGATGGTGAACCACCAAGTTGGGGTCTAATCCCAGCATGTGGGAGTAAGACCATACAAACTTATCGATTGATTCCTTCAATAAAGTGACAAGGTCACTTTATTCTACTTCAGTCAGAGATGCTGCTATGTATGTGATGGTGGGATTCTCTTCGGTGCCCAGGTTGATAGGTTTTGTTTCTTCGATGAGAATTGATGACTATTTAGGCCTGTAATCACATATCAGAGGGAGAGGAGAGTCTTCATCCTCTGGCACCTCAGGGAGGTTTTTGCCAGTGGATACACCCTTTGTTTTTACCTTTTTATGATCAGATAGCGCCCTAGAGGGGTTTTCACTAGGGGATCAATTTTTCTCTTTTTTATTTTTATTTTATTCTTCATTTTTGGGCTGAAGTCCTCCTCTTCCCCAAAGTATGTCTTTAGGTCCAGTTTGTAGACATATATTGAGTCTTTCCCCCAGTCATTGCTTTTCTCAATTTCTCCCATAAAACTTAGGAGCGCTTCCTCGCTTTGGAACTTGTCAACGTGTACAACACTTGGTTGGTCCCAATCTATGAGTTTAGGATGGCAGAGGGGAAGGTAAATTAAGAGAATGGAAAGTTGGCACAAGACAGAATTTCCCAGGAAGGTTTCATCATCAAAGACATCATCATAGGCTCTCACAACTCTCTCTTCTGGGACATCTTTGATGTCAATGATTTTGCCCAAGGATGGATAAGAGGCATAGATGTTCTCGTTGGTGCCTCCATTCATGTCAAAGTCCATGCCAAGGCCTAGGTGCTTTTATCATCAAGTAGGTACAATAAGATCTTTCATTCATTTCTCTTCATAACCAAGGCCACCTCCTTGGTAGTTCCATTTTTCTATCAGCAGCTTGTGAGTTGCAGGGTACTTACCTTTGAAGTAATTGAGGCAAATTGTGTCCTTGGGTGGTGGATCCTTATAGAGCCATTGGTTGATGTTTGGCATCATTTCCTGTCCATTCAAAGTACCTTTTGAGATAAAAGTGGTAGGAACAAATTGTAGTGCCTTGGTTGTCTTTGGTTATGTCTTTCTTAGATTAGGTTAGCAGCCTTGAGTATGTGGATCAATTGGCAGTGCTCCAACTGGGAAGGCATCAGATAAACTATACTCACCATAACCTTTGTTGTTGATCTTGACCATGGATAGGGTGGAGGAAAGGATTGTTTCTAGGTCTGAGTGGGTGCGAGATGAACTTGCAAAAGAGGTGCTAATGTTGATCCCAGGACAGTGATTGGAATGAGGGAAGGAAGTTTCCAATACATTGCAATATGCGAAGGGCTTGGGATCTGTGTGTATGGTGATCTCAGTGCTATTATATGAGAATTTGATGCACTGGTGGTAGGTGGAGGGGATGGCTTGCATAGAATGAATCCATGGGTGTCCAAGGAGGATGTTGAAGGGAAGGTCAAGATCAAAAACATGATATAGTGTATCCTAGATAATGGGGCCCACTTGAATGGGTAATGATATGGTGCCTTCAGAAGTATGCTCCATATTGTCATAGGCTTTGATAGTAATGACTTCATTTGTTATATCTGCTTCAGTGCAGCCCAACTATTTTATGAATTTAAGAGTACACAGATTTAGGGCTGAACCATTACCTATCATGACCCATTTGATGGGAAAATCTTTAACCATGACAACAATACAGAGTGGGAGATTATGATCAGGTTCTTCTGAGGGTACATCTGTTGATTTAAAGGAGACCCCATAAGATGCAGACAAGTTTCTGACAAGGTTCTAGAATTTCGTGAGGTTGATGTCGCTGGGAACACGAGATTCTTGCAAGGCTCTATTAAGGATCTCTTGATAGGTGGGTGAAGTATGGAGGAGATCGAGGATGGAAATTTGAGCAGGAGTATTCCCTAGCTGTTCCAAAATATTATACTGGGTACCAGTAGATAGAAGGGTACACTAATACATTTGGTACCAAATTGCAACAGTAGTGTCGTTTTAGTTTTTCCGTCACAACCTTTTCGTTGTCGCAATTACAATGATAGACCGTCACAATTGCAATGATGACAAGGTTGTGATGGAAAAACTACAATGGCACTATCGTTGCAATTTGGTACCAAATGTATTAGTGGTATTCACACTTGCAACTATTATTCTGCCTCTACGAGTGGTGACTGCACATTGGTTATCGACACCCTTGACATGGATGACATTGAAAGAGGACTGGACTTGGGATACAAAGCCAATGAGATTATCATAGTTGATATAAGCATTTGTATAATCTTTCATGTTGGAATTTTCTCCTTGCTTACCCTTCCCCTGATCAGAGGATTGAGTAGGATTGTCTGGGCCTTACCTTAGGTGTGTTCAAGAAATGCATTTTGATAGATTTTAAGGCTTGCATTTGGAGATGGTTGGGCAGGAGAGTCCACTTCAATCTCTTTGTGGTCGATGAGATCCTGGATGTAATGTTTTAACTTCATGCATTTGAGGGTGGTGTGTAACTTAACACGGTGGTACTCATAGTACTCGTTGTCTTTATACCAAGCAGGCTTAGGTGTTGAGTTATCAAATGGCTGTCTTTGGGTACATGACTTGGTTAGCTTGGACCAACTTGCAGAAGATGACATCTATGGGTTTACCCAAAGGGGTAAACGTGTGTTGTGGTGCATTTGAAGTGTGAGGCCTTTTTTGTCCATGGGGGACTAATATAGCATTTGTCTGTTTCATAGGCCCTTGGTAGTTGTGTTGATATGATGTCCCTGGAGGGGGATAGATAGTCGCCCCCTGAGGGTGTATGTTTTTCTGGTACGTCGGTTGGGGATATGTGGGAGTGGGTTGTTGATACATGGGAGAAGGTTGAGGGTACACTAGCGGTACTTGATGATAAGTTTGGGTAGGTGCATTAGGACCGGCTACCATGACTTGAACATTTTTGGTGTCAGTGGCTCCGTCAGTTACTGTGTTCTTGTTCTTGTTCCAGTACCGTTATCAATTGTTATTATGTTTGTTAGGTTGGGCTTCTTTGTAGTGCTTGATGGCACCATCTTCTATGAGACCACGCTCAAGGTCCATGCCTTTGATTCTGATGTCTTGGTAAGTTTGTATACAATTCATGCACATGTGATAGGAAAACTTAGGATGGAGGTTGTTAATGAATATTTTGATAAGATTTTTCTCGAGGGGTTGATAGGACAACCTTGTAGTAAGCCCTTGCCAGCGCTGAAGGTAATCGGCCAGGCTTTCTCCTCCCTTTTGTTTGGAATTACATAGATCAAGGAGTGAGAGTTTATTTTTGACATTATGTATACATTGGATAACAAACTTTTCATGTAGTTCAGCAAAAGTAGAGACTATGTCATAGGGGATTTTATAGAACCATTCAATAGCGGTCCCTCCTAAGCTCTTGGGGAATAGCCGCATGAGGAAATTATTGCTATAGGCCACTTCTTGACATGCCATGTAGAATTATTTCACGTGACTCACAGGATCTCCCTTCCCCCAATATTTATCAAATTTGGGTGTCTCAAAATGCTTGGGGAAGGGTATGGCAGTGAGAGATTGATCAAACAGGTAAGGGTACACTTCTTCAAACTTGAATGTCTTAGCCTCAGTACCTACTTTTATCTCCTTGAGAGTGTTCTTCATTTCCTCCCATTCATGATTGATTTGTGGGGGAGGATTATTAACTGTGATTGCATGGATTCCTTGAACCTGATATGGATCAAATGGAGAATATGGAGGATTCTGTGGGGGATATTATGGTTTTTGATATGATGGTTGATGGTCAGCATTTATAGGCTATTGTGGTGGAAGTTGTGGCTGAGGGGAATATTGCAGTGGAGGAGGTGGCAGCGCTTGATAAGGTTGTTGCAACTACTGGAAAAATTCTTGTATTTGTTGCTGTGTTGGATAACTAGGCTGAGCCTGTTGCGCACTTGCATGGTGTGGATGATAAGTGTTTTGTGGTGGAATGCCCCTAGTGGCCGTAGCAAGGTAATTGGTGTTATTGGGGACACTGAATTATTGTGAAGGTGGAGTGGTTTGTGATTCAATAGAGGATGGCATGACTAGGTGATTAGCAGAATGAGTTTGATGTTGCTGCATGGGTTGGATGAAAGGATTAGCAAAATTGTTGCAGTGGTTGTGCCATGAAGGGATTTTCCCCCTGCATTTGTGGTTGCAGCTATTGTGTAACTTGGAGGGTGGATTGCATAGCTGTGGAGGGGTTGATTTGTTGTTGTTGTTCTTGGGATGTGAATGGGATGGTAATCTACTACTACGGTTGTTGTTGGGATGGTTGCGGGATGAATTGTTGTTACTGAATAGGTTATTGCTACTGTTGGATTGGTTTTTGTTGTTGGATAGGTTTCAGTTGTTGTTGGATTGGTTGTTGTTGTTTTTGGATAGGTATTTGGGGTATGACGAAAGGATTGGTAGATGGTTGTTGCATGGGAGGATGTGGATTGGTTTGCATTTGTGGAAACACTGCTGGCACATGTTGCGGTTGCATTGCTAGTGGAGCAGGGAAAGTGGACCCTTGTGGGTATAAGGGTTGGTTATAGGTGTTGGTAGGTGGCATGCCTATGGTGAATAAAGGAAGAATAGACATGGAGACTTGGGTGCTTTGATGTTGTGAACTGGTTGTTGCACTTTAAATGGGCTGAGTAGGGATGGGTGGAATAGTGGTTTGCTAAGTGCCAACCAGTGGTGGTGGGAAATGTTCCACAAATGTTGGGAATGTTTGTCAAAGTGGAGCAGATGTGGTCTGAGGAGGTTCTTGTGTAGTGATAGGGGGTATCATTTGTGTTGCCGATGTTGGATCAGGATGCGGGGCTCCTGGGGTAGATGAAGGTATCGTGTGCATGATGGAGGGTGGGATGGAAGGTTGCACTACTTGTGCAATAAGAGTCCCCACTTGTAGAGCTCACTGAAGTGTATCACAAACTTCATTTCTAGTGGGAGGATAACATTCCCTTAAAAGTGTCATAGGTCATGTGACAAGTGTGGGTATAATCCAAGGTAGGAGTTGAAGTCCTTATTGTTGAATGTCCAAGAGTACCTAACTACTATTGTGTCCACTCATGACGCTTACCATGTGGACATGCACTAGATGATTGATAAATGTTTCCATAGTACTCATGGTGGGAGGCTCATTACTATCTACCCAAATGTGTTCAATTTGTTCATTGGGCTGAGGTGCATAAGTAACCATGGCGTTAGTGTTGTCAGTCGCAGGATTAGATGAACTAGCAGAAAGATTAGGGTCCATGTTCTTCCTCTTCTTAGTGACTCATGTGATAGGTGGCATGAAATGACTACCCTAAGGGAATATGAGATTAAAGATGTAATGCAAGGATGTGTTCAGGAAGCTAAGGATGATGATGCTAGGACTAGGATTTTAGACAATGCATCTAGGATGATGAGTATGCTCCTAAGGATGAATTGATGTATGCAAGGATTAAGAGTTGCTTTCCCTAGTGTAAGATCAACTGGATGTGATTTTCTACCTAAGACAGACTTGTGGTTTTCGGTAGATGAGATTCTCTATCAATGAAAACCAACCTTTTGATCAAGATGATGAGGTTGCAAAGGCAAAGGGGATTATCCTAAACAATGCTTAGTAAAGGACACTTAAGGCTGGGGGTTTTTATTAAGATGTAGGTTCTAAGAAAATCAAAAGGGGATACAATACCAAGTGAAGGATGTGATCAAGGATGCCTTAGATGATGATTAAGATGATGCTAGGCTAAGTAGGATTGGATTGGATTAATGCAGGATTATGCTAGGATGAGTGTGGGATGTGTTCTAAAGATGACAACCTAAGAGAGGTCCTAAAAATGCAAGCTAAATGAGCTTAGGAAGAGGAGGAATGTTCATTTTTTGTGGTACACTAGCTAGTCATATTTCTCAAATCTGAAAAAAGCAGTGTTTAGATGATATTTTCCCATGAAATGAGCAACCTTGTTTTTGTAGATCACTTTATCTAATTCTTCCCGTTTATGAATTTCATGTTGGATGGAAACAATGATGTGTTGGTACTTGGTAGCCTCTCGAGTTGTGTTTTTCTGTTCTCTTTGCACGGGTGGTAACAAAATTTTTACCTTCTTATGTTTCTTAGAATTGGTCATGTCCTATAAACAGATTTGATTTTGGATGAGCAATTGGAAGTTTTCACAAAAGGTTAAATTTTGAAGATTGGAGCTCACGATAATTTGCAAAAGGACATTGTTTTGAATGATTTGGAAAAAGTTTGATCTTGTTCTAATTTTCAATAGATTTGTTCTATGGAAAGAACCAATTTCAACATAGTCAAACCAGAAAATAACAAGCATGTGTCTAAAAACAATCTGACAAGGGAAAAAGTAACCTTGAAGGATACTAGCAAGTGACAAATTTGAATGTTGGGTATTCCGTTTGTGTTTTGGATTTGCAAATGTTGTTCAAACACTTCAAGAACGCATCTACCTAAGGAATTGGCTTTGAATGAAATATTATAGACCCATTGCTTGGTAGTTCTTCAGCTCACATAGCAGTGTCACCCCCGAAAGGGTGCCCTTGTTTTTGCCTTTTTCCAGGTATTGTTGTCATTCTATGAAGATCTCTTTTGAAACACAATACCTTGGGACACATAAAATGGGGATCTTGGGGGGAGATTATTCCCTCCCCTCATACTATAACAAATCACCATTTGGAGGTGAATCAGATAGTTTTTATGCCTAGAGTGTTTAGTAAGTGTCTTCGTTCGATTGTATCATCTATGTCTGCGCAAGCACGATTCAGGTGTGTAGCCCCATAGAGCATCTTGATAAAAGTGGTCACGTAAACATGATTGAGACCACGAGTCCACACATAAGTTAGATGAGAGCCGAGTATAAGATCAAATGCCAATCGACTCTCGAGGCTTTAACCCCAAAGAGTAAATTTGATTAATGTGAGTTAGAGTGGTGTGGCTTACACCTCGTTCTCACATGGGTCGTTCCTGGGAGATTTTTTCCTCGACCGGCAGGCCCATCTAAAGGATTAATTTGAAAAACATGGATTGGCGATGAGAGGGGTCTAGATTTCTCATTTTCCCACAAGGAGAAAAGAGCATACTCTCCTACCCAATGTCATTTTCTCCCAAACACACAAGACAAGTTTCTTCTTTCTCAAAAGATTTAATTGTTTAACACAAAGCAAGTGTGTCTAGGTTTTTTATCTTCCCAAAAGGAAAGAGAGCATAATCCCCTAACACTTGCTTTGACTTAGACAAAAAAAATCTCCCTAATTATGCTAGGTTCCTAAAAAAATTAAAGCAAACATGATCGTTTGGTCAATTTTGGCGTAAGACTTACATGAGCAGTCTTTTGAACTTGTCTTTGGCAAGCGGTGCTGCAAGACAATTGGTTAGTAGTTTTAATTTTAGCCTTTGACAAGCGTTGAAAACACAAAAACCACTTAAAAATTGTTAGCAAATGATCAAAAATAGTCTGACAAAGCGCAGACGCCGATGTAGGGCGCAGACACTGGTTCTATGTTTTTCTCAAAAATGACAAATGCAGGGAAAACAAGCTAGAAAACACATAAAAATGAAAAATCTGTTATACCAGTCGGAGACACTGATTCATGAAATGCAGACGTCGATCGATGATTTTCTGAACTGGCATTTGCACAGATGCCGAGACCTGAATAAGTGTTTCCACAGACCCTATTATACCTGCAAGTTCACAAAACATGGCAAAAATAGCAGACAAGGTTACTTTTTCTTCCTTCTTAGTCTTTAATTTGATCAAATTTAGCCATTTGAGATTATCCAAACAATTAAAAGCTAGTGTTTTTCAATAATTTATCAAGATTCATTCCTTTAATGAAAATTTGGCATTATAACTACTTGTAAAATGGATCTCTGCTAAAAAATAGAATGCTCAAATATTAAAAAGCAGTGGGAAAGACAGTAAATCTTGAAAAACTAAAAAATTATGTTTGGAAAATGTCAAACTACCAATTCCAGGCGGAGACGCTGATTCAAGGCATAGACGCTGGTTAAGCGAGGATGTTGAATGACAGTTTAGATAGAACTGGCATTTGTGCAAACACCTCTGCGTAAAACACAGATGTTGATCTGCGTGCTTGGCGAAGTTTGGAAGAAAAAAGATAATAATTTAGAAGAATTTAGGGACGTGGGTCCCACCGGGCATGCCAGAATGTGTATGAGGAATTCTTCAACCTGTTGGGAGAAAGCTCAAACATACAAGATTAGTGGGTTAGCATATATAATCAATTCAAAATCATATGGAAGAGCAAGCAAGCAACAAAGAACACCAAATAACATCAGATTGAGCTAAAAATAAGTAAAGTGCACCCTATTCTACTTATTTGATTTGCTCCTTTTTATGGATTATGGGTGTGCTCTCTCAAACACAAATGGATCAAATCCCCATTGCAATACAAGATTGATAGGCAAGAAGAGAGACTCAAGAGATAGTATGAAGAACTAGTCTCAAATCTTCTCCAAGATGATAGATCAAACTAGAAATGATATGCATATGCAAGAAACTATGATTAATTTACCAAATTGAATCCTAGTATGTGATTTCTAAGTGATTTAAGCTAAAGAATAAGAGCATGAAAACAAGATATGAAATTCTAATGTAATTCTAGCATAATAACAATGCACAATGAGAGATGAAAAATGAAGAGGAGAAGGCCTCTATTTATAGAGTTTTGGGAGAGAAGAGGAGGGCTTGGATGATGTGGCATCTATGTGGCATCCACATAAGAGCCAGATAAGGGACACATAGGCTTGAAGGGATGGCCAATTTTGAGTCAAACTTGGCATTAAATGTTGAGTGGCTCAAGATTTCCAAGTGGGAGACAAACTTGTAAGAAGAATTTAAGAGGAATGGGTGACCTTTTTGGAGAGATTTTCCCCATGTGGGTGAGCATTCTATTAGCCTTAAAAAGGTTAGGAATCACCCTTTAAGTATAATTAGAGGACAGTTAGGTAGGGAAACATGTTTAGGAAGTGAGGTGATGGGAGTAGAGTAGGAATAGGGTAGGCTTAGGGTAGGTCTCTAGGTTGGATTAATAGGTTTCTAGCTAGGGTTTAGATTGTAATTCAAATTAGATTTGAATAAATCATAGTTTAGAAGAATTAGGAATATGGAGGGATTTTTAATAAATATGAATTTATTAAAAAAGGGGATTTTGTGAGGCAAATGTATTTAAACCATTGATAAATACCAACTATGAAACTATTTAATTGCTTGAATTAAATAGTTAGAGGAATAAGAGAGAATTTAATATTAATAATAATGTTAATATTTTTGGACATCTACAATATCATATCATAAAGCTTAAGTATAAAGGCGCATAGTCTGACTCAACCGTACCCACGTGTGTTGGTGCTCTGATCAACTGCATATCTCTGCTTTGTTCTATCTTCTATACTTAGCCAAATTTTGATCTTCAAAGTTTGTGAAGTTAATTTTAAAAAATTCATATGACTTTGTTGCCATAATGACAACACAAATTTAGTCATATAAACCCTGAGTTTCAAATTGCCAACAATCTCACCCTTTGTCATTAATGGAAACAAAGGAATGTGGCCAAGTTACATATACTTTGACTTAACAAAAAAAACTATAAGTTTACTGTAAATCATACCTTAGGCTATATTTTTCATACTCCTTTATATACACTACTCCCCCTTTGACATTAATGACAAAGGTGCCAAAAAGTAAAGTCCCTAAGTACTTACTCTGAGTATACATCTGGTTATGCAGTCTAAAGATTCTTGATTTCTTGCTGCCAGAATGCCTTGACTGCATCAATAGTCTGAAGATGGGTGCATAATGCATATGTGAGATTCTCCATTTTTTTAAGATCCATGCAGGGGCCTTGATCACATGTGACAATAGTTGCATCTATTTGTTTGATGTTCTCATTTAATACAGCTAAGGAGGGTGCAAGTGCATTTCTTAGTTGGGTTTGCCTATTCCTTATCTTGTTGATCTCTATCTTGGCATTTTCAATCTTGTCTATCTGCCCTTGATAGATGTTGTTGCAGATGTTGATGTCTTGGGAGGATCTTTCAACTGATTTCCTGATGTTTTCAACCAAGATGTTTGCTTCCTCAATCTTCTTGATGTGCTCAGAAGTGAATTTGACTCTATCCATACAATTAGCTATCACCTTCCTGCCTTTTGTTGCTAACTCTTTCAAAAAAAATTGACTAATCTTCAATGAGTTGAGATCTAGTGAGAAGTTCTTTATCAGTTCATCCAATCTTTCCTTTTTGTAATTCTCCTCTGCAGTTTTAGTATTTGAATCTATTAAACTTGTGAATTTTTCTTTGAAGCAAGTCAAGATGCTATCAACATCATTAATTGACTGAATATTTGCCCATTTATTTTCTGTTGGCACTATGTTATTCAAAATGTTTACTGACTCTAGAAAGAGAGGATTTCTCATAACTTGTTTTTCTTTGGCTTTCTCCATGGCTAATACACTAATTTTGATCAAGTCTTCTTCTCCCCATGCATCTAGGTTTGCTGAGTCAGGGGTCAAACTTGACAATAATGATATTGATGGTTTGATAGATGGAGTGAATATAGCATTTTTACTAACATCCATACATTCAATTTTCATTGGGATCTCCATAGAGGGTGGTTCATTAAATTGATTATCTTCCTCATTATTCAAATCTATTGAATCTTTGGAAATAACTTCATCTTGCTGCAAGGGAGTATTATCAATGCATACCTTCTCTGCTTCTTCAGTGCTGACAAATGCTTTTTCAAATTTGTTTAAGTTGTTATCTAAAGCTGTCATTGTTATCTTAACATCATTGATCACAATGGTTTCATCTGAATCTTTGATTGTGTTAGAGGGTGATGGAAATTTGGGCGCAGAATCCTGGGGACCTGTCATAGGCACATTAAGAGTCTTTGGTTTTTTTTCTTATTTAGAAGGAACTGGAGTCACTTTAGCTGTAGGCACCATTGATGGATACATGTGTCTATCCAAAAACACTTGCTCAAATGCTCTTTCAGTCTCTTTGCCAATAAACTCATACTCTTTGTTCATAATGTGAAGAGTTCTTGTTTTGGTTCTTAGATGAGGTTTTACCAAATCTAACAGAATTGCCTTCTCATCATGTAAGCAAATAGGGAGAAGATTTTCTAATGTTTCTTCTCTAATCCTCATATCTTCTTCTATTGCTTGTCTTTTTAATAAGTCTAGTATGTTCCTATAAAGGAGAAAAATGATGTTTATGGAATAAGAGTGTTTTGATACTCAAATCAATTATCACCTTTACATTTAATGTTTAGAGTGGAGGGAAAGATAAGATATTCCCTTTTATTCTCAAATGCACAAAGGAAGGATCCAAATTGATCAACCCA
>MU225217.1:3546780-3585390 GCA_018584345.1 Thuja plicata | reverse complement strand
TACATGCCAAATACCAAACACTATAATATATATGATTATGAAGTAATAAATCACAACATTAATATTATTACCTATTAATATTTACTACAGGATAGAACACTCAGGTAGAATAAAATCACATGCCTTAAAATAGATCTAAACATCCAAAGAGGTCATAACAATAAATTATGAAACATATCGAGAAAACCACAAGATCAAACAAGGTCAACCACAGTCAACAAGGAAAGTCAAGCCAAACTCCTGACCAAGCATGGAACTCTGAAACACAACATAGAGAAGATTAACGAAGAATCATCCCACGGAGGAGAATTAAATGAAATGAATAAAAAAATCACATAACCAAATGAATGAAAGTGACCAGAAGGGACTATTTACAACAATGCCCAAGTGGGTGAGGTGGATCTAGGTTTTATTTTTACCCAGAAGTTGACTAACAAGAAAGGAACCCCAATATTCCTAAATTGAATAATGACAAAGGAAGACTCTTGCAGTGGCCTTAGTACTATCCCACAACCAAAACCATCAAGGATTTTTGGACACGCTCAGACCTGTGAATCTAGGTGAAGTCGATGCCCAGTACTTGCAAGCCTGCATCACAAAGAAGAAATACATGTGCATGGATATACTGTTGGAATTAATGTGAAGTATTTACTGAGAGGGGAGGGGCGAATTAGTACCTCTAAAAATTGTATCTTTTAACCTTTATCCTTTAAGTAATCAATTGTTTATCCAACCATCTGTTCTATGCTATCTTGGTGTAAGCTTTATCAATTCATAAACTTAATAAACATGTGAACATTCATGAAAGTATTTGACACATAACACAAGATATGCTACCACAAAAAACTCTTGTTAGGAAGTAAAAACTATGGTGGGGATGGCACCCACAAATTATTCACTATCTACAGAATGGAAGGGGCCGGTTAAGGCTTACAATTTGATCACTTCTGATGATCTACCCTGTTAGGAGTATCTGTGGAGACATGTTAAAGTCTACTCTGTTAAGAGCTTTAGCTACACTATTTAGTGTGCACTTGGTTAAGAGATTTACAATTGGATGGTTAAATCCACCTTCCTTGAAAGGATTTTTACACTTTGCTTCACTTGTTAGAATGTAATAAAATTACACTTTGACCTGAGTGTATGTAATTTCCTATTATTGATTATAGATCCATTTAATATTTTTTCTTTTTTGGAAAAATTTAATATTTATATTGATAATAATAACTGGTTCAAAAGGGCTCCCGGAGAAAGAACCAAAAAGAAAACTTCATTCATGACCCATACATTTACAAATTTTAGCATCAAAATCTAATAGAGTTCATAGCCTACCCGAAGACCCAAGGTCATAAAGACCAGATTAAAATTTCAAAATTGGCCCTCCAAACAACATGACAGAATGTTACCAGATTACAACATGTTATATGTCTTAGGCTACCCCAAAAAAAAGATGACCACTTTAGAGGCCAATTACATCCCAAAAAACCCCAACCCCATTACATTATGATGCACCAACATAGTGCCAAAAGAACATCCTAGAAAAAGAAGATTTGAAGATGGGTAGAAAAATGTTGTAGGAGGCCGAGAAGACACCTGGCTAATCATAATCATAATCAACCAGCCATATATAGCAGCTCCAAATAGACCTGTACAAAAATTTAGAAGAAAAACAATACCACATCGTAGCATTTTATAACAACATTAATCATAACCACCACAACCAAAATGTGGAGGAGGAGATAGGAATAGAGAGCTCCAAAGCCTATCGGCTTGGGATACAAGAGGATCACCCTAAGTCAAAGGAGCAGAAGAAGTTGAAACTAAAGCCCGTACAGGGGAAGAACAAGATCCAACTGACAAAGAGCCCAATTCAGGAACAGGCAAAGAAATCAAATTGTCACCCAATGAATTGTTAGTCATCAATGAAGGGCCTGAACCCGGACTTGAAGCATGAACATGTGTCAATAAACCAGTAAAAGCATACATTTTTGCAAACACCTTTCCTCTATGACTCGCATCAAAAGGAGTCCTATTGAGAAGATGATCAAGCGACACAATAGAAGAAGAGGCTAGACAATCTTTAACAGCAATAAGAAGCATGATATATTTGTCAGAATTAAAAAGAAGATGATGCGGGAATACACCTCCAATATGAGCATCTTAAAACCAAAAGTTATAATTTTGAACCACTAGATGCAACCCATTATCATGTAGAAAATGGGGTAAAATAGACCAATTCACAATGGACAACAACATATTCCATGATTGAGACAAATATAATATGTTAGAGCAAAAGACTAAAACAACTTGGGATGGAAAAAACAATATCGAAGAAGTATGAATGAAAATAAAAGAATAAAGAAGAACAATAAGGACTATAAGAAATAAATAAAAAAGGCCATATGAGCTGAATTAAGAAGAATCAGTACGAATTAAATCAAAAATGGAAGGGTGGGAGGTCAAAGATACAAGAGGTGAAGGGTAAAGGATATGAGACTCATCGGAACCAAAATTAGCTAGGAAATCTGCTATGCAATTTCTCTCTCTAAATATGTGAGTTAAAAAGCAATCTGGGAAAGAATCCAACAGACACCAAATTTGGGACAAGACATAATGAATGTGTCTAGAAAAGGAAGTTCTTTGAATACAAGCATTGATAATAATTGAGGAATCCCCTTCAACATGAAGGGAAGAAATATTCAACTTCTTAGCAGCAGAAAGACCATATAGTAAAGCCAGAGCTTCTGCCCGATTATTAGTTCCTGAAGGGACAGGATGAGCCTCAAAATAAAGGACCAAGCCAAGGCAGTTGTGGAGAGAAAAACCTATCCCTGACTTACCAGGATTACCTTTAGAGGAGCCGTCAAAGTTCAATTTAATAAAACCACTTTGAGAGGAGACCATTTAATAGAGGATCTGAGGTACAATCTATCTTTAGGACATAAGGGAAAAGGAAGGGTGGGAAACACCAAACCCTGCCATTCCTTGGCAATACTATTATCCCAAGAGGAAAATCCCTGATCACCTATGAACTTATGAGTATATGCATTAGTAACCTCAACAATAGAGTGATGAAGCCTATTGAGGACAACATCATAAGTAGATGGAGATTTTTGAAAAATATGTTTATTTCTCTCCCACCATATAGTCCATAGGACCAGAGAAGGAGAACAAATCCAAATACAAGAAAACATAGACTTAGGGAACAAATATGGCCAAGATTGGAGAAGATCCCATACAGATAATGGAAGAGGCATAGGGAAGCCCAAATTTCTTAAAACACACATCTAGCATTCTTGAGCAAAAGGGAAATTGAGGAAAAGGTGATCAGAGGATTCTTGATCATGATTACATAGAACACAGGGTAAAGCATTGGTGATATTAAGTTTAGCTAATCTTTCACCTGTAAGAACATGATTCTTCATAACAAGCCAGGGAAAACATCCTGCCTTAGGTAAAACTGAATTATGCCAACAAAAAATATATGCCCTCTGCCTAGTTTTATTGCTTTGCCTATTATGAATTAACTCATAACCCGTTTTGACCGAATAATTTCCATCCTGTGATGGGGCCCATAATAAGCGATCAGGAGACCTAGAGAAAAAAAATAGTTTGGGAAGAGAGAAATTGGTTTTCCAAAATGGCCTCCTAGGGGTAAATAGGTAGAAGGGAGAAGTCTTTCCATATAACTAAACCAAAATGAATAGCAACTGTAGATACATAACCAGAGAAATTAAAGCCCCACAAAGAAGAAGCCACTTCCCAAACAGTTAAAAAAGGTTGGAGAGTGCGTAAAGGTGGTAAGTCATTCCATGAGTCAAGCCATAAATTGACTGAGTCACCATTATGGACTTCCCACAAAATAGAAGATGTAATAATTGGTATAGCTTTCATCATAAAATTCTAGATGGCTGAACCTTTCAGAGGGTCTAGAACAGAGAATATTCTAGAAGAATCTAAATTGTCAAGATATTTCTCCTGCATTAATTGACACCATTTAATGTTGGGTTGGGAAAAAAATTTCCAAACCAACTTTCCACCAAAAGCTAGATTCCAAGATGATAAATTATGGATGCCAACTCCACCAGTTGATAAAGAAGAGGCCATGTCTGAAAGTGACACAAGCGGTATTTTCCTTTCATCTGGCATATTGGCAGTCCAAAGGAAATCCCTGATTAGTTTATCTATCTGATTAATAACTAATTTTGGGGCTTGAAGGACTGAAAAATAATAATTGGGAATTGTTGATAAAATAGTTTTGATTAACAAAATTCTTCTAGATAATGAAAGCCACCTTGCCTTCCAAGCTAGAACCCTGGACTTAATACGACTGATAACTGACTGCCAGTAAAGTGTTTTATTTGAACTGACAAAGAAGGGGACTCCTAAATAAGTAGAAGGAAGTTCATCTAGAGGGAAACCTAGAATATCAACAATCCTTTTAGTTAACGGTGGTTTCACATTAAAAATATAAACCTTTGATTTTTGGCTGTTAATTTTTTGGCCCGATGCTGAGCAGTATAGATCTAAAACTTTCTTAACTTGTTTATCCTCAAAAATGGATGCCTTACCAAATAGAAGAGTATCATCATCAAATAAAGAATGTGTAACCAAAATAGATGTATTCAGAATGGGAATACCAAGCCATAGGTCTGCATTATGAGAAGCACTAATGGCTCGACTAAGAGCCTCAGCCATGATTATGAAAAGAAAGGGGAACAAGGGGTCTCCTTGTCTGACACCTTGAGAGGATGAGAAGAAACCAGCAGGAGCTCCATTGATTAATACAAAAAAATGAGCTCCAGTAATACATGCCTTAATCCATTTACACCATTTTTTGGAGAAACCAAACTTTAACAATACTTTTAGCAAAAAAGACCAATTTACCCTATCATACGCCTTCATCATATCTAATTTAATGACAAAAGAAGGAATGGAGTGGGAATTAATGGAATGAAGAGTTTCATGAGCCAGAATAGCCCCATTTGTGGTATCCCTACCAAGGACAAAAGCCCCTTGTTCATAGGAAATAATCCTTGGAATGATAAGTTGAAGGCACAAGTAAATAGCTTTAGTAATAATTTTATAAATCATGTTATAGAGAGAGATAGGACGAAAATCAGCAAAGGTTCACTATTTTTAGGGATAAGAACAAGGTTGGTAGTGTTAAAGCATTTCAGCATAGCTGTATTTTTTGTAGACTCCTCAAGAATAGCCAATAGGTCAAAACAAATGACACCCTAAGTCTTCTGGAAAAAAAGGCCTGTAAACCCATCTGGGTCAGGAGCCTTATCCAAAGATAATGAAAATACTACCTTTCTAAGTTCTAGTAAAGTAAAAGGAGCCATTAAAACCATGTTGTCCTGGGTTGAAACAAAAGAAGGAATGTCGTGAAGAATATCATCCAAAATACTATCAATAGACGAGAGAGACAAGGGGGGAGATAGAAAATTTGAAAAAAACCTAACTACTTGTTTCTTAATATCCTCAATGTTAGAAAATACATTCCCATGCTCATCTTTGATAGAAAAAATTGATTTGACTGCTTTCCTATGTTTGGCTGAAGCATGAAAAAACTTATTATTCTGATCTCCAGATTGCAGCCATAACTCACGAGAATTTTGTCTCCAATATTCTTCCTCTCTAGCACATAATTCAGACCATTCAAACTGAAGAGATTTTTGTGATTCAAAAGATTGATAATCTAATCCATTAGATATGATGTGTTGATTAATTTCAGATAATTCCTTCTCTACTTTTGATTTTTGTTCAAAGATGTTTTTAAAAACATTGATGTTCCAAGCCTTGATTAGATTTTTTACAAACTGCATTTTTTTTTAAAAATGGAACATCATGGTCTCGTTCTCCTGTGGAGCGGAATTCCACCATTGTTTTAAAAGAGATTGAAAAAGGGGGTGTCTGAACCAAACTGACTCAAATTTAAAAGAAGATTTACGAAGGCTTGATAATGGTATGTTAGAAGAATCAATCTGTAGTTGAATACGGCAATGATATGAATTGAAGAATGGAAAAATATCCAATGATAAAGCAAAATTTTCAATCTTCCAAAGATGAGAACCAAGAAATCTATCTAATTTGACCGCTATTTGCGAAAAACCCAACCTGCGATTGGTCCAAGTAAATGATCCATTTGATGGAATGATGTCAAAAGGGTCATTATTTGAAATACAGTTATTGAAGTCAAAAACCACCTGATTAGGAGGATTTATACCTCCTTTCTTATCATTTGGGCCCAAAGTAACATTAAAGTCTCTAATTAGAAGAAATTTGGAATTCAGAAATTGTTGGATAATGTCAGTTAATGATTGCCAAAGGTTCAATTTGGCCGGAGTAGACGTGGGCCCATAAAGATTAATCAGAAAAAAGGATGAGGAAAAATGTTTGACACTCAATAGCTTCCAATTATTGTCTGACTGAAGAGGAAATATCAAAACATTCTTAGAATTCCATAAGACTGCCAATCCACCTGAGGCACCATTAGCAAGGACAGAGTAGTTTTTCCATAAATCTCATCTACCCAGAGAAGAGTTAAAATTATCAGTAGACAACTTAGTTTCTTGGAGTAAAACAACGTCACTTTGAGAAGAATCAAGTCTTTTCTTGATTCTATTTCTCTTGTCAGAGGCATTAATGCCTTTGACATTCCATGAGAGGATCCTCATTAAGGATAGGGAGAACACTTAGTTCTCCTTTTTTAACATCTCTTTGAAGTAGAGAAACTTTTATCTAGAAGGTAGACTGAACACCAGCCTCTATTTCCTCCAAAGCCTTAGTTGCTTTGGACTTATTGCCTCTAGTTTTAGGTGTTGGCACATTAATTTTGGGAGATAAGAGAGTTTGCACAATAGATGACTTATCCATTTGTTTGGTTGGAGATTTGTTTTGAACAACATAAAGGGAGGATTTAGAGATGAGATTAGAATCCAACAATGAAGGAGAAGCCTCAAAATCATGAGACTGTAATGAGTCATTCTTAATAACTAAACCCAAATTAGAAGGAGATTTTACAACATCAGCAGGTGAAGTGATGGACTCAGAATGATCAAGTCCTTGAGGAAGAGAAAGTGAATCATCATGATCATTTTGATAACCTAAAAGAGAATAGGAGGGTACCATTAAACCATTAGAATTTGTATCCATCTAAAGATTATTTTGGAAATTCACAGCTGAAACAACTTCTATAGCCATAAGATCAGCATGCTCCAAAGTTAGCTTTCGAAACTTAAGTGGATCACCAGAAAACATTAACTTACTAACTATGGAATCCATCATTGAGGAATCTAAAAACTTGGGGTGAGATTTAGGAGTTGGGAAAGGGGTTGACTTAATAAGATCTTGAGAAAAATCAACAGCTTTAAAAACAGAGTCAATCACTGGAAGATACCATCTTAGCATGGTAACAAAAGAGAAAATATAATCAAAAGAAAGGGAAGGAGATTGATCAAACTGGACCATTTGTCATTCTGAATTTAATGGATAAGAATTTTCCTTTACCTCAAGCGAAAGGGCATCTATATTTGGAGATAGAATCTCCTCTAGATACAAAGGCTTAAATTAGTATTGAGCAAATTCAGCGTTGAAAATTCATTTCATGTCAGCATTGAGCATTTTGCAGGGAATGAAGTATGATCTTTACAAACAACTAAATTTGAACTATTAGGATCTTTACACTGATTTCTAAAATGACCCAATAGGTTAGCATAGAGTAATACAATCTCAGCATTTTGAATAATAATATGTTGATACCATGAACCCCATTTAGATTGTAATTCGATACCTTTGGGAAAATGCTTAGAAGAATCCAACAAAAGACACACTCGAATAGATCTATGGGGATGTTCAAAAGGGAGTAAATCATGTCGAATAAATGACCCAATCTTATTCTCAATGATTTCCATAATATCAATATCCCTATATTCAACTGGTAAGGCTGGCATCTCAATCTAGTAAGGAATTAGGGCACACACAGAGTCATCCATCTTAAAGTTAGGAATCCATGATATTAAAGAAATTTCACAGCCCTTACAGAACAATAATTTACTACAGAGAAAATTATTACGAGCAGAAGATGAATTAAAAATAGCTATAAAAAATTAGTAGTATGATCCATATAAAATAAATCAAACAGACCAGACCAATTCTTAAAAGCCCAAGTACAGAAATCTGTAATGGGGATAAATGAACAGATCTTACCAATAAGTGCAAATTCTTGCATGTGTGAAACCTGTGGTACTAGTAAACCATCTTCCAAAAAGAGCACCATTTTAGGGTTACTTACCTGAGACAAAGTATCTCTATGGTGGTCTGAAGGAAATGAACCTGATTCATGAGGAATCTGCTTATGCATCAGTTTTGGTTGTGAAAAAGTAGCATACCGTTGATGTGTAGAAAATGATCCAGTTCGACAAAGATCCTTATTATGAAGTGAATTTGACTATGCATGAACCCGAGAAGTAGGGTAAACATGGGTATCCAAGATGCCCTTATGAGAATGAATTTGGAAAGATTTCGATGGAGGTTTAGATAAAGGAGGGTGATTATGAGAAGGAGGGAGATGAGGATGAATAGGGATGTTGTTAGGGGAGGAAACAAAATAAGGGGGCCGAATCAACAAAGAATTAGGCCAGGAAACAAATGAAGGGGCATTAGGATCAAAATCCCCAATACGTGCAACATTAGAATTAGTGATAGGCGTCGGTAACAAAGGTCCCGAACAAATGTGAAAAGATGGCCGAAGGCGAGGTTGGCGAGAAGGGGGAACAAACTTTCTTCCACCAGATCTGGTAAGTAAACCCTTATTCACAAATGTCCCAAATTGTATTTGAGGGTTACCCTTATTCGGCAAGAATTTAGAATTACCAGTTGTTGGTGGAGCTTAGTGAGATCTGTCATTTGAAGCCGAGAAAATATCATGCTGACCGTAAAACTTGTGCCCTTGACTTACATTATTCCTTTCCTACTTACCTTGTCGCCCTCTACGCTCATGCTAGATTTTTTTGCTTCTGAAATTTTTTCTCCCCATGTTGGCTTAGATCCATTTAATATTACATTTATATGTATATCACCTAATGTGATTGAATAATACCTCTGTTTCTCGGTAGCCTCTGTTCTTGGTTCTTGATAACCAAATTCACCTTTTGTTGTTCTGGTTCTTGAAAGTTTCAGTCTAATCCATAGATGTGCTCGTAGGCTACATTCATCCTCTCATTCATGATAGTGAATGATTACAACATCTTTTTATAAGATATATTGACCTAATTAAGTTTCACGTAAAAAAATATTAACTCTATGATCACATGTTTACAACTTTACCTTGATCTTCTAGTCTATGTGTTTTAAATCAGTTAGACTGATTAAAACACTTGCAATAATGTTTCTTGTCCATTGATTAATGTTTTTAAAATAAATCAAGACTCTATAAATAGAATATCAATGTTTTATCTGACGTGGAAGTCAGATCCACTTTTTGTGGGCTTCAACTAACTTTTGGTTTCTATCGGTCGGTTATGCTATGAAATCAATTTGACTTTCTCTTGGTGTTCCTTGGTTGAACTATCTCTCAGGTTCCAATTTGACTGTTCTCTTAGGTAGCACTTTATCTTGCTCGTCGGGTTCTTCTATCGGGTTCCTCTTTATCCTTTTCACTTTGCATTTTTGGTTTACACACAAAACTGTGTCGTCGGTTTTCTTTCTACTTAGCAATTTTCGGTGATCTCTGATATCTATATCTTCGGTTTTATCTTGTCCTATCTTTCGGTGTATGTTTACCGAAAGTATTTTTTTCATACTAATGGAAAAATAATGTCATCATATACATATAAAAGAAGACATTACAGATGATTGACCAGGATCGATACATTGTGTGGACCTCAAATATGTGAGTAACTACGACTTCGTCCCAAATCATGAAAATGCATCATGTATATATATATATATATATATATATATATATATATATATACACACACACAAAANTTCGTCCCAAATCATGAAAATGCATCATGTATATATATATATATATATATATATATATATATATATATACACACACACAAAGCATGTAGCATCATCACAATGAAGGTTATAATTTTGAGCATTGTGTTAGTCTCTAATCAATACTAATAATAGATCAACATAATCATGAGAAATATCCCAAATCATCAAGTGAGATACAAGATTCATCAAAAGTATCCTTAATAGAAGAAAATATAAATAATCACTTATATCATATAACATGATAACCATATTCATAAACATATTGAAGGTCCTTATCACATACACAAAGATAAATACATAAAAATGATACCTTTAGACAGTACATCTAATATTAAAATCCTTTGGTACTAGCTTATGAAATCATTATAAACAAACTATAGGAATAGATCAAACAAGTATCATGAACAAATTAAGTTACAAGAAAACATCGAAAGATCTTACTTCATTCAAAAGCATCAAAACTTATATTAGGGTTAGAGGGTATTAAATCCAATCTTGGTGGGTGGACCCAGCCAGTTGAATTTGAGTCCCTTCCCTTTGCCTATTTTTCCTGTAAAAAATATGGCCACCAGGCAAAGGAATGTCCTCTCAAAACTCATAAAGCTAAGTCAGCTCCTCTAAAGGTCACCAAGATAATGTGGAAGGAAAAAAATTTTGGTGAATCCTAATGCTACCATCTCAAGAGACCTTTTTGTGTCTTCAAGTGTTACAATAGATCTAAGCTTGAATGGACCCCCACAAGGCAAAATTTCTTGAGAAAGTAGTGTAGAATAGACCAAGGAGATGTCTTCAGATCCTGATGGCCCCCTTGAAGAAGGAGAAATAAGAGTTATCACTGCCCATAAGGAAGATAAAATTAGTGAGGTTAATAAGAAACCCTCAGAGGATAGAGTAAATGGTAACAATATCTAGGAAATTATTTTAAGTCCATAAAATCCATAAGCAAAGAAAAGTTGGGCGGACTCGTTTGAAGAATCTAATCCATTCTCATAATGTGAGGAGGACCTCTAGACGAAGGTGACACACAATAAAAAGAAACATGTTGAAGCTAATCTAGGGATGCCCCTAGGAGGCATTATAACCAGAGGTATAAGAGCTGATGTGGGAACACCTAAGTCTAACAGAAGCAGAAGACCAAATAGAATCATGAGAGAACATGAAAGAAGACAAAGTATTGCATGCAGATGGGCGATAACATACCATCTAGGAATGTTCCCAAGGTAACAAAAGAATATCATATCTTGGAACATGAGGTGATTAAATAGCCCCCACAAATAGGACCTTTTGACA
Organism: Thuja plicata; assembly: GCA_018584345.1. Taxonomy (NCBI): domain Eukaryota; kingdom Viridiplantae; phylum Streptophyta; class Pinopsida; order Cupressales; family Cupressaceae; genus Thuja; species Thuja plicata. The sequence goes on along the minus strand of MU225217.1, from coordinate 3,574,083 downwards.
AATTTTGTTAGGGATCAAAACCTTGATATCATTCTTATCCAAGAAACTAAAATGGCTAGAGATAAAGTAGAAAAGATTAAAGTGTTTAAGAACTGTGGTGTTGTGGGTTGTAGTTCTGAAGGGGCCTCTGGGGGAACTACCTCCTTCTAGAACCTTAATACTATTCATGGTGATATTATCAACTATGAAGGTAACATCTCTACTATCAAGTTTAACCATATTAGAGATGGCTATAGCTGGGTTCTCTCTAATATCTATGTGCCAAACTCTAAAAGTGGTAGAGATAAGTTTTGGTGTAAGTTGGAAGCTGAGAGAATTAATTTCAGGAATGAATGCTGGATGGTTGTTGGAGACTTCAAGACTCCCCTTAGCAAATCTGAAAATTTGGGGGAGTCTCATCCTAGAATGACAGTGGTGTGGCTCTGATGGATTTTATAAATAATTAGTCCCTTATGGATCTTGATCACAGAGGTGGGACCTATACCTGGTCTAATCAAAGAACTGGTGATGACTTGATCTAAGTTTGTTTGGATCAGGCCCTGATATCTATGGATTGGATCCTTTTTAATTCCTCCTCATTTTATACTCTACACCATATTGGGTCTGATCATTCTCCTATATCCCTTCAAGCTAATCCTTTAACTGGTAAGAGAAACTCCCCTTTCAGATTTGAGAAAATGTGGATGCAGCATCCAGACCTTGAAAGAAACATTGCTAAATGGTGGAATGTCCATGTGGAGGGTACGTCCATGTATAGAGTGGTCCTAAAACTTAAGAGAATAAAAAACAAAATCAACGTGTGGAATAAATAAGTGTTTGGGGACATCTTCAAAGAGAAAATATCTTTTCAATCTTACCTTCAGGAATTACAAGGTACTATCCAATTGGAGGGCTTGACTGAGGAGAACAAACTGAAGGAAAAAATAATTTAGGCTAACTATCACAATATCATCTCTAAAGAAGAATATTTTTGGAGACAAAGATCCAGGGCTCTTTGGCTAAGAGACGAGGACAAGAATACTTGTTTCTTCCATGTGACAACCCAAAAACACATGGTGGCCAAAATAATAGACCATCTCAACATCCCACAAGGTAAGTTCGTCAAGGAGGAGGAAATCAAAAAAGAAATCTTGGATTATTTTTCTTCTCTTCTCATGAGTGATCCTTCCCTCTCCATTGAAAATTAGAATATTTTGCTTGATTCTATCCCTTGTATCTTAGATTGGAAAGCCAATGATTTGTTGTGTAAGATTCCTTCCAATAAAGAAATTAGAGAAGTTGTCTTTTCCTTTGAGGGAGAAAAGTCTCCTGGACCTGATGGATTTCCCCCCTTCTTTTTCCAATCCTTCTGGCACATTGTTGAAAAAGATATCTTGGATGTTGTCAAAGAATTCTTTGGAGTTGGTTCTCTTCTGAAGGAAGCTAATTCTACCTTTTTTGTCCTTATTCCTAATAAACCTAGTGCTAATTCTATGGATAGATTTAGACCAATTATTTTGTGCAACACTTTCTATAAGATCATATCCAAAGTCCTCACACTGATAATTTTGGCATTTCTCCTAGCAATTGTTTCCCCTAGCAGAATAGTTTTGTCCCGGGGCGGCAGATTCTAGATTCTATCATCTCTGCTCATGAGAATATCCATTCACTGGGGGTTTCATATAATCAAGGTTTAATTATGAAGGTTGACCTTTCTAAATCCTATGACACAGTGGACTGGGCCTTCCTCTATAAAGTTCTCTTGGCCTTTGGTTTCTCTGAGAAAGCTGTCAACCTCAAATAGCAACTTATCTCCACTCCTTCTATTTTGGTGTTGGTTAATGGCTCCACTTCCATCCTGTTCTTCCCTTTTCATGGCCTCTAGAAAGGGGATCCCATCTCCCCTATCCTCTTTTTTATTATGGTTGAGTTCCTTTGGATTTTTTTTCCAAATGGGTCCATGTTGGCTTAATTCAGGGTCTTCTCCCCTCTTCTGCTTTCCAACCTTAATCTCATGAACAATGTTTTGATGATATTGTTCTTATGGGTTCATCCTCGATTAAAGAACTAGAATTATCAAGAAGGCTCTAAAATCCTATTCCTCAACTACAGGTCAACTTATCAACTGGGAGAAAATCTCTCTCTTCTTTCTCAATACCCCTCTTCCTAGACAATAGAAAATGGCAACCATTCTTGGTTGTAATATATCCTCCTTCCCTTCAAGCTACATGGGTCTTCCCCTGGGTTTGAAACCCCCTGACTCTTTCTGGAACACTATTGTTGAAAAATTCAACCAAAAACTTGTTGGTTGGAAAGGGTCCCTCCTCAGCCAGGCTGGGAAGATTCATCTGCTTAAATCCTCCCTCCAGAATCTTCCAGTTTATGCTTTGAGTCTTATTAGAATCCCCTCTAAGATTGCTGATACTATCAAAAGATTGCAGAAAAGATTCTTGTGGTTAGGCATGGAGGAGAAAAATAAGATCCATCTTGTAGATTGGGAGAATGTGTGCATACCTATTAAATATGGTGGTCTTGGCATCAAGAGAATTAAGGATATCAATTAGGCCCTACTAGATAAGCAAATTTGGAGACTTTTTGAAGAGGAAAATGTTTGGAATAAAATTCTCAAATCTAAATATCTTTTTGTCACCCCTTCCATTGAATATTTCCTTTCCTCCCCTCACATTATTAATGAGTCTTATATCTGGAACAATATTCTGAAAGATAAAACTCTTGCTGCTAAAGGTGCTAGGTAGAGAGTTGGTAATGGAATGAAAATTAATTTTTGGGAAGATCCCTAGTTTAGAGACAAACCCCTCACCCAGTCTTCTAAAGTGGCCAACCTTGCTAACATTTGTACTAGAAGAATTGGGAGAAAAGTCTCATATTATTGGAGAGACAATAAATGGATTAATCTCAGTGACATTGATCCCCTGCTGAAAGTTGGTAATCTTGACTTGACCCCCTGGGTGATCAAAGAGAACTGTAATGACAAGCTCATTTTGTGCCCTAATCCTAGTGGAAAATTCATGGTGGCTTTGACGTACTCATTATCTTCATCTTATGATTCTGAGCCCTTTTGGGCTAAGTTTTGGTCTCCTTCCCTTATCCCCAAAATTGACATCTTCTACTAGTTTTTTTATCAGGACAAAGTGCTTACAATGGAGAGCCTGGATAAGAGAGGCTAGATGCTACCTAATAGATATTACCTCTGCATGAAAGACATTGAATATTCTTCCCACCTACTCCTACACTGTCAATTTACTAGGGAGGTTTGGGAAACTATGATGCAGCACTGTAATATTAGTTGGGTGTTCCCTAAAACTATTAAGGAGTTCATATTCCAATATTTTCCTCCTTTTTCTCATAAATTGGGGAAATTGACTTGGAATTACACTGCCCACCATGTTATTTGGAGGATATGGAAAGAAATAAACAACAAGATTTTTAGAAACAACCATTCTACGCCTTTTTTGGTTGGTTCTAAAGCTATTAGAAGTATTGTTGAAAACAACAATTTGGCTTGTGAACAAAGGCCTAAACTTATGGAAGGCATTACTAACAAGGACCTCCTAAATCACTAGAATTTTTCTTCCATTAATAATTCTACTATCAGTAATCGTGATGGAGTTGTTTGGCACTCTCCTCCACCTAGATGGCACAAAGTTAATTTTGATGGCTCTGCAAAGGGTAACGCAGGCATTGCTGGATGTGGGAGGATTATAAGAAATCCTCAAGATTATTGTGTGGCAGTTATTGCTATACCCATTGGCTCCCAAACTAGCCATGTGGCTGAGGCTATGGCTGCCCTTTACGCTTGCAAGCTTACAAAAATCAGAATTGCACTAAATTTTGGCTGGAAGGAGATTCTATGAATATCATAAATTGTATTAATGGTAATCATAAACCATCATGGAACAAATGTCATATGATAACCCAGATTAAAAGGCTCATATCTAACTTTGAGGACACACATGTCACCCATCCGTTCAGAGAATCAAATGATGTGGCTGACAGCCTGGTGAATGTGGGAGCTTGCAGTGATGATGTCAGATGTTGGCAAGGTAATCAAGGCTTAAATAATGAAGTCCTTAGTCTCATAAGGTATGATCAAATCTACCAAAATCATGGATTAATTACTAGATATGATGATTAGAAAGGATAATTTGCAAAAATGCCTTGCGAAAGAGCCTCGCACGCTTCAAGGATAGGGCAGTAATAAAGGCAAGTATGGGAAATGGCTCTTTAATTCCTTTAAAGTGGCAACTATCTTCAGTACTCTCTTGCTCTGCATTTATTTTTGAAATTTTGGTAAAGTGATTTTTCCTATGCCAGAGACTAGTGTCTAGGCTTCTGATAGAATGGGTGGTAAACATAAATGTGAAGAGCCGACATTTTGTAAGTGGAAGAAAGAGGATAAAGTCTGGAAAAATCTCAAGGAGGGTGGGGTCACCACTTACATGGAGAGATTACATGGCTATGACAAGGACATTTCCAAATATTTTGTTGACAGTTGGGATAACAGAAAATTTACCCTTTGTGGTAACACCTTTTCTATAACTGAGAAGCTTATTTTTGAAATTACGGGCTTAGATATGTCTAGATTTAAGTATTATAGAGGTAGGGTTATGGCCCAGAATGCAGATAGAATGTACCCTAAGACTCTAAGTTGAAAATACCTTCTCAAGGAATAATCTGGGGATTTTGTTCTTTGCAAGCATATGAAGCTTCTCTGGTGTAAACTTGTCAAAGCCCTTATGCAATATTTTATGCTTGAGGGCTCCTATACTAGGGCTTATAACTTCCATTTTATGCTTGTGAATCATTTTTGTTACAAGAGGAAAATTTCCTTCCCCTATCTCCTGCTTCAATCTCTTGGCACTGATATTATGGAAAACAGGGAAATTTTTGATAAGCTCATTCTTCACGATGGTTGTATTCTTCTTATTTATGAGCATGCCAAGTTTAAGCTCCAAGACTGCACACCAATCTCTTGGAAGAACAAGGAGAAGAAGGGTTAAAGACCCCTCATGTCAGAAAGTAACACATCTAGTAAGAACAAGAAGGTCAAACCTACTGAGATTTTGGCTGAAGAAGCCAAAATCCTCATGGAGGAGGTTGGTATGGACACCAAAGATGACACCAAGGTAAGGGAGGAAGCTAAAAATCTTGACATGGATGATGCAGCTAAACTCCTCTTTGAAGAGGCTAGTATGGAAATAGAAGATGACATGGAAGTCTAGGATGAGGATAAAAGCCTCAATGACTACCACAAAGAAGAGGATCAAGAACCTCAGGATAATGCTAGTGAGCCCTCTTCGTGAACAGAGAGTGACAAAGCCAGTAATGCCAATTTTGACGATATGGAAATTGAAGGCCCAAAGGAAAATTGTGTCCCTGAGGAGACTAGCAACAAAGAGAAAACTAATATAGGGGCTAACTCCCCTGTGATAGTTGATACTAAGCCCCTAAATCCCTTGGCTCACCTTGAGATGTATAACAATCCCTAGAATTCCCCTGTTCTGGTGAACTATGGTGATACATCATCTAAGGAGGGTACGAATGCAACGGTTATTTCTAAGAAGATTAAAGAGAAAAAAAGGAGAGGGAATTGACAAGAAGCTAAAAGGTAAGGAGGATTCTGGGAGAAGCTAGGATGAAATGACTGAGAAGGGCCAAGCGAACAAAGGTTTCATGCAGGTGGTCAAAGAGCGTACTGAGATGGAAATGCAGTTGAACTCATGGCTCTATGAAGAAATCAAAGACATTAGTATTAAATACTCAGAGTTGGAGGACAAAGTGAACAAAATTGCTCTGCTACTCGCCAAGCCTAAGATTACTAGTAGAGTTGATGCTGAGACTTAGGCTGAAGAAGAAGACAAAAAGCTGATGGAGAATCTTGAACTAAAGATAAATGTTGTCATCAATTTTCGCATGCAGACTACCTCCGGCCGCATCCAGTGCATTGAATACACCCTTAGAAAAATTATGAAGTAGAACTTTGAGGGCATGAAGGTGACTACCAAAAACCTGCAGGCTCTTCTCTTCGTGTTGGATGGGAACCCTTCCCCCATTGTCATGGAAGATGAAGTTGTTAAAGATACAAGCCATGTCAGCCCTAGTTCTTGTACTAGGGAAAGCACTAGAAAGCATAAAGTTTTCAACTCAAAGGAAATCATGGCTCTCCGGGACTCCATCCAGCAAGTTGAATTGTTGAAGGAAGACACAACAGAGCTTATGGAAAAAATGTCTTAGCTGTGCTGGTCCCTTTTTCAGGATTTTTTTCTGTTTCATATCTTTTTGATTATTGGTTGTACTAGGGGGTTTATGTTGTCTCCTTCCTTTTCCCCGTGCTGTCTCTTTTTTCTATGTTGCTTTCCTATCTATCTTTTCTTCTGATGTAAAGGGCTACAGTTCCCTTCAAAAATTGTTTTAACTGATGACATGTAAATGATTGAAAGTTTGAATATGTTAAGTTGATCACCGAAATGCAGAAGGATAATGCAAGACACTAAATTAGTTAATGGATTGTATTGTCATTGATGTCAAATTGATATAATCTAATCAGTTATAATCAAAGTGTCAAAGACTTCAGAGAATCAAAGAGAAAAAGATTATGCTTTTAGTAATGCATAAAAGTGGAGTAGAGCCCCAAACTATGTCAAAAATAACTCTCTAGGGATCCACAACACCCCTACTTCCACACAATATAGGGCTCTACTAAAGAGTTCCCAAAACCCACATTCACAAGACTAGATCTTCCACTAGCCTTCAACACCCAAAAGGGCCAAAGTAGGACACAACTAGAACCAAGTAATCCAGGGATAAAACAAGGGTTATATAAACTTTAGATCATCATATTCAATGAAATAAAACACAAATCCACCATTGACTTGTTACTGAGATCAAATTTGGATACCAATCCCACCATAGGGCTATAAGGAGAAAATATGGATTCCTAAGGGAAACTTACTTGGAACTCCACCAAAGAAAGTTTTAACCACCCCAAAAGTCTCTAATCCAGATAAAAACAACACCCTCCAAGATAGGGTTCTTGACCAATCCCCTAACTCCTGTTGTCCTCAAATCTCTCCTAGGCCTAATATGGCTAATAGGCCACTTTTCCAAATCAACTACTATAATATCAACTCAATTTATTATCCCACAAATTGGGACACTTTTAGGATCATACCAAATATCTAAATCCAAGGATTGAGACTTTCATTCCACCCCTGGCTTGAGTTGTGCCTCAAAAACTCAAAACTAGACAGTCACATATGGATGCCTGTCCCAAAGATTCAATCATCTCTCTCTTAACCAAATTCCTCCTGATCTAAGACCTCAAAATTATTAAATTAAATCCTCCCACCTTACTCTCCCCAAAGTCTTAGAATTTTCCCATGGTGGAGTCTCTGGGAAAGAGGATTTTGGTATCAAAACCCTAGTTAGGGCCTTTCAAAGACCAGTGAACAATAAAAAATGGATATATTTTGATCCTCTACACTTGAAGACTTGAAACCAAATGGAACAGTCCAATCAGACACTGCATCAATTTTTCCCCAACTTCAATGGTGCATTGGGATCCGTATAGGGTCATACAACTTTGAAATTTAGTTAGAAATGCAAAAAATAGTTTAGATTTTATTGATTTCAATTCAAAAACTTTTCCAATTGTTCACTCCAACTATGGAGAGAGGTTTTTTTATCCATTAAATATCATTCCCAAGTGGTTCCAACTGACTAAGGTGGTTTTGAATGCTGGGATTCAAAAGTTGCAACTTTCTGCAAAAGTTGCACTTAGCAACTTTGACAACTTTTAACAACTTTTTGCAAAAGTTGTCAAAACTAAATAAACTTGTAAAGTTTGGTGTTTTTAATCCATAGAGGATCTTAGAAGGCCTAAAATGACATTCCTACCATTCCTTAGGTCCCCTAGACTATTCTAGTCTACTCTACCCAAATTGACCAATTTGACTAAGGTGGACAACTAAGTTTATAACATCACTTAGTGTCCCCTTGTCTTACATTTTAGGACTTTATTGAGAACCTTGGATCTAAGATCCAATCATAACCCTAACCCTACTTTTTTGGGTCCACTGATGTGTGCACCATGGATGAACTTCAGGGTGCTCATGTACCATACTCTTAGGGTGCATTGATCTCAAGTCCTCTTGAGACGAGGTCTTCTAAACTGGAGCCATGCTTATGAATTTCTTGCTCATCCATCCATACAGATTCCTCCTCATGACTATCCTTCCATTTGACCAAGTATTTATTTTAAACATTCTTTCTTGTCTGTTTGATGATCTTGGTGTCCAAAATTTTCTCAAGCCTCTTTGGTGCATGAGAGGGTAGACTTGCAATATCTTCTTCAAGTTCTTCCACCTATACTACAAAACCTACATGTACATCACCTTTATATGGGGTTAGATCACAAATATTGAATATAGGAGAATTGCCAAGGTGTGAGGGTAATTCAATCTCATATGCATTCAACCCATGTTTCTTCAAGACCAAACAAGGTCCTACTTTCTTCATGAGTAGTTTTGTGTGTTTGCCTTTAGGTAATCTCTCCTTCTTGAGATATGCCCACACCATATCTCCCACCTTCAACTGAACATCTCTTCTATGCTTTTATTTGGCTTGTTTATACTTTTCTACACTCTTCTCAAGTGCTAATCTTACTAAATCATGAATTTCTTTCATACTCTCTGCAAACTCTTCTCCATGAGCACTGATTGGAGTGGTTTTTGTTAACTCTCTAAGTTCCAAGATGCCTCTTGGAATTTTCCCATACACAATTTTAAAGGGACTCTTCCCTGTACTTCTATTGACCGAGTCATTGAAAGAAAATTCTACTTGGGGTAGGAATGCATCCCACTTGTCTCCATACTGTTTGGTCAAACACCTAAGTAGATTCTCAAGTGATTTGTTTACCACTTCTGTCTTCCCATCTTTTTGTGGATGGTAGGTAGATCTAAAGCTTAAATTGGTCCCTAACCTTTTCCACAAGGCTCTCCAAAAGTGACCAATAAACTTCACATCTCTATCAGAGAGAATAGTTTGAGGTAAGCCATGAATCCTCACTATTTCCTTGAAGAAAAAACTTGCAATTGTTGATGCATTATTAGTGCTTTTACAAGGGATAAAGTGGGCCATCTTACCAAACCTATCCACTACATCATAGATGCTATCATATCCCTTTTCTGTTCTAGGAAATCCCATCACAAAGTCCATGCTACAACTCTCCCTAGGTCTTGTGGGAATAGGTAGAGGTTGGTATAGTCCTGCATTTGTGGATGTACCCTTGGCCCTTTAACATATTGTGCATGTCTCTACAATCTTCCTTACTTTAGTTTGAAGTTTAGGCCAATAATAGAATCTTCTCACCTGTTCCAATGTTTTGTCCAAACCAAAATGTCCTCCCATGTTGTCTGCATGTTTTTCTCTAATGACGTTCTCCCTCATTGAACACTTTGGAATGCATAACTTGTGTCCCTTGAATAAGAGTCCATTTTGTATCAAATAGTCTACATACTCCACATGGTAAGCCTCTGAAAATTTAGAACACACTTTATAAATATCTCTAAAATCAATATCATCCTTATACATGTCCTTCAATGAATCAATCCCTACACTTCGGAGTTGGATTTGTTGCACAACTAAAGATCTTGATAAGTAGGAGATATTTTCCACAGCAAGTCAAATTGTGATATTTCTATCAGGATTCAACTGTGTAGTTTTTTTGAGTCAAACTCATTGACCCACGATTCATGAGTAGTGGTTCACACGAACCCATCTCTCATGAGAATGAATGGAACACTTAGCACTCATTGGATCTCATGGGATGGGTGACCTCCCGGGAAGTCCCGGTGCTTCACCTCTGTGAGCATCACCTAGATCCAATGAGTGCTAAGTGTTCCATTCATTCTCATGAGAGATGGGTTCATGTGAACCACTACTCATGAATCGTGGGTCAATGAGTTTGACTCAAAAAAACTACACAGTTGAATCCTGATAGCAATATCACAACTAAAGATCTCCTGCTCAATGCATCTGCCACCTTATTGGAAAAAAAAATTTTATGTATGATTGAGAAGGTGTAGGCTTGTACTGATTCTACCCACTTCATGTGTTTATGGCTTAATTTTTCTTGACTGTTTAGGAAACTTAAGGCTTGGTTGTTTGTGAAGACAACAAATTCTTTTGGAAGGAGGTAGTGCCTCCATTTCTTCAATGACTAAACTAATGCATATAGTTCCAAGTCATAAGAGGATTATTTCCTCTTTTCTTCATTCATTTTCTCACTAAAAAAGGCTATAGGGCTCCCTTATTGGCTTAAGACAGCCCCAATAGCTAGGTTAGAAGCATCACATTCAATAGTAAATATCTTTTGAAAATCAGGAAAGACTAAGATAGGATTTTCCATTACCTTCTTTTTCAACATTTGTAAGGCTTCTTTTGCATCTTTCTTCCACACAAACTTGCACTTATATCCACCTTTGATGGTTTCAAGGATAGGATCACACAACTGACTGAAATTCCTTATGAATTTTCTATAAAAAGATGTTAGCCCATGAAAACTCCTAACTTCTATCATTGTCCTAGAAGAAGGCCAATTCAATATGGATTCTACCTTCTCAAGGTCCATCTTGATGTTCCCTCCTGAGACTACAAATCCCAAATATATGAGTTCTTCCTGCATTAAAACACATTTCTCCAAATTTATGAAAAGCTTCTCTTCATGCAATCTCTTTAGGATCAAATTAAGATGTTCCAAATGTTCCTCCTCACTTTTGCTAAAGATAAGGATGTCATCAAGGTATACTATGAAAAATTTGCTAATAAATGGTTTAAGCACCTCATGCATGAGCCTCATGAATGTGCTAGGCGCATTGGATAGGCCAAATGGCATCACCCTCTATTCATACAAGCCTTCATTGGTCTTAAATGCAATTTTCCACTCATCTCCAGCCCTAATCCTAATTTGGTGGTAGCCACTCTTCAATTCCACCTTAGAATAGTACCTTGCACCTCCTAAGTGAAATAATAGATCCTCTATCCTAGGCATAGTAAATGTATACCTAATTGTGATTCTATTTATAGCTCTAGAATCAGTGCACAATCTCCATGTGCCTTCCTTCTTAGGTGCCAAAAGAGCTGGTACAGCACAAGGACTGAGACCTTTTGTAATCAAACCCTTATCCAAGAGTTCTTGAATTTGTCTTTCCATCTCTTTGTTTTGTTTAGGGGTTAACTTGTATGCTACGTTATTGGTCAAGGTTGCTCCTAGAATCAATTCTATGTTAGGACTTATGTCTCTGATTGGGGGCAACTCATTTGGTAAATCTTTGGTCACAATGTCTTTATACTGATCAAGTAGGTCTACAAATTCTTTAGGGCACCCTCCTTATGGGTTATGCTTCTCTCTCAACCCTCTTAGGTCTATCATCTTTTGGTAAAATGAATAAATCATAGCAAGGAGTCTTTTCTTCTTTCAAAGTTTTCAAAAACTCTTTCTCTCCTACAAACAAAAATTTGGAATCCTTTTGTTCCTCTGAAAAATCAGATATTGGAAAGAATGTTACCTTTTCCCCTTTGTGATTGATGGTGTAGGTGTTCAGCCTCCCATCATGGTTATCCTCCACATCATACTACCATGGTCTCCCAAGTAGCAAATGGCATGCATCCATGGGGACAATAGCACAAAGAACTTTATCCTTGTAGTTTCCAAGTTGGAGTTCCACCCAAGCTTGTTCCTCTATGACAGTCTACTACTTCTTAGTTAGCCATGATACCTTGTAAGGTTTTTGATGTGGCACCCTCCTCATCTTTATTTTCTTTACTGCCTCCTCTGACACCAAGTTGTCTGTAGACCCACTGTCAATCACCATCTTGCAGACTTTATCTCCCACCTTGCATGTGGTTCTAAATAAGTTCTTCCTCTGAGGTGGCTCTTGTGTGTTTGGAGCCTTCAATAGTGTCCTTCTCATCATAATGACTTCTCCTTCCTTATGTGGTTCATAATACCCATGTGAGTTATCCCCTTGGTTCTCTTCTTCTCTAACCATGTTTTCCCTTCTCTCTGTCTGATTGCTTTCCTTTTTAGGACACTTGGATGCTAAGTGCCCCACTTGGTTACTTTTGTAACACCTTGGAGGTCCTGAATTTCTTCCTCCAAACCTTCCCCTTGAATCTCCTCTCCTTCCTCTATAGGATCCTCTAGAACTTCCCTCCCCAAAGGAGTTCTCTTGACTGATTTCTTTCTGACTGGTCTCACCAAAATTTCTAGGAGCTTGTCCTCTCCCATTTTTTGTTCATCTTCCTCTACTACCAAAGTCTCTCTGGCCTCTACCTCTCCCACTTTTCTCTTGTCTCCTTTTAATTTTTTCTTCAACCTTCAGTGCTAATTGATAGTACTTTTGGATAGTGATAGGGGAACACAAACTTAGTTCATCTTGTATGTTTATCCTCAACCCTTGCATATATCTAGCAAGTTTGACACTCTCTGTTTCAACTAACTTAGACTTCATGGTAATCTTTTGGAATTCCTCAATATAACTTGAGATGTCCATTTCCTTCTGCCTTAGAATTGGTCTCTTCTTATGTAGTTGAACTTCATAGTCCTCAGGTACATAGGCTTTCTTCACCAAGGTCACCATCTTCTTCCAAGTTCTTACTAGATTCTTCTCCATCTTCCCCCTCTCTGCTTGAGTGAAGTTCCACCAAGTTAGGATAGACCCCTTCAACTTGGACTTTTTTATCTTAACCTTCTGATGCTCTGGTATCTCCTCACAATCAAAGAAACTAGTGAGTGCATCAATCCAATCCATGACTTCTTTTGGATCCATCTTCCCATTGTAGATAGGTAGGTCAAGTTTGGTATCCATGGTTCTCCTCTCCATGGATTCAAAGTCTTTAAGAGAAGCCTTTGTTCAACAAGGATTTCCTCTTCTTCATCTTCCTGCCAAGGGGTCTCTTCATCACTCCCCTCTTCTTCAATTCCAGAGTTTCCAATACCCTCTCTCTTGAATTTTTCCTTGAGCCTTTCCATTTCCTACCCATCAACTTCCTCTCTACATCATGCTCTTTCACTACCCTTAGTAGTTCAACATTGGTCATTCTATTAGGAATTTCACTGTCATCTCCTACATCGGACATGATTGCAACTTTGTCTTCTTCCAAAGATCTACTAGTGCTCTGATACCACTTGAAGAAGATCCCCAAACTATGTCAAAACTGACTCTCTAGGGATCCACAACACCCCTACTTCCACACAATCTAGGGCTCTACTAAAGAGTTCCCAAAACCCACATTCACAAGACTAGATCTTCCACTAGCCTTCAATACCCAAAAGGGCCAAAATAGGACACAACTAGAACCAAGTAATCTAGGGATAAAACAAGGGTTCTATCAACTTTAGATCATCATATTAGAAGAAATAAAACACAAATCCACCATTGAATTCTTACTGAGATCAAATTTGGATACCAATCCCACCATAGGGCTACAAGGAGAAAATATGGATTCCTAAGGTAAAATTACTTGGAACTCCACCAAAAAAAGTTTTAACCACCCAAAAAGTCTCTATTCCACATAAAAACAATACCCTCCAAGCTAGGGTTCTTGACCAATCCCCTAACTCATGCTGTCCTCAAATCTCCCCTAGGCCTAATATGGCTAATAGGCAACTTTTCCAAAGTAACTACTAGAATCTAAAATAAATTTCTTATCCCACTAATTGGGAAACTTTTAGGATCATACCAAACATCTAAATCCAAGGATTCAGACTTTCATTCCACCCCTGGCCCGAGTTGTGCCCCAAAAACTCAAAACTGGACAGTCACATATGGATGAATGTCCCAAAGATTCAATCATCTCTCTCTTCACTGACTACCTCCTAATCTAAGACCTCAAAATTATTAAATTACTTCCTCCCCCCTTACTCTCCCCAAAGGCTTAGATTTTTCCCATGATGGAGTCTCTGGGAAAGAGAATTTTGGTATCGAAACCCTAGTTAGGGCCTTTCACAGACCAGTGAGCAATCAAAAATGGATATATCTTGATCCTATGCACTTGAATACTTAAAAAAAAATGGAAAATTCCACTCAGACACTACATCAACTTTTCCCCCATTTCAATGGTGCATTGGGATCCATACAGGGTCGTACAACTTTGAAATTTAGTTAGAAATGCAGAAAACAGTTTAGATTTTATTGATTTCAATTCAAAAAATTTACCAATTGTTCACTCCAACTATGGAGAGAGTTTTTTTCTCCATTAAATATCATTCCCAAGTGGTTCCAACTGAAAAAGGTGGTTGGGATTCAAAAGTTGCAACTTTTTGCAAAAGTTGCACTTAGCAACTTTGACAACTTTTAACAACTTTTTGCAAAAGTTGTCAAAACTAACTAAACTTGTAGAGTTAGGTTTTTTTACTCCATAGGGGATATTAGAAGGCCTAAAATGAAATTCATAGCCTTCCTTAGGTCCCCTAGACTATTCTATTCTACTCTACCAAAATTTTCCAATTTGACTAAGGTGGAGAACTAAGTTTATAACATCACTTAGTGTCCCCTTGTCTTACATTTTAGGACTTTATTGAGAACCTTGGATCTAAGATCCAATCATAACCCTAGCCCTACTTTTTTGGTTCCACTGATGTGTGCACCATGGATGAACTTGAGGGTGCTCTACACCAAAAAGACAAGAATTCACAATATGACTTCAAACACCGACGGTCAATGGACATCGATGGACAAAGATCACTGAAAGTCAAGTCACAGTGATGCCCGAGAAAGAACACTAATGAGAATTACTGATGAGAAGAATCACAGGTATAATCGATGGCTAGAAACATAGTGTAAACTGATAGAGAATCCCGAGGAGAACTGGAGTGTTGACCAAAGCTATCAAAGAGTTAAAACACTGAAATTAACTTGAGTTTAGAAATGAAAAAATATCTAGCTAGTAGAGCTAAATATAGAGTTAACTGGTAGTTATCTTTGTTTTCATCGACAAGATAAAGCCATAGATAAGTGAAAGATTTAAAGTTGTTTTATCCAGTTGACAAGAAGATCTCTATGAGATAAAATAGGTGTTTTTCTTTAAATCTAATTGGCGAGAATTGTGGATCACGCCAAGATAAAGAAAATCAAGAACCTAAAAATAGTGATATCATGTCTATAAAGAGACAACTCAATTCATTATGAATTGTGGTGTGTGAATGAATGAAAATAGGATGTTGAAGAGCAACTTCATACAGTCCTAATCAATCAAGCTGAGGAAAGAGCTAAATTTTTTTGTAGACACCGAGCAACAAAGCATAGCATCACTGAGAAGAATCAAAGTGAAGCAAAGGTATAAACTAAAACATATTGATCTGGATATTTTTATGAGATTACAATAGATCTAAAAATATGCAAGTATAAGTTGTATATGTGACCAGATCATACTGTTTCAGTTTAACCATTGATTCAGAAAGTCTCTTAACTGAGCGGAATTTAAAGATCCTTTCTATATTGAGATACATCCAAGGGAGTATCAAAAAGTTTGATCATGAAGATAGAATGAGATGATAGATACCTATTGATAGGCCAAGTGAGTGTTTGATCAAGGAAGGTAGCATAAAGATGCCTAATATCAAGTGACAGACTTTTTTAACAATGTGTTTGTAACCTTTTGTATTGTCATAAAATGGAAGCACTTCCATGTTAAGAGTGTTTAGCCCTCCTTACAGGAAATTTTTGACCTCCATCATATCATCCTCCCATTTATGTATCATCCTTTTCTTCTGTGCCTATTTAGGACCCTGATTGGGCCTCTCCGGGCACCTTCTACCCCACCTGGCATCTTTTCTAGGGGTTTTGGCCCCCTGGGTCAAGGTCAACCTTGACCTCAACCTAGGTCAGGTTCAACCTCAACCCTAACTTAGGTTAGGATCGAACTCAACCCTGACCAGGGTCCCCCTTTCAAAACTGGAATCTTGTCGGTTGTCGGGGTCATCCAAAATTCAGTTTTCCCGCTTCTGGGTTGGCTATTTCGGGTTCCAAAGCGTTGATTCCTAAATTATATTTAATATAGGTCCTTTTCTAGGGGCATGGTTCTAATTGGAATTTAATTATCCTATGTCAACCTCCTTAGAAGATTGTGCCCTAGTTTCATATAAAAGGGAAGTTTTCTCTCTCATTTTCTCTAAGTCCTCTATTGAAGCCTAAGCGATATTGAGCAAAAAGAAGAATTTCAAGCATCCATTATTCTACATATTTCCAAGCTTTCAAGGTGTTCAAGTCTTCCTCTCAAGAATTCAAGTTCTCCATTGAAGATCAAGGATTCAAGCTTTCAAGCCTTTGAGGGATTTGGTTCAAGCATTCAAGATTCATCATTCAAACCCTAGATCTAGCCATCATGGTGGTGTGATCTTCCTTCAAGATCCTTTGTGCATCCTCAAGAATATTTCATCATCTCTTCAAGGTGTATTTAAAGCATAAAATCATGGAGGTTTATTTTTTTTAAAGTCCAATCTTTCATATATTTCATACTTGCATACATTTGAATTACAATTACATATCTATTGAATATCATAGCTTTACTGTTAGATTTAATTCTACTACTTGCTAGCATTCTGTACTTTATTGATTTCAAGGTCAATTCCTAAATCAGGGTTTGACTAAGGCAAACCCCTCCCCCATAACAAACAAACCTCTTTTTCTTGTAAGTACAGGTTCAAGATTGCAGTTTTGAGACCAGATCTGGATACCCTTTTCGGCTTTCTTTCGGATGGCGCGAATAGATTTTCTATCGGACCTGTGCAGGTCAAGATTAATATTATTGGGTCAAGGTTGACATTTTTGGATCAAGTTCAACCTTTTTCATTAGATGACATTGGAACAGAAAAATATTTTTTGGGTTTTGTTCGTCTCTACGTTCTGGTTCAGGATCAATTGTCAGATTTTCCCGAAACAGTCTACAGACCTCAAAAAACAACATTCTTTGACCTGAAACTTTGTAAGGTTAGTTCTTCTTCCTATCCTTTTCAATTACTATAATCCAACATATTAATTTAATCAATTTACAGAATTTAAGATATCCTTCTTGTTATTCTCCTTTCCAAATAGTTGATTCACTTGTGCATTAGCCCTTCTTTTGGGTTGATCAACTTGGATCTTCCATTTGTGCATTTGAGGATATAAAAAGAGCATCTTATCTTCTCCTTAATCACAATTTCAATACACAATCAATACAATTCAATTAAATGTAAGGTAGGGTTAAGTAAATCAACATACGCTAAGCAAATCAAATAATAATTAACAATCAAACCACCTTATCCCTTTCCAACCCCTTACACAAAATGTAACATTCCATTTTATATGTTACATTTTGGTGAACCCGCAATAGACAACTCCTTCTCTTTGGTGTTAGATTTACATCTTAGATTACAATTTGCATTTATTTATACAAAAACACTTCTTGCATTTTCATCATGAAATTCTTTTGGTGTATGGCTATTTTTCTCATTATGCTTTTTTTAGCATCTCTTTATAGTACCTATGATGTCTATGAGAGTGTCATCCACTTTATCATGTTTTTTAATCTTGATGTTTCACTTGCTTATGCTATTCTAAGATTGACCAATACTAGTCTCCCTAATTTCAAAACTTTAATTAAAGATTTGTGTAGTGGACTTATTGCTCTTTTGGACTATGTGAAGAATTTGGTAGATGATGCTCCATTACCTAATCTTTCTAATCTTCCTAATCCTAATCTTAACCTTCCTAATACAATCACTTCTAATAATCCCACTCCTACTCTTCCATCTTCCATCCCTAGTTCTTCTTATACATTTTTTAAGGCTCAAACTATGGTAAAAGATGATGACATTTAAGAATTTCTAGATTTACCTTCTCCTTCTTATCCTATCCATGGTGATAATAAAGGGAAATTCAAAGAAACTTCTCCTAAAACCATAGTTCCACCTTACACAACATTCTCTCATGAGAATCATAATCAATCATATCCCATAGATGCTATGCAAGATAGGTATACTACTGGATACACTATGGTAGATAAACAAGGTTATAAGGGTTTAGGGCTTGGTGTTAATGAACATGGCATTAAAACCCCGATCAATGTATCTCCTAAACATGATATGCATGTTATAGGTTATTCATCTTCTCAATTTCATGTGGCTGATATTAACTATCATCCTCCTCTTGATATTCTTCTTCAAACACCTACCTTAGATCATCCTGACACTCCTCAAGATGTGGCTAAGAAAGTGTATGTCTAGCTAATGAATTCCAAGAAAGAAAACTTTAAACCTATTTTGAAAAATGCTTTACATAAGTACAAATGTCCTTTCCATAATAGTAATAAAAATTTACTTGTTGACTATGTGCATTTCAAATTATATGTTGGAGATAGAGCTTCTCTTGGAATTATATCTTATTCCCGAGCGGTATTACAATTTATTCATATTTTTGACATAGGGTATTCCCCTCCTTCTTCTACAAATTAGACTATGTTTCTCCTCTTGTCTCTTAAACTGGGGGGCAAGAGGTATTCTCTTCCAGACTTATAGGATCCATTATACTCTTAGCATGAATGTTGTTTTGAGTATAATTGGTTATTCTTTTTGCATTCTATCCTTATAACTTCCTACACTCATGATATTCTTTCTAGGACATCTGTTTTGTAGGGATATCTCTTATTTTTATAATTTTTTTGATATAACTTGATATATCCCTTGCCGTCATCTCTGAGGGGAAAGGTATTTTCTCCTTCTACCTCTATCTAAGGATCTACTTTCCTTAGCTTAGTGGCATTTTTTTATGTTGCAAACATTATTTTCCTTATAAAGATCTATGTTTTGACCATTGATACCCTCTTATTTGAGAGGTGATCATCCTAGATCATTACCTCTTCTTTATTTTTCAAATTATGTTCTTTATAAACTCTTTCCCTTTCTTTTTGGTTAGAGTTTGTTATCCTTCATTCCAAAATTCCTCATCCTCTTCATTGCAAGGAGCTTGATGGTTGAATCTTGGGTCCCTCTTGCTTTTCAAAGATGAAATTTTATCCTAGGCACTCCTCTCTGGTAGGGCTCTTGTTGATAAGATCTCTTCCTCTTTGAGGATCCTTTTTCCATAAGTGACATATCCATTTCACGATTATCTATGTTCTTAGATGTAAGGATCAATACTCTTCACTAAGAATATGGTGTACATTGTTGTAAAGCGGGATATCTCCTTACCTTGTGAAGTAGGTATTCTCTTCCTCTTCCTTATCTTACCTAGTGGGTATTCATGATAAGGAGGGGGGCATATATAGGGTCTCCCTTGTACTATATTTTACATTTATTTACATGTTTCAGCATGCTGAATCCTTGGAAGGTAACGCACACAAGTTGCTAAATCCTGAAGAGACACGTATTTTTACTTTTTACTTTTGCTAAATCCTTGGAAGGTAACACACATAAGTTGCTAAATCCTAAAGAGATATGCACCATTTTATTTTACAATATGCTAAATCCTCAAAAGTTAATGCACATAATTTTCTAAATCCTGAATGGACACGCATTTTATATTCCATAGTGATACAAGAATGTGGATCTATGGATATTTTTAAAAGCCATCAGAAGACACATTTACAATTACAAGCACAGTTTATGGGTGAACCTGTTGGGGGATCTCCCTCCTTTGTGATTCATATTAAGGTGGGCATCTTACTAGGCAAGGTAATCACTATCTCTTTTCTCTCTTTCGCTTTCATGCTAGTAGGATTAGATCATGAAGCTATGTTATCTATGATGTTGTTCTTGTCTTACTTGTGTAGTTATGTATGTTTTCCATGATTCATTGCTCTTTATATTCCATATATTTATGTATGAATGTTGAGTTAGAATCTTTTTTCTAAGGAATCATGTCTTTGACTTAGTGATATTCTACTTTGTTGCAATCCACTGGTGTCTTTCTTCTAACTTTACCGTGAGCACATTTGATTTCTGTACTCCCGCTAAAGTGGGGGCTTAATGTATCATCTTAAAATGGAAGCACTTCCATGTTAAGAGTGTTTAGCCCTCCTTAGGGGACATTTTTTACCTCCATCATATCATCCTCACATTTCTGCATCATCCTCTACTTTTGTGCCTGTTTAGGACACTGATTGGGCCTCTCCGGGCACCTTCTACCCCACCTGGCCTATTTTCCAGGGGTTTTGGCCCCCTGGGTCAAGGTCAAGCTTGAGCTTGACCTAGGTTAGGGTTTAACTTGACCTTGACCTAGGTTAGGCTTGACCTCAACCCTGACCAGGGTCCCCCTTTCAAAACTGGAAGCTTGTCGATTGTCGGGGGTCATCCAAAATTCAGTTTTCCCGCTTCTGGGTCGGCTAATTCGGGTTTCGAAGCATTGATTCCTAAATTATATTTAATATAGGTCCTTTTCTAGGGGAATGGGTCTAATTTGAATTTAATTATCCTATGTTGGCCTCATTAGAATATTGTGCCATAATTTCATATAAAAGGGAAGTTTTCTCTCTCATTTTCTCTGAGTCCTCTATTGAAGCCTAAGCGATATTGAGCAAAAAAAATAAGTTCAAGCATCCATTGTTGTACATATTTCCAAGCTTTCAAGGTGTTAAATTCTTCCTCTCAAGCATTCAATTTCTCCATTGAAGATTAAGGATTCAAGCTTTCAAACCTTTGAAGGGATTTGCTTCAAGCATTCAAGATTCATCATTCAAACCCTATATCTAGCCATCATGGTGGTGTGATCTTCCTTCTAGATCCTTTGTGCATCCTCAAGACTCTTTTTTCATCTCTTCAAGGTGGATTTCAAGCATATAATCATGGAGGTTTATGGTTTTTAAATTCCAAGCTTTCATATCTTTCATACTTGCATACATTTGAATTACAATTACATATCTATTGAATATCATAGCTTCATTGTTAGATTCAATTATACTACTTGCTAGCATTCTATACTTTATTGATTTCAAGGTTAATTCCTAAATAATGGTTTGACTAATTCAAACCCCTCCCCCACAACAAACAATCCTCTTTTTCTTATAGGTACAGGTTCAGGATTGCAGTTTTGAGACTAGATCTGGATACCCTTTTCGGCTTTCTTTCGGACGGCGCGAACAGATTTTTTGTCAGACCTGTGCAGGTCATGGTCGACATTATTGGGTTAGGGTTGACATTTGTGGGTCAAGGTTGACCTTTTTCATAAGATGAAATTTTAATGGAAAAAGATTTCTGAGTTTTGTTTGTCTATGCGTTCTGGTTTGGGATCAACTATCAGACTTTCTAGAAATAGTCTACAAACCTCAGAAAATAGCATTCTTTGATCTGCAACTTTGTAAGGTTAGTTCCTCTTCCTATCCTTTTCAATTACTATAATCCAACATATTCATTTAATCAATTTACAAAATTTAAGATATCCTTCTTGTTATTCTCCTTTCCAAATAGTTGATTCACTTGTGCATTAGCCCTTCTTTTGGGTTGATCAACTTGGATCTTCCATTTGTGCATTTGAGGATAGAAAAAGAGCATATTATCTTCTCCTTAATCACAATTGCAATACACAATCAATAAAATTTAATTAAATGTAAGGTAGGGTTAAGGATATCAACATACGCTAAGAAAATCAAATAATAATTAACAATCAAACCACCTTATCCCTTTCCAACCCCTTACACAAAATGTAACATTCCATTTTATATGTTACACCTTTAATAGGGTTGGCTCTTCACCAAGATCACTTCAGAAGAGTGAAAATTTTGGGTTATCAGTCCCAAGTGGATTTTCCCTTAATAAGGTTTCCACTTTAAAAATCCATGTGTTAATGTGTTTATGAGTCATTACTTTAGTTTTTTGAATTACACATAACTTAACTAGATTGATCGGTATACTCTAGATAATTTACTGTCTTTCAGTAAATTAACATACTGCTATTCAGTAAACATATAGTAGAAGGTTTTACAAAGCATTCCGAGCAGTAGTAATTTGATAAAATTATTTGAAGGCATTCATCTTATAGGACTAAAGATAACTACACGCTTAATATTGTGGTACTAAGTTATTAGGTTGATTATTGGAATATTTTTGAGGCCACTGATTTAGCCCCCCCTCTTAGTTATTACTAAGAATTGGTATCAGAGCTTGTGTGCTTAGAAAGGGAGTTTAACAGCTCAAGAAAAAGATCACAAGATGAACAGACGAGATGTGACCAAGTTGAATAAAGACAACTTTGCATCATGGAAAAGAAGAATAAGACTCCACCTATCAGGTATGTGAAATGATATTGTTCAATACTTAGATACTGAATATGTGTTGCCTACAGGACCTCACACTCTTGAGAAATTAAGAGTACAATATGAGAATAATTTTATGATGATAGAATTTGCATCATTACTCTTTGATGTTGAGTTTGAAGATGTCAAAACCTGCACCTTTGCAAAGAAAATGTGGGATAAGTTGAATTTGGTACAAGGAGGAGATGCCAATGTACTAAGAGCAAAGGCAGAAATCCTAAGAGGGTGGTTTTATGACCTAAGGATGAAAGAAGGAGAAAACATCAATTAGTATAGCTATAGAATCAAAGAGGTAGTAAAATATATCCAAGGAGTTGGAGGTGTACTTGAAGAGGAGACAGTGGTAAGTAAAATCTTAAGAACCTTATTGCCTGTGTATGCTATTAGAGTTTCTGCTATTCAAGAGATGAGAACAGTTGCAAAAAATATAGTTACTCTAGATAGTCTGATTGGTAGACTAATTTCATTTGAGATGAATAACTTTGATAATAGTGTCTTACCATCTATAGAATTTGCATTCAAATCTTCTCTAAAGATAAGTAACTCAAGTCATAGACATGCTATTAAAAATGATAGTGACAGTAATAATGAGGATCAAGGACTTGATGAGATTGAAGCACTAATAGAAAGAAGATTTCAGAGAGGGAAAGGTAGTTGCAAAGGTAAATTACCACTTGTATGTTTCAATTTTAAAGAGGTTGGACACTTTGATGCAATCTGTCCAAACTGAAGAAAAGATGATAGAGGAAATGTCAGATCATACGAGAATAAGTTTGATAAAGGTGATAATAGAGATTATCGGAGCAACCGACAATCTAACAAGAGAGATACCTGAGACTACAAGGAAAAAGGGAATACATCTTGTTACCTAGCTGAGAACACATCTGATTAAACTGACAATGAATCATTAGAAGACATCGAGATGGTATTTGTAGCCATGAAGGATGATTCAGATGAAGATGAAGAAAGGTATGTAGAAACTACACTCATATCTAAAGTTAGTAAAAATGATGTCTGGATCATAAATAGTGGCTACACTCACCATATGACCGGTGATAAACAAAAATTTGAGACTTTTGAATACTATGATGGTGGTTCAGTGAGAATGGGAAAAGATACACCTTGTCCAATTGAAGGTAAAGGAACCATAATGTTGAATAACCTAATAAAATGTGAAAATTCCTACTGGGTAAAAGGACTGAATTATAATTTGTTAAGTGTTTCATAGTTGAACAATTTAGGTCACAGAGTAGCATTTGAAAATAAGAAGGCAAAGATCTACAATGAATCAGGAAGATTGATTGGTACCGGTGAGCAGACAAAAGGAAACATTTTCTATCTTGATGACACTAACACCACTTGTTTAATGGATAGAAACAAAGACATGTGGTTGTGGCACAAAAGATTGTGTTATGTGAACTTTGACAACATGATAAAGATAAGAAACAAAAGGAATGTCA
Source organism: Thuja plicata (assembly GCA_018584345.1). Lineage (NCBI taxonomy): Eukaryota > Viridiplantae > Streptophyta > Pinopsida > Cupressales > Cupressaceae > Thuja > Thuja plicata. The sequence continues at coordinate 3,550,333 of MU225217.1, read as the reverse complement.
AAGTCTTACCAAGCATGACTAAGCCTGAGCATATAATGTGCAAAATTTTTCAAAAAGGTAAGATGACAAAGTCTAGTTTCAAAAGTAAAACCCATACATCTAATGCAATTCTATAATTAGTCCATACAAATCTATGTGGACCCATGAGGACAAAGAGCTACTATGGAGATAGGTATTTTGTTCTCTTTATTGATGATTATTTTAGAATGATGACATCGTGTTCTTAAAACATAAATCAGAATCATTTAAGATGTTTAAATGGTATAAAGAAATGGTAGAAAAACAAAGTGAAAAGAAATTGAAATGTTTAAGGTCGGATAGAGGAGGGGAATTTAATTTAGAAGAATTTACTGACTATTGCAATGAGATTGGAATTAAAAGATAGGTTTCTACACTAAGAACACCATAGCAAAATGGAATTGCTGAAAGGAGAAATAGATCAATTATTGATTGTGCAAGAACATTGATGATTGAGAAAAGCATCACTCAAACTTTCTGGAGAGAAGCCGTCAATACTGTTGTCTACACACTAAACAAAGTGCAATTGAAGAAGGACACAAAGAAGACACCCTATGAGCTTTGGTATGGTCATACACGCAATGTAAGTTACTTTAGAATCTTTGGTAGTCAATGTCATATATTGAAGGATGATAGAAATGGAAATTTTGACTCCAAAAGTGATGAAGGTATCTTTCTAGGGTAGTCAACCAAAATCAAGGCTTATAAATGTCTTAACAAGTCATCTAACAAAATCATTGAAAGTGCAAATGTGAAAATAGATGAATTTGCATAAAAGAATGATAAGGAAAGAAAAAAGGAACCAGAGGACTACAAAAAGTTTTTTTATACAGAACCTGACACTACCCAAGCAACAGTGTGTCATTCCCAAGCATCAGAATATTGCACCCGAGCATCAGGCTGCAATTATCAAAAATTAGGAAAATCCTCAAGATGATGTTCTGAACAATGGAGAAGAGAATGAAGGTGAAGAAGATGATTAGAATGATGAACACAGATCTGAACCAAAACCTGCCAAGTATGTCATAAGACATAACCCATAAAATCAAATCATAGGAGACAAAGCGGCTAGAACAAGAACAAGAATTAAGTCACTTAACACCAAATGTTTACTTTGTGATTTTGAGCCTAAATTTGTTAACAGTGCACTTGAAAATGAAGAATGGGTCAGTGCTATGAATGAAGAAATAGAATAGATTGAGAAGAACAATACATGGACACTAGTACGGAGACCAGATGACAAGAATGTCATTGGTACCAAATGGATATTCAGAAACAAGATGAATGAGAATGGAGAAGTCACTAGAAACAAAGAAAAATTATTATGCAATGGATATGCACAAGAAGAAGGTATTGACTATGGAGAAACCTTTGCACCCATTGCTAGACAAGAAGGAGTTAGAATCTTACTTGCTTATGTTGCATTTAAAGGTTTCAAGGTATACCAACTGGATGTCAAGTCTGCATTCCTAAATGGAATACTAGAAGAAGAGGTATACATTGAAAAACCAGAAGGGTTTGTGTTATGTATGTGGAGCCTAATCAGACTCAGTTTCTTTCGGTGCGGTTTCCCCCCCAGACATATCTATTTGAGCCCCTTGCGGGGTCAAGGGGCAGAGCCATTGATTTTCTATTAGTCGGAGTATTTTTTCCCTAATTAGGTTAGGTCAAATATGCTTGTGAAAAGGGCTTAGGGTTTCGAGATTTCATTGTATGAGGGATTTTTTGTAGCTTCTTGTGATGGTATTGAGTTGCAAGTTTCAGATTGTAATCGCTAGATAATAATAAAAATATTGGACTCACTGTTGGTGGACGTAGCCCAGGGATTGGGTGAACCACATTAAATCTCTATGTCATTTGTGTTCTCTTCAATGTTTATATTTGCAATTTTTCTGCTTATTATTCTAACAAGTGGTATTAGAGTGAGGTTTTTTCATTTGTTCTTTCATCTATTCTCTAAAGAAGGTCTCATGAGTTAGTGGGAGAGTCTCTCGGTTAAGTGGGAGAAATGGCAGATGAGGGTAGGCTGAAGGTTGATAAGTTTAATGGGCAGAACTTCCAGTTATGGAAGATGCCAATGGAGGACTATCTCTATTAGAAGGATCTATGGCAGCCATTAGAGGGAATAGCCAAGAAAGAGGTAGCAATGTCTAAGGAAGATTGAGATATTTTAGATAGGAAGGCACTGGGGAGTATTCATTTATGCCTAGCACAATCAGTGGCATTCAATATTACTAGAGCAACGAAAGTTAAAGATTTGATGGAAACCCTAGCAAATTTGTATGAAAAGCCTTCAACTTCAAACAAGGTATTTCTCATGAAGCATTTATTTAACATGAAAATGGTAGAAGGTGGATCAGTCGCTGATCATTTAAATGAGTTTAATACAGTTACAAGTCAATTAACTTCAGTTAAAATTACCTTTGATGAAGAGGTTAGGGCTCTCTTGATTTTGTGCTCTTTGCTAGAAAGCTGGAATGGCTTGGTAATGGTTGTTAGTAACTCTATTTTTGGTTCTAATACCCTAAAGTTTGATGATGTTGTTGGTGTTATATTGAGTGAGGAAATTCATAGGAAAAGCTCAAGGGCATCCACATCGGGTAGTGTATTGAACGCATAAAGCAGAGGCAAAACAAGAGACAGAGGAAACAACTCTAGAAATCATCAAAAATCATGAGGGAAGTCAAAGGGAAAGAGGTCTCAGTCAAGAGGACCTAGTGACTGCTGGTACTATGGAAAACCAGGACATAAGAAGAAAGATTGTTGGTCTCAAAAGAAAGATCAAGGAGACAAACATGATGGAAACAATGAGGCAAATGTGGTAAGTAACAAATCTGAAGAGGATGCTTTGCTCTTGTCTTTAGAAAATGTTGATGATTCATGGGTCTTATATTTAGGGGCTTCATTTCATGCTACACCCCATAGAGGTTATTTTGTTGATTATGTCCAAGGGGATTTTGGGCTAGTTTATTTGGGAGATAATTAACCCTGTCAAATTGTTGGAAAAGGTAGAATCAAGATTAAGTTGCACAATGGGAATCATTGGCTACTACAAGAGTTAAGACATGTTCCAAGGCTGAGTAGGAACTTAATTTCAACAGGGAAACTCGCTAATGAGGGTTGCACAGTTACTTTTAATGATAAAAATTGGAAGGTTTCAAAAGGTTCCTTAGTAGTAGCAAAAGGTGTGAAAGTAGGCACCTTATATCTTTGTACAGGACATACTGTTCCCTCTACTTTAATTGTTTCAGAGAAAAATGAATGTTCAGGAACAGTTGCTGCAATTGAGCAGATAGAACAAGAGACAGTAGCAAGAGATTCTAAAATAGCATTGTGGCACAATAGACTTGGGCACATGAGTGAAAAAGGTATGAAATTACTTCATTCAAAGAAAGTTCTACTAGGTCGGAAATGTGTTAATATGGATTTCTGTGAAAGTTGTGTGTATGGAAAACAAAAGAGAGTTAGTTTTGTAAAGAGTGGGAAGGAAAAGAAAGATGAAAAATTAGAGCTTGTGCATACAGATGTATGGGGT